>CM061486.1:74954959-75554959 GCA_030867185.1 Tagetes erecta
ATGTCAACTGTTTTTACAGTGATCAGTTCAAGCTAAAAAAACACCAAGATTCAGATGACACGGATCTAAGAAACACCATGGCGTTTGAATTGTGGTGTTAAAAACGCACAATAAAAAATCTACCCTCAAATCCATATCGCGCGTGACCAAAACATCAAAATAATTACAAATGCCACCGCGTCCATCTGGGCCGTAAAACACCATAATCTGACGTCCCAGATTACTTCTTAGGCTTTTTAGAGTTTTTTGCTTTTTTAGAAAATCCCTCCTCCATATATAGGGGAGGGTTCATTTGAGAAGAGCAAATATTGCGAGAAGTGAAAGAAATAACTGATTTGTTCATTTTTCAACAAAAAACGTTTTTAACATACAAAAAATGATAGAAATACAATATTTATTCATTAACTTTGACAAACAAAAAATAAAATTGAATGAATTTCGTTTATGTGTTAAACCTACACATGTGGAAGTCATGTGTAAGTTAGGTTACTTACACATGTGTAGGTAAACTTAAAACGCTAAAAAATATATACGTAAAAAATATTTTAATGATTTTTTTTAGTTTATACATTACACATTTGTATGTAGGAAGTGAATTTATTTAAAAAAACTAAACCATTGATAAGTTTTTTTAGTGATTTTGGTTTCTTCTTTTTCTTCTTGCAATATATGAGTCTTCTCAAATGAACATCCTCCTATATATATATATATATAGGGATACTCAAATGAGATTATGAGAATACCTCTTAATTTGAGTACAAAAAGTACAACTTTAACGAATCATAGAGGGAGTCAAACTGTTGAATTTTTTGTAATATAAATTGACGAAAATGCTTATAATTCAACTAATTTTAACATCTATATAAAAAAATATGATTCGTGATGTCGTTGTTAGAATGCATATATGCACCCACAATGTTTGTTTGTGTACAAGTAATATGGGTGCATATATGCATTTTAACAAACGACTTTTTTAAATAGATGTTAAAATTAAGTTAATTATAAGCATTTTGATCAACTTATATTATAATAAATACAGCAGTTAAAACGGTTCCTAAGTTGTCCTCAAGTTAAAAGTGTTCTCATTTGAATGGATCCCAATATATATATATATATATATATATATATATATATATATATATATATATATATATATATATATATATATATATATATATATATATATATATATATAGGGTAGGGTTCAATTGAGAACTCATTTTAAGTTGAGAACTAGAGAACTACCAAAAATACAAGGGATGGAATTTTAAAGAGGAAGGGTAAAATTGGAACTTTAAATATATAAATCTTTCAACATTTCTATCTTTTGCATACGTTAATATTATTTTAAAAAAATTGCACCATTAGATCAAAAATTTCATTATCTTTCATTTGAGTATAAATAACGTCATAAAAAATATTTTTTTTCTCGTTTTTTTAAATTTCATACTACATATATGTAGTATTGCGATATTGTATTTGATTATATTTTTCTTTAAACGTTACTAACTTTTTCATACGTTATTTACATTAAACAATTTTAAAAATCACATTTTGGTTTTTTTGATACTACATATATGTAGTATCAATGTACTTGATGTATTTATTAAGTGGACAAATGACTCAAGAGTCTAATAATTATTTAAAGTGTACATATGATCTCAAATAACCAATAACAAAGTTCATAAGATTTCATATTAAAAAACTTACGGCAAATGAAAAGAAAACCAATACTTATACTATGTCTAAACATAAAGATAATAATAAACTAATAAACCAATGATAAATATCATAAAAAAGTAAAAAAAAAAACTTGAAATTCAAACTATAAGATAACAATGCATGAACATTGCATATACTGCATATATGTAGTACTTGGATACTACATATATGTAGTATACGATACTGCATATATGCAATACTATAAAATTTAAAAGGGATAGTGAATATGGTGATGTTATGCACCTAAGTTACCCGTAAAACCATTAAAATTACGTAGCTTTGATAAATTAACTTAATTTTTTTTATTAGAAAACTTAACTCATTGATCTTTATTCAATGGTAATGGACGACTCAGTCTTCTCCTCTTAGATCATAATTTTTCTCTTTCTCATTTACTCAATAATCGTCATTCATTTTAGTAAATTATTATCCGCTCTTTAAAAATCGATCGTAACTCAATTTGGCTTCTCAATTCCAACTAACAGATTAATATAACATGACTCATATAATTGGTATTATGATATGCGCATGCTGCACATATTCATGCCACATCACATAACATGAACCAAGTTATTGCAAGCAATGTCAATACGATCATATGAGAAAATCCAAATTTGGAATTGAGGCATGATGATGTTGTTTTTTTGTGATAACGTCATCAAAATCAATGTCATTGAACTTTTGACATTTTATCAAAGTATGTAGTTTTGATGGTTTCTTGGGTAATTTAGGTTCATAACAACACCGTATTCATTTCCCCAATTTAAAAACATACGGTATCGTATATTACATATATGCAGTATCGAAAGTTAAAAAAACGAGAAAAAATTATTTTTTTATAACGTTATTTATACTCAAATGAAAGATAATAAAAATCTTGATCTAATGGTGCAAAAAAAATTTAAAAAGCTTAACGTATGCAAAAGATAGAAATGTTTAAAGATTTACATATTTAAAGTTCCAATTTTACCCCTCCTTTAAAAATTCCATCCATACCTTTTTTTTAGTTCTCTAGTTCTCAACTTAATATGGAGTTCTCTCTTGATCCCTCCCCTATATATATATATATATATATATATATATATATATATATATATATATATATATATAGAGTTAGGTTCAATTGAAAACACTATTTATAATTAAAAACACTAAAAACCAAACAAACCTAATTTTTTTATTTTTTCTTTTTATAAAATAAAAAGGGTAAAAATGAAAGTTACAATTATATAAACAATTCGAATTCCGTATATATCTCCACTATCTTTGCTCAAATAATTCCCATTGCCAATCAAAATTAATTTCTTTTTTTTTCGATTGCTTAAATTATTATCCCACTTGAACATTTATCTCCATCTTCTATCTTCTATATGTATTATAGTAGCAGCGTATATTCTTTGCCATCATCAATCTCAATCTCGGTTGAAGGTATTTAAACATATATCACACAATCCTTGAATATGAAGAGGATATTGAACTAAAAATAACATGTATGCGTAACTATGCAGGTAATAATGAACTCAAAATGATACGTATACGTATGTTTTCAGGCTCGACACGTAACTATGCTGGTACGTATACGTAACTATGCCGCTACGAAGACATAACTAAACAAGTACGTATATGTAGCTACACCATACATATATGAAATTATGACTGACTATACATATATGTAACCATTTCAATGTAATGGTTTGTTTTTTTAGTTTTTGTACGATGTTAATTGGTTAATAGTTTGTAAGCTTGATGTGTGCTATGTTTTTCGCTACGATGATTTATTTTGTTTGGTACGTATACGTAACTATGTCGGTACGTATATGTAACTTTGCCGGTACGAATAAGTAACTATACCAATACGAATACGCAACTATGCATTTTTTAGTTTTTGGTCGATGTTGTTGGTTAATAGTTTGTAAGCTTGATGTGTGCTATGTTTTTTCCTAGGGTTATTGGATTTTAATAATTCGAACTTTAATAAATTGGCCGATATTAATCCCAACTTTAAATTCCCTGTGACAGTCCCAACTTGTAAATTATTTTCCTCCATCGAACCTTTTATAAGTGTGACACAAAAATGGTCGGGTAAGGTTTTAATGAGACACAAAAATGGTCTGGTAGGTTTTTTGAGTATCCGTTATAAAAGGCTCGATGGATGAAAATAAATTACAAGTTGGGACTGTCAGAGGGAATTATTAAAGTTGGGATTAATATCGGCCAATTCATTAAAGTTCGGATTATTAAAATCCAATAACCCTTTTTCCTACGGTGATTTATTTTGTTTGGTACGTATACGTAACTATGCCGGTACAGGAGTATATATCTTAAAAGACCAAGAAAATTGAATGAAATACGTATACGTATTAGTTATACAATATTTTTTTTGTGATAACATAAACCAAATTTACATGTATGTACCTATGATGAATGAAGAAAAAACAGAGAATGTATATATAAATATATATTTTTGGTTAAGCTGGATTTAAATTCAAACTTAATTTGGAGAGAGAAAACTATTTTTATTGGATTTCAAGTAACCATATTTCAATACCTAAAATGCCCATTTCCTTACAAAATGACATATCTACTAAAAACTATAATCTCTTTGGTTTTTAGTGTTTTTAAATATAACTTTGTTTTCAATAGATCTCACCCCTATATATATATATATAAACCTAGGGTATTTGGTCTAGTGGTATGCGGGTGTTAATATTGTTGGTTCTGATAATTGATCAAACGTGCTATTATAATTTAGATGTAATCGAAATCATTTGTTACCACTAGATCTAGCAACAAACGGTTTTGTGATTGATTCGAAAGGAAACAGAACTATATAAAACCCATTAGAGAATAAGATGAAGAATGATTTAAATGAAATAAGGCTCAATAGATGATAACAATATCTCATAGCAAACAATCAGATTTGAACTCAAAATCAGAGAACATTGTATTCAATAAGTTTCAAGAGTTGTTTACAAATGAACCAAAAACAACATTAAATACTGTTGGGTATATTTGAAGATGTCACTTTCCAAATATAAACAAGTGAAGATATCGAGCATCATCCCAAGCAAGCACAGGTGAAGAAGTTCATTAATTGTATTTGTCTTAGAATATTTGTGTAATCGTTTCGTGATTAAATGCGCGTTTGTGCTTAATTGCACGTGTTTAGGTGAAATGTAAGGTGAATGATGTGGACTATAAATACCATCACCTAGGTCATTTGTTAGGAGAGCTGCCTGCATTCTATTCCATATCCTTTGTAACCTTCCATTGATTTATTACAAGAACCTATTCATATTATTATCATCTTCATCATACCGTGCATTGATCTTCATGAACATTCAAGCATCAATACGTGGTTAGTGAGTTTCCGCATCACTGATTACAAACAACATCCCCAAATAATCTCAGATCTAGATCCAAGCTCGGTTCATCTCGAACTATCAATTGGTATCAGAGCTTTCGGGTGATCTTTGATTGTTGTTGTTATTGATGGAATTTTAGCTACCATTAGCTTTGATTCATGTTTGTGTAAAGAGCTGAAAAGTTTGAGATCAACTGGTGAAGATTTGACTGAGTTTTTGAAGATTTTGTTTATGTTCGTCATATTCACTGCTCAAAATTAAGATCCAAAATTTTGTTGATGTTTTGAGAAATTGATGCTTGAGATATGTTAGAAATCATAATCCTAAGCCTCGTTCTTGATCAAACCATTCAGATTTGTTTATTTCATTCCATATTTTGTCATTTTTGTCAAAACCCACTAGTAGTTTTCATCACAAAAAACCCAGATTTGAGTGAGATTTAGCTTGATTCAAGGTATAAAAACTTTGAAGGAGTGTTAGAAACATCATTCCTCAGCTAATACAAGTGTTGAATTGAACAAAAAACAACAAAAATTGAAGAATTGATTTTGTGTTCATCACAATTTAAAAGTCAAACTGATATGAAACGTCCCAACAAAGCCTAAAACGTCCCAACAAAGTCTAAAATGTCCCAACAAATTTGAAACGACCAAGTTATAGTGTCCCAAAACTGCTGAAACATCCCGAAATTGTTAAAAAATTCATTCTGACCCTTCTAGGGGGCATGAAGTATCAGTCAAGGGGGGCAGACATGTCTTGGGGGACAAACACGACCAAACAGTACCTGACACATCTGGGGGGCTGAAACGACTAGGGGTGAAACGTCCAAACAGGGGGCTGACACGTCCGGGGGGGGGGGGGGGGCGAAACACAAAACATTTGCTAAAAACACCCGAAATACATTTTTAAGTGTTTTAAGTGCTGAATATTAATTCCAAAAACATTATATGCTGAAATATTTGTCCAAACCGAGCACTTTTAACAACATATCCGCTCTCATAACCCAAATCATCTTCACAAACACCAAATCTCCCAAAATCTCTATGAAAAACATGATCCAAGAAGAAAATAAAAGAGAAGATATCAATGAGTTTATTAGAGAATTCGATCACATGTTTGAAACAACATATCTGCAAGTAGCCAAAGCTTGTGATCAAAAGAGAAGA
The DNA here is from genome assembly GCA_030867185.1 of Tagetes erecta. Taxonomy (NCBI): domain Eukaryota; kingdom Viridiplantae; phylum Streptophyta; class Magnoliopsida; order Asterales; family Asteraceae; genus Tagetes; species Tagetes erecta. Next base: position 74,961,213 of record CM061486.1, read on the forward strand.
GACATTCCAGAACATGCACTTGTGAGTCAAACAAACTCTCATGAAAATCAAGAAGAAGAAGAGTATGATTGGAGTGAAGACAATGATGTTGTTTCCATAAAAGAGCTTGTAAAGAAAGACATCGAAATTAACAACTTGACTGAAATCGTTGCAAAGCAAGTTGCAACAATTGTTCAACTGACGACATAAATCGAGCAACTAAAATCAGAAGTGGAATCCGAAAAAGATGTGAAGAGTTCTTATGTTGAAATGACAATCGATGTAAGAGAAAAGATGTGCACCAAAGAATGCTTTCAACAAGTTGAACACTACATAATATATTCTTTCAGGATTTGTGATAAACTTAAGAAGGAAGAGAAAATGCACAAGAATCTGCAAGAACAACACAAATCATCTGATCAAAGAATCACATCTCTTCAAGAATCACTCAAGAAAAGTGAAAAAGAAGCAAGAAACGTCAAGAATGAAGCTGAAAAATCAAATGAACATCTACCAAGAGTGATCAACGATTTTCAAGCAGAAATTCAAAAGTTGAAGAAACTGTCTGAAATGTCCAATTCAGAGAACAACATTATGAAAACCAAACTACAAGAAGAACAAGAGTAACATGCAAGTCTACAAAAAGATCACCAATTGTGTGAAGATAAACTCAAATCTCTTACACCATTTATTGATTCAATGCTTACTGAAAAGCATAATATGAAAGTACAACTCATGGAGCTTACTGACAAACTGAACAGATCACAATCTGATCTTGTGGTTATCAAAGAAGAAGTTGAACAAGCAAAGTCTTCCGAACAGAAAAATGAGAGATTAGTGCCAACCGGAATTTTTGGATCACTATCTTCTCAAGAAGAAAAGACACAAGAGGTTCAGTCAAAGAAGAAGAAGAAGAAGGTTAGAAGAAAGAAGAGCAAAGCCAAGAAGAACAAGACAAATGTCGCTTCATCTGTATCTACACCACAGTCTCCTTTAACTCCGAAGTCTCAAGATTCTGAATCCCCGAGTGATTGAAACAGTGATATCTACTGTTTAATCTGTGACTCTGAAACTCATTATATCTCAGATTGTATCTACAATCAAGGTGTCTTTCCTTATGGTTCAAAAGGTGACAAGTTCAAGATTCCAGTTTCTTCAATCAAGCTTGTAACGCCCGCCTTTCGGCAAGCACCACAATTGGCATTCATAAGCATATAATCAACCATAAATTAAATAAAATCTAACATGCATCGGAATACTTGTTTAAAACATCATTACATCGTCATAAATTGTCTTAAAAAAAACTTCTTAAAACATTACAAAATGTAAATTTGATCTTAGATGTATTTTCTTCAATGTCAGTCTTCAACAAGTCTCTAGCTCTCGCCAAGCAACTCTCTAAATCTTCATACCTGCACATCAATCTAACATGCATACAAAAGTCAGCTACGCTGAGTGAGTCCTAGTTTTAAAACATCTTTAAGAACTTTCCATATCTTTCATGTATTACACATAAATAGTACCATCATATTGTACTTCACATTCATATAGCAAGTAACGTAATATCTTTGTCTGTTCGTAAGTCATCATCATGCTCTCTTTGATCACGAGAGACCCACTTAGTGGTTCTTAACTGGTTTCATCAAATCCCCAGTAGGATTCTTAGATGGTTTTATCAGATCCCCAGTAGGATTCTTAGCTGGTTTTATCAGATCCCAAATAGGATTCTTAGCTGGTTTTATCAGATCCCCAGTAGGATTCTTAGCTGGTTTTATCAGATCCCAGTAGGATTCTTAGCTTCGTTAAGGCATACATTTGTTTATGTATATAAGTATATAGTTACTTATTCTTACGTCATCATCACAGTTCACGTATTATCACCTATCAGTCCAAAAAACATCTCGGTATGCATGTTAGCCTCAAAAACGTATTTAAAACGAAATAGAAGTGAGGTCTAGGACTCACCTGGTTCTTAGGTGATTTTGCTTGTTCGGACAAGGTTAAGGTAGTGGTATTGGTGCACGATCTGCATTTAAGTTATTGTGGAAAATCATTATTTTTATTTTAGTTTCGCAAATAGTGTCGCACACAGTTTCGCAAACATTGTCGCAAATAGTGTCGTGATGATGAACCACAGTGTCGCATGGTGCTTCAGCAGCACCTCCACTTGCAGTTTCGCAAGGCACTTGCCCAACTTTTGTTGGGACTTAAACTACTTTCGCAAACACACTCCGACTCATGACATGAATTCAAGACATCATAGTGTTGCAAGACGAACACTAGTGTCGCATTATGAATGCATAGTGTCGCAAAATGGGGTTTTAGCTCGGTTTCAGCCCAAAGTCCTTGTTTTTCAACCAAATCTCAAACTTTTTACGTCCAAAACCTTTTTTTATCATTTATATGACCAAATCTAAGCTTTTTCCATGATTTCAACCATAAAAATGCAACCTTTATTGATTTTTTTGAAACTTTCTGAAAACCTTAAAAACTCTATAAATGGTCAGATTCGTTTTGTGTTATGAAAACATGTTTTGGGGAACGATTTTACCTTGATTACCTGTTGTTTAACACCTCTTAACTTCAGATTTACTCTTGATTTACAAAATCTTAGTTCTTCTTCTTTCTTGCCTTAGTTTTCTTCAAAGAGATTAGGGTTTGTGTGTGTGTGTGTGTGTTGTTGTGGAGATGGTGAAGTGTGGATGGTGGCTGGAAATGGTGATTTAAGTAGTAGGGTTTCCATATTGGGTAGGGTTTTAGGTGGGCTTTGGGCCTTAATTAGGTAATTAGGCTATTTTAGGTAAATCTCTTAACTAATCCACTTACCATTTCGGGCCTAATTCATTCTTTCACCCTTAATGGCCCATAATTACATCATAACCTCTTCATTAATCCTTCTCTTTTCTAATTACCAAGTAATTAGTCATTACTTTTTACATTCTCGTACAATTATAATCATTTTCGTTCTTCATCGTATTTTCATCCACATTTATCGTAAACATAGCATATTGATCACGTGGTGTTTTATTAGTGTTATATATATATATATATTTAATTACGTGAGTTTTAGTCGTTTATTGTGTTGGAACGAGTTACTTTGTATGTGTTATGTGTCGTAGGTGTTTGGAGATAAATGGAGGCTAAAATGATCAAATGTGGAGTTAAAAGATGCATTAGAAGAAAGTACGAGGGTTAAAGTTGAAGAATGCAAAAGGTTGGGCATCTAAGACGCCGGTGGTCGGCCAAAGCCCAAAAATTTAGGTTTTTGAATGGTTATTTAAACCTAATCACGAGGGTTTCGAGAAGAACTTTTGCTAGTCGATTTTGGGTATTAAGAAGCTGATTTTTCATCATTTTAAAGGCTCGAATCCATTCCCAATCATCATTGATCATTATCATCACTTAGAGATTAAAGATCCAATGAAGAACATGAGTGGCTAGTCTTCTTTCGTGGTTGCTTCCGGGTGAAGAGTTCACATAGGTGATATGTTTAGTTGCTTTTAAACCTACTTTTGTATTGGATTTGGATTTTATTATTCAAGTTTGTGTTTTTGAATAACTTAAACAATGTAGTTATAAATAAAGTTGCATGCTTTTATCATCGGTTCTTCAGTTTATTACATCGTGAACTCATTGGTTTGGGTGGGTAATTTGATATAGTTAGATTGGTACATTCTGAATGAGGGAGTTGAGAAGTTTGTTCCTTTGATATCACTTTATTCAAAAGCTAGATATACGAATCATAAATATGTGATTTCACTAGGTTACAAGTAATTAGCTTTAATCCTTGAACTTGGATGCCGGAAGTAACTACCTTTTTAATTAATTGTTTAAATACCTTTTTCAAGTTTGTGGCTCTATGCAAATTAAGTTTTTTTCAATCAATCAAAGTTCCAAATTTAATTTCAAGCTGTTAGCAAGTTTAGTTCTTCTAGTAATTTAGTCAATTTCGTCTTTCTAGTTAAATTGGTTTAAACTTACACTTTCCACCAATTCCCTGTGGAGACGACCTTACTTACCCGTACTCATATAGGTATTTAAGTTAATAAAATACTTATTTTTTATTAGCCCACGACAGCTACATCAAAATGGCGCCGTTGCCGGGGAGTTGTGCGCTTAGTGTTTAGTTTAGATTAGTTATTTTATTTCCTAAAAAAATTAATATAACCCAAATTTTTTTTTTGTCTTTCGTTTTGTTTAAAAAAATCCAAAATCAGTGTCTTTTTCTTTTTTTTACATTTCTGTTCGTTTTTACGTGTGGTATTGGTGTTTTTGGTTGTGTAGAAAATTTCTTAGCTTTTATGCATACGAGATTCTCAAAGAAGACTTCATCATTACAGTGGGATCCAGAAATTGAGAAAACCGCAAGAAATAACCGGGCAATTCATAGAAATACCACTGTTACTCCTCTTCGGGGTACCACACAATCAGAAGTGGGTACACCATCAGCGAGGGTTCAGTGTATACTCAAACTTCTTTTAAAGACCCCAACGCCTAAAGAAGCAAAATCAATGGAACATCAAAACCAAGACCCACCAATTCCACCTGAAAACCCACCTGCACCAAGTCAAGGTCAAATCCACCAAACCAAGTACCAAAACCCGACCCAATACTTCAACACTTTCGAACCTTTCAGTTCCAAAACCCAAATAATCAACCACAGTTTAGTGTGCATGGGAGTAACCATGATAATAAAGTGGAATTTTCAGATGAAGGAACTCATCAAAGAGTTTATGGGTCTAACATAGAGGAATGGATTGAAAATCTAAATCAAATGGATCATCCAGACCAGCATCCGGTTGATGAGTATAGGGGTTATGAAGAAGAGCAAGTCTATCAGTGGCCACAGAGGAATATGGGTCAAGGGGGATTCAGACAACCACCGATCGTCAATAGGGGTCAACCGTTTAACGGGATACCGCTGAATATAGGTAGACAACAAAATGTTCCTGCTCAAGGTGTGGATAGTCACTTCCGCCCAGCTATTACAGTCAATTCCTCCCCTGTTATACCACCAATACAACGTGGGAGAGCTTTTGAGGTTCGACCTCAATGTTTGGGTATCTTACCTCATTTTCATGGCACGGCTCTTAAGGAACCTTACTTGCATATTTCGGAATTCGAGGCCTCGTGTAGTACTATTGGTGGTCAAGGTTTTTCACCAGACGAAGTCAAGTTGGTATTGTTCCAGTTCACTCTCAAAGACAAAGCTAAACAATGGTTTCTCTCATTGCCATCCGCAAGTATTCACTCATGGTGAGACATGCAACAACAGTTTTTGATGAATATTATACTTCTTAAAGAACAAGTGATGCTTTTCGTTCCATTCGAGGTTTCACACAACAGTCGGGGGAGCAATTTCATGAGGCATGGCATAGGTTTAAAGAATTGTTGAGGACATGCCCACATCATGGAGTTGATTTCAGCTTTTTATGATGGGTTGTCACCGGAAGATGCTAGAGATGTAAATTCTACAAGTGCTGGAACCTTCACGTTCAACCATGTAGATGATGATTAGAACATTCTTGAAAGGATGAGCATCAACTCAATGAAAACAACACAGACAAGCCGAAGGTCGAGAGGCTCGTCTCTTAAAACGGTCAATGATCATTCAGCAATGGATAGAATTGCAAAGTTGGAACGTGAGTTAGCAAGCATTAAAGTGGGCAAAAGTCAGGTTGCGAATATTTTAGATGGTTATGAAATTTGTGAAACATGTGAAGACATTGGACACACATCTGAAACATGTTACGTGAATATGGGAAGAAATGAAGAAGTGCATCAAGTGCAAGCTCAAGGGGACCGAAAACAATATGACATGAACTCCAATACCTATCACCCGAGGCTAAGGAATCATCCAAATTTGAGGTATGGTAATAGTACTAACCAATTGAATCCTCCTTTTCAGGTACAAAACCAAGGAAGTAATCAATATCAAAGTCGTCAGCAAAATTACAACCAAGGAGGATATCAAAAGGGTCAGTAAAATCAAGGTGGTTATCAACAAGGATGGCAAGCTCAACAGAGAAGTTACCAACAACAAAGCTCCTCATCTAACAATAGCAACGACAATTTAAAAGATTTGAAAGAGATTAAGCAATTTAAAGAAGAGCAAGAAAAGACAAATGAAGCATTTTCTAAGCGATTGGGTCAACTAGCTGAGCAGTTAGCAGGGAGGGAACCAGGTAAGCTCCCAAGTAATACAACATTGAATCCTCAACATCAAGCAGACCAAGTAAGAGCTCTCATGTGGGCCAGGTAAGTATTTCTTAGAAGTGGTAAGGTTTATAACAACAAGGTTCAACCACCATCACCATCTAAGGAGGGAGTGGTGGTGTACCTTGGTGAAAATGGTGAGTTAGATAGTGATTCGGAACTTGCATCACCTTAACCAACTAAAAAGGTAACTTTTAAGGAACCGGTTAAGGAAAATGTGAAACCAAACACAACTATCATTCAAGGTGCGGGGGTGGAGAATAATACCCTTCCTTACCCTTCGGCTTTGAAAGAACCAAATACACCACTTGCTAAAAAAAGAGGCCCACGACAAGATGAGATGTGGGAAATTTTCAAACAAGTGAAAATTAACTTGCCTTTAATTGATGCAATCAAGCAAGTTCCCGCATATGCCAAGCATTTAAAAGATTTGTGCACTAAAAAACTGCAAAATAAACTACCTAAACAAGTTGATTTTACTAATAATGTTTTATCGGGTGCACTTCCACCAAAACTTCAAGATCCAGGGGCGCCTTTAATTTCTATACATATTGGTGATGTTAAAATAAATAAAGCCCTCCTTGATCTTGGAGCAAGTGTTAGTATCTTGCCCGGTAGTTTGTATGACCAATACGAGTTTGGTCCATTAGAAAAAGTCGACACCACCGTGGTGTTGGCAGATTTATCCCTCAAACTACCGCGTGGGATACTAATGGATGTGATTGTAAATGTGGAAGACTTCTATTACCCGGTTGATTTTCTTGTGTTAGATTATGCAGCTCCTACAAATGACAAGAAACCCAATGTTATATTGGGAAGACCATTTTTAAAAACCGCTCAAATGCATGATCAATTGTTTGACCGGCACAGTCGACATGGCATTTGGTAATAGAAGGTTAAGGTTAAATGTGTTCTCCAATATCCCTAACGCTCTGTTCAATGATGACTGTTTTATGATGGACGTCATTGAAAGGTGTGATCCTCATGTAAATGAGGGTGAGACCTCAGAGCCGTGTGTTTTGTGTGACAGGGAAACAACTGAGTTTATTGAAGAATTGGAGAAAGAGGAGAAACACATGGAGGTAATGGCTTTGAAAGAAGGTAGGCCTACATGGACTCATCAAGTGGAAAGTCTACCTGAACATATTGACACCCAATTAAAGCCATCGTTGGAATCACCTCCACAAGTTGAGCTGAAGGAATTGCCAAAGCACCTCAAGTATGCATTTGTTGGTGACAACAACACCCTCCTAGTAATCATCGCATCTAATTTGACGGAGGAACAAGATAATGCGTTAATGGAAGTACTAGTGGCTCACAAAGCCGCTATTGGATGGATCATTGCAGATTTGAAAGGTATAAGTCCATCTATCGTCATGCACAAGATCATCACCGAAGAGGGAGCCAAACCGGCTAGGAATGCTCAAAGGCGGTTGAACACAAACATGCGGGAAGTCGTAAAAAAGGAAGTCTTGAAGTGCACGATGCAGGTATAATTTATCCTATCTCTGACAGTAGTTGGGTAAGTCCAACTCAAACAGTACCAAAGAAAGCCGGCATCCAGATCGTGAAGGACAATGAAGGTAAAGAAATTGCCACTCGGCCGGTAACCGGGTGGCGAATTTGCATAGATTATAGGAAGTTGAATGCAGCAACTTCTAAAGACCATTTTCCTTTGCCTTTCATTGATCAGATTGTTGAAAAGCTCGCAGGTCAGAAATATCATTGTTTTCTAGATGGGTATTCGGGTTATAATTAAATTTCTATTCATCCAGATGATCAACAAAAGACCACATTTACGTGTCCATATGGCACATTTGCATTTAGGCGAGCCATTTGGCCTATGTAATGCCCCGGCCACCTTCCAAAGGTGTATGCTGAGTATCTTTTCAGATATGGTCGGGGAGTCTTTAGAGATCTTCATGGATGACTTTTCGATTTTTGGTACATCTTTTGAGTCGTGTTTAAATCAACTAACTAAAGTTTTGTGTGTTGAAACAAATCTTGCTTTAAGTTGGGAAAAGAGCCATTTCATGGTTTAAGAGGGTATTGTGTTGGGACATGTGATTTCAAGTAGGGGGATAGAGGTAGACCATGCTAAAATTCAAGTCATTTCAACATTGCCTCCACCAACTAATGTTAAAGGTGTTCGTTCTTTTCTAGGACATGCTGGGTTTATATAAGGTTTATTAAAGGTTTTAGTGTCATAACAAAACCATTATGTAATCTTTTATTGAAAGATGTCCCATTTGTTTTGATAAAACATGTTTGGAAGCTTTTAATATTATAAAACAGAAACTAGTGGAAGCCCCAATTTTACAATCACCGGATTGGTCTCTACCTTTTGAAAACATGTGTGACGCAAGTGATTATGCGTTAGGGGCAATTTTGGGTCAATGGGTTGACAAGAAACCCGTAGCTATATATTATGCAAGTAAGACACTTTCTGATGCTCAGTTAAATTACACTACCACTGATAAAGAGCTACTTGTAGTGGTGTATGACTTAGACAAATTTAGGTCTTATATTTGGGGAAGCAAAGTTATTATTTATTCTGATCATAGTGCAGTTAGGTACTTAATGGAGAAGAAGGATGCCAAGCCTAGGTTGATACGCTGGATCCTTCTATTGCAAGAGTTCAACCTGGAAATCCGCGACAAGAAGGGAAGTGAGAACGTAGTGGCGGATCACTTGTCACAGGTTGTTCATGAAATTGATGCAGCGGATGGAGAAATCAAGGAGACTTTCCCAGATGAGCATCTTTTATCTGTCTCTACTGAACCATGGTATGCTAACTTTGCAAATTATTCAGCTGCAGGTATACTCCCTGAATATTGGGCAAAGAAGAAGAAGCAACAATTCATAGCTCGTGCAAAGTATTACATCTAGGACGACCCGTATATTTTCAAAATTGAAGCAAATGAGATAATCCGAAGATGTGTACCGGATGATGAGATTCAAGCAGTCTTAGGGCATTTGCATTCATCTGCATGTGGTGGCTATTTCAGTGGTCACAAAACAGGGCAAAAAGTGTTATCATGTGGCCTTTATTGGCCAACAATATTTAAAGATGCAAATGAGTTCGCTAAACATTGTACAAATTGCCAAAAGATGGGTAGTATTTCTAAGCGAAATGAGATGCCCATGCAACCGATTCTAGTGCTTAACATCTTTGATGTTTGGGGAATCGATTTCATAGTACCATTCCCAATTCTTTTGGTAATTTGTACATTTTGGTGGCAGTTGATTATGTTTCAAAATGGGTTGAAGCAATCGCTACCAAAAAGAATGATCACACCATTGTTTGTAAGTTTGTCCAAGCAAGCATTTTTTCACGATTTGGAATACCCGCGTGATCATAAGTGATGGGGGATCGCATTTCAAAAACTTTAAGTTTGGTAAATTACTTAAACGGTTTGGTATTGATCATCGGGTTGCAACCCCATATCACCCGCAAACTAGCGGGCAAGTTGAAGTGTCCAATAGGCAAATTAAAGAGATTTTACAAAAAACCGTACGAACTGATCGCAAAGATTGGTCAACTAAGTTGGATGATGCCTTGTGGGCATATCGCACGGCTTACAAAACACCTATTGGCACTACACCTTACCAGTTGGTTTATGGGAAATGATGTCACTTACCAGTAGAAATAGCTCACCGTGCTATTTGGGGCGATTAAAATGCTAATATGGATTATGATCTTGCAGGAAAGGAGCGAAAGTTGAGCTTGTGTGAACTAGAAGAGCTACGAGATGAAGCGTATGAGTGTGCATCGGCATACAAAGCTAAGACAAAACTCGTGCACGATGCGAAGTTTAGATTGAAAAAGTTTGAGGAAGGACAAAGAGTTTGGTTGTACAACTCGCGCTTAAAGATTTTTCCCGGAAAACTTAGAAGCAAATGGACGGGTCCTTATCTTATCACACGAGTTGGAAGCTATGGAGACATTGAGATCGAAGATTTCGAAGATCATCTAAGGAAAGTAGTGAACGGACACCGGTTGAAACCATATTTGGGTGTGAACGACATTAATGGGCCAACAAATCAATCCGAGAGCTTTTTCATAAGCACTCTGGATCACGTAGAGCCACTCTGATTGTCAGGTAACAAGTCCGGCTGAAGACTCTAAACTTAGCGCTTACGGGAGGCAACCTGCGAACTTTGTGAGTGTGTTCACTAGAAACCCTCACGAGACTACAACTCGTCCACTCGGGTCAACCAAGGGGTTCAAAGGCTTGTTGCATACGCTAAATGCAACCGTGATGCCTACGAAAGTGTGTCTTAGAAGTAATTTTTTTTATTTTTATGTTTGCTTTCTTTATTTTCATTATTTTTTGTACTTGTTAGTTTTTGTCAGGCTTTTGTTCGTCCGCTTGTTTAGGTGTGCTACAACCACGTGGCAGAAAGCAAGTGTGGGGAAGGTTCGGATACGTTCCAGGTAAGTTTCAGGTACGATTTTGTGCATCGGGACGATGCATGATCATTAGGGGGGTAGGGGTAACAATGACTCAAAGTTATTGTCAATATAATACACCAAGTCAGTTTAGTAAAAAAAAAAAAGAAAAGTTGCGCGACATATAAGACGCCCACAAGGGTGTCTTAGACGCCGGGTCATTTTTTTTCTAATGGGTTATAAAGTTGCGCGGCATATAAGACGCCAAAGGGGGAGTATAAAACGCTGGTCAATTTTTTTGTAAGTGGAAACTTGAGTTGCGCGACATCTTATACGCCTAAGGGGCATCTTAGACGTCGGGTCATTTTTTTAACAAATAAAAAGGGCGTCTTATATGCTGTGATAGGTTCAATTGGATCGATATTGCATCAAATCAGAATGATCTACGTACAAACACAACAATTCAATCAACAACACAATCCATTACTAAATAATTCTCTTGTATTGATGATCAAAGCAACAGTTGCAGTACAATGGTGCAGGAGAATACAATCACACACACAATTCTCTCTCTAACGTGTAAGTTGTGATCTAGACTCTCTCTCTAACATTCACTAGCAACATGCTTTATGCATCAACACTTTAGGGAAAATACAAAATTAACCCTAAACTATACAAACTTGTATAAACAAAGTACAAAGTAAATCTTCTAAACAGGAACGAGCCCTAACAGTACTCCCCCAAGATTTAACTTTGGACTTTCATAAAAAATCTTTAGCTTTCAACTCTTTCGCTCTAGGCTTCAATCTCTCAAAAATCTTCAAGTTCATCTTTGACCTTCAGCAACGGTTTTCCGGTATGTTCTTCTTGTTCTTTCATAGCTTCTTCAACGCATGATTTGAACTTCTAGCAATCACAGCTTGTCTCGGTTTTGATTCATTTGTGATAATGTCACAAGCCATCATTCGTTTCAGAGTGTCCAAAGTGATACCTGCAAAATTAATGTTAGCGTAAAATGCGTACGACCTTTTCTTTCCTTTGGCCCGTACTTCCAAGGTACCCTTTGAAGTAACTCTCATATAATCAATCTCCGGTATGTTGATCTTCACAAGGTCAGCATTGAGTAGTGCTTTCCTTAATCGGATCTTCTCAGTTGCAGCACCGATCACTTCAACCATTATCTCGAACAATCGTCTGTCAGCTTTAGCAACTGGATCTTTCATCTTTTCCATCTTGTGATTGCGCAAATGATCAATATAAGATGGGTGTAGCAGTTTGAGCTCGAACGTACTAAACAAAGTGATCATGTCTTGATCCTAATCATCCAAGTTTCGTACCAATTTCAGCTCATATGTCTCTTCATGATAGAAGAACTTCAGAATAGGCTTCGTCGTTTGCGAACCATCAATAACCTTCAACCCAGGATTTGTTACTTTGTCGAAGTACTCGTCTGAAAATTCATCTAGATACATATCATGAAGAATCAACTTCTTCTGCTTCCTCTTCTTACTCTTCAAGTATGCGGTGTCTTCTTGTTGTCCTTGAAATTCCAAAAACTTTGGCATGCGGTTGATCCCAGCATCCAATAACATCGCACACTTATCACCACGTTTAGCTCGTGTGTGATTTATCGACCTCAGCTTGTGCAACTCTTTTAAATCTTGAACCGGCAGGTTGAAAATACTCGAATAATAGTGATAAACATCACATAATCCATTCACCCTCTTGATCAAAAATGCATCGAAGATCTCATCATACTTCCATGCAATAATTTTCACATCCTTGGATTTTTCCGGTACGATCATCGAGTCCAATAAGTCAGCAACGGACTGACCCTTACTAAGCAGTGATCTAACTATATCACCTGCTGTGGCAGATTTGTGCCATGACTCGCGTACATCCATAAGAATGTGATATGCTTTCATTTCGCTTGGAAACATATTAATCAGTTCTTTCCTCTTCTTATGAGCATCTTCGGGCAACGCCATCAGTGGAATCTCTTTAGGCTCAAGTACTTTGAACCGTTTGGTTAGTTCAAAGTATTGGGGATTGTTATAATCCAAAAAGAGTATACGGTTATGCATCTTTTCTGATTTCTGAAAGCTCACCACAATCTTCTTCAACGATTCTTTCTTCAACCTCTTCAACGTCTTGTAAGGATAGTTCCTTGACTGGAACCACTGGCGCATATCTGTGGATGTCATCTCTTCAGGATTTTGATGATATAGTTCTTCTGGAGGAAGATCATCAATATTCAGACTTTCCTGCAGAGGTGTCCACTCACTAGGCTCAACAACAAACTCCTTCGTATCACCTTCAACCCGATCCTGAGCGTTTACACACTTCTCATATTCCTCGTTTATCTGACTGACAGTGAGTCCATAAAAATAAACAGGATTATATATTATCTTTTCCAGAAAAGCAAACCTTTCATCTAAATCATAAGGTATATCTTCACCAACATTTGCTTCTGGTTCAGAGTCTGTGAAATCAACTTCATCCAATACATCCATCACTTCGGTTGTAGGTGCAGTTTCAGCTTGAACCGGCTCAGACTGAACTGTTTCCTCTATTCTCGCTTTCTTCACAGGCTCATCTTCTTTCACTATCTCAGGTACTTTATCCAGTTTACGTTTTCCCTCCGCTTTGTCATGAATGACAACATCAGCAGCATCATCGGAAATGGGAATTGGTACCTCAACCTTTTCACCCAGAGCCTTAGATCCTCGCGATCTAGTATAGTAAACCTTGATTTCTCTTGAAGGCTCAGTCACTTCTACCACTTCATCAGAAAAATCTTTATCAGATGGAGGTCCTGATCTTTTTGGTTCAGCTTCTTCTAACCATTTCTCCAACATCTCTTTCTCAGCATTCAAAGTATTACATTTAGCATACAGCTCTTTGTAATCATCTTTGAGTTTCTCATACTCAGCATCAAGCTCTTGGAAAACCTTCATATTCTTCAGGTTTGTTTCTCTAAACTCAGTCAGTCTCACCTTTTTACGTTCATTTGAAGCCTTTAATAACTCATTTTCACTCTTCAAATCCTCTACCAACTTCTTTAACTGTTCAATCTCTTTATCTTTTTCCACTAGCACATCAATTGAAACAACTTTTGGGGAAGACTCCATTGGTTGTTCAATTGGTGGAGTTGCAGGAGATGATGTTGTGGGAATATCTACTGGTTCAGAATGAGTAAAACCAGCATCAGTATCATCAACTTCCTGTGCCACAGTCTCCACCTCAGCCATCACTTCTTGTGCAATCTGAACAACATCAATATGTTCAGGCACACTTACTTCTTCAAACACACTCGGCTCCTCTACAATCATAGGCTCAACCACAATCTTAGATCGTCGTGATCTAGAATAGTGGAAGGAATGTGATGTCCCTAGGAGCTTCAAACATAACAGCCTCTGCTTCTTTTTCAACTTCAACAGATTCTGTCTCAGTTTCAGATTCTCTATCACTTGCAACAATATTATCATCTTAATTACTATCATCATTCTGATCATCATCATCATCATCAGACACTTCTTCATCACTATCATTTCCCTCATCATCATTATCTTCATCACCTTCCGGATATCTATCCAAATACTCATCATCGATCATCAAGTAGGTTGTCTGGAATCTCATCCACAAGGTCTAACGGGTTCACTACTTCACCTTGAGAAATGTGATGATAAATTTCTCCAATATCTTCTTCATTGTTTGCTATATCTCGCATATAGTCAAACATCTGGACATTTTCTACATTCCCAATACTCATCTTTCGGTAAGATAGAGCATTCATGTCTTCAGTATACAAGATTCCACCTTCAAATCCTTCTTCTGTTATCACAGGATGTGCAATGTTGATCAACAATTGCAGAAATCTTAGATACATTAGAAACTTGAATCTTTTTCCTTTCACCAGATTGAATATGAATCCCTTCATAATCCATTTTGACATATTGAATGGTCTATTCATAGCTATTGCAACTATTGGGGATGCAATATCCGATGGAAAGTTGTCAAAACCAGCACTTCTTCTTGACATGCACTGTTGAATAACATAGCATAACAATTTCCATTGCTTTCCCAATCTGGCTCTCACAAACTGCTGCTTGGGAAATACATGAGAATGACCCATATTTATGAAGCATGCCTGCATTCAGAAGTTGTGTATTCATCCGGAGCACCAACTTCTTCTTCATCTAAGCTCAATGCAGTCCAGATGGACTCTTCAGACACAGTTATCTGTAACTGTCTGGTAATGTTTCCTCTAACCACTGATACACTAGCCTCATTGGTAATCACCTCAGCTGTCCTCCAAAAACTCTTAATCAGTCTAGCATACATAATGGGTTTGGCACACATTGCATACACATACTTTGTCCTTCTTAAAAATCTGATCATATCTCTATACCCTTCTGCTTCAGGCATAGATTCATACAAGACAGCCACAAGATTATGCTTAGGCTCAAACTTTAGATCATTCATCTATTTGACAAGAACCAAAACACATGTGTTAGACATTTTCATTCAACAAAACAACACCATTTGCACAAGAATTAAGCATAAGAAACAATGTAACATATCACATAAACATCAAACAACTAAGTTAATCAACAATTTGATAGAATCAGCTTGTTTAGCAAAAACTTGTGTATCAATGATCATGTAATTTTACACACTTAACTACTTAAATTCTTAAGTACACTTTGTTATTTGCAAAATGAAGTTGTATAACATGTTTCAGTCCATATATAACATCAGTTAGTCAATCAATTGCAGATGATTCATCATTTGACATCAAAAACATGAACAGTTCAATGGTTCATCAATGGCGGTTTGACAGAATTTGAACTTTTTCATTTGATTCAGTCGATTTCAGGTGATTTGGTGTAAATTAATGGATGAAGATTGGTGATTAACAGTTATTACACCTATTTCAACACTCGATTTAAGTTTTAACACACACAATCAAAGTGTCGATTCAAAGTCCAACTACTGTTCATCATCAACATTTCGTTTTAAGAGCAATCAGTGAGTTTAACAAGTTCAAATCATGAAAAATATACCTTATTCAATCAGTAAAACTTGTTACATAATCAAGGATTGAATATGATATGGGTCGATTGTAGTACAGGGGATTTGCTTGAGAGTGATTGTGAAAAGTGATAAGTGTTTGAGAAAAGGCGGGTATTTATATGTTGATGAGCCGGCTCAAAAATTAGGTCAAACACAATGAGACGGGTCAACATATTGGACGGGTAAACAATTAGGCCCATAAAACATTGGACGGGTCAAGCACTGTTGAGACGCATCAAGTACTGTTGGGACGGGTCACATCTTTGGGACGGGTCACAACCTTGGGATGGGTCAACATTTAACATGTAAAACACTTAGACGGGTCACAAACTGTTGAGACGGGTCAAGTACTGTAGAGACGGGTCAAGTAATGTTGGGACGGGTCATGATATAGTCGTGTCAGAGTTAGGAACAACTACACCTTTGTTTTGGTTTTACCCATCACCCGGCTGAACAGTAGACTTCTTTTCATCACCCGACTGCACAGTGACTTCATGTTCATTACCCGGCTGCACAGTGACAATTTCTTTCATCACCTGGCTGTACAGTTGCCATACTTACCCGGCTGCATAGTGTCTTCACTTACACGGCTGTATAGAACCTTCATTCTATTACCCGGCTGAATAGTGTCAATCACTTCATCACCCGGCTGCATAGTAACTTTACAACTTTTGTCACCCGGCATCATTCCCTTCTTTCACCCGGCTACTTTTCATTCAATCACCCGGCTGAACAGTAAGTGATGCCTTCACCCGGCTTCAGCACTTAACGAGTTTTTCTCACTTTCTTTGTCTGTTGACTTTTCAACTGTATTTATTGCACCTGCAAACATTCTCGACATATTAATTAGACAAGACATCCTTATTAGGGTTTGTCGAATTAAATAATCAAAAATATAAGTTAGGGCAACAAATTCATCAATTAATTCACATTAATTTTCCTTTTTCATTTTTCTTTGATTTTTCTCACAAAAATGTTTTTGCACAACCAATATTTCTATATCCCGAAGCAATTTTCTTTAATAAAAAACAAATCACAGGACCTTAGGTTTGTTTTTAACACATCCAATACATTTGCTTTCATTGACCACATGATCCTTACATTCAACACACTTATTTAAAATATTTTTGGCTTTTTGTAAATATTTTTCTTCTTCAACTAATCTCCCCCTAAACTTGAAATTTCTTGAAATTTTTAAGTTTAAAAAGGATGTCGACGCGTCAATAAAGACTCCATAAGCCTACACACAAAAGCACACACATTAAAGTAAAAACATATGCAATGCAATGAATCAAAATATCGCAGTGAGATCATACCACACATTATCTGAACATGTTTTGCAAGTTTTGAATAGACATTTGACTTATGTTAGATTGAGTGATGATATGATAACATACCAATTAGCTCAAATTGACACACTTACTTTTTCAGTATCATGATGGGATTAAGGTTCGATTAAAATGACTTATGTGACCCACATGTATACATATGTCAACATATTTCCTCATCAAACACAACTTGAATGCATATTGCACAAAAACCTGGTCACTTATAATCATAAACAGTGTGGAATATGGGTTCTATTTGGATTTGGTCCACTTTGGGACTTCTTTTGAATTCCTTTTTGGAATTTTTCATTTCCTATTGTTCCCCTTGGGAATCTTCTGAATTCCTTTTTGGAATTTGTTTGGTGATGGTCCACATTTGGGACTCTTTTTGTTCCAACTTTGGGAATCTTTTGCTGCACCTTGAAGCTCAAACGAGACTTCGTGTGAGACTTCAGGTCTGTGGGTACCACAACAAAGAAGCTCATGATGCGGTTCATCACACTTAATAGATTGCATCGTTACCCGATTATGTTCAATTATCATCACAAGCATAGCATCAAAAGATATATGTTTAGACATGTATAACAAAGGAACTTAACACAAAGATCATTAAATTTAGATTTGTCAACAATGAACTTACTTTTTCAGTCTAATTGCCTGAGCTGTCTCGCACACCAATTAACATTCATCAGTCTTTATTATTAAAATGATGAAACAGATAATGTCTAGTGTAACTATCATTTCTCACTTTTGCAATATAGATTCTTATGATATGAATATTTCTTTTCTTTTTGCTTTTTCTTTTTCATGCACACTCACAATGCAATAAATTAAAAAGACAAAGGAATCAATACTTGACATCGACTTATTATATATATATATATATATATATATATATATATATTTTATATTTTCCGATTTTGTATTGATTTTTTTTATAAAATAGAATTAATAATGGTTGATTAACCCTATGGATTGAATTAAGAATTCAAACCGTCCTGACAAAAATGGTTTAGTGAAAAGATCGGCCAGTTGTTTGTCGGTATGAACCTTAATCAAAATTATTAAACCTTTTTCAGAGGATTGAATTAAGAATTCAAACCGTCCTGACAAAAATGGTTTAGTGAAAATATCGAATTTTGATATGTTTGGTTTTTGAGTGTTGAACAGGATTAGCAGTAATGAACATAGCAGCAGTATTGTCTATGTAAATAGGAGTTTTGAGAAAGTTAAACCCGTAGTCAACCAATTGATTTTGTAACCACAAAACTTGAGAACATCCTGTAGATGTAGCGATATACTCTGCTTCAGCTGTGGATACGGAAACATTGGTCTGTTTTTTGCATTGCCATAAAACAAGTGTAGGACCCAGAAATTGACATCCACCCGTGGTCGATTTCCTGTCAAGAGCACACCCACCAAAGTCACTATCCGAATAACTATATAATTCAAAATTCCCTTCATAAGGATACCATAACCCGAGATTTGGCTTCCCTTTAAGGTATCTGAAAATACGTTTGACAGCAACCAGGTGCGACTTTTTCGGATCAGACTGATATCTGGCACACACACATACAACATACATGATGTCTGGTCTTGATGCAGTAAGATACATCAATGAACCAATCATTGATCTGTACAGTGTTTGATCAACGGATTTGCCTTTTGGATCCGGCTGTATCTTGCAGTTCACATCAGATGGAGTTCGAATATTCTGACAATCCTGCATCTTGAACTTTTTCAGCAACTTTTCAACAAACATTGATTGGTTGATAAAAATTCCTTCAGCTGATTGTTTAACTTGCAATCCGAGAAAGAAATTAATCTCTCCCATTGAACTCATCTGAAATCTGGATTTTATAATCTCTTCAAACTCTTTGCACATGGATGGACTTGTGATAGTTCTAGATGAACCGAGCTTGGATCTAGATCTGAGATTGTTTGGGGATGTTGTTTGCAATCAGTGATGCGGAAACTCACTGATCACGTATTGATGCTTGAATGCTCATGAAGATCAATGCAATGTATGATGAAGATGATGATAATATGAATAGGTGAATTGTATTGATCAATATGAAGGTTACAAAGGATATAGAATGAAATGTAGGCAACTCTCAAATGACCTAGGTGATGGTATTTATAGTCTATACCATTCACCTTACAATGTAACCTAAACACGTGCAATTAAGCACAAACGCGCATTTAAGCACGAAACGATTACACAAATATTCTAAGACAAATACAATTAATGAACGTCTTCACCCGCGCTTGCTCGTGATGATGCTCGATATCTTCACTCGCTTATATTTGGAAAGTGACATCTTCAAATAATCCCAACAGTACTCCCCCTAAGATGACACTTTACAAATCTGACATATTAGCTTAAATCTTCATGTAACGAGCATAGAGAGCAACTTAAAGTTTTGGTATGCATTATCTTCAAGAGGACTCAACAGTACTCCCCCTAAGATGATGCTGTCAAAACTTTGTCTTTCAACAAGCAATCTGCATCCTTCTCTCCCTTTTGAGTAACATCAGAGGCTATGGAAAGAAATAAGCAGAGAGTAGATTCCGGTGAATCTATATATCAGCAACAGGATCTTCTTCAACAGTTGAAGTAGAATGAGAAGACTTCTTTGACTTAGAATACTCCCCCTCAACTTTCGCTTTAGAGGTTAATGGGATCTGTGTATGAGATATTAAGAGGAGGATTCTTAACACTCAGCAATCTGACTTGGAGATCTTTGGACTGGAATCAGGCTTGAACAGGAACATCTTCAAGTCGCGTGGAAGCTTTTCTGCAATGGAAACTGTTCCTGCAACTCAAAGAAAAACATTAAAACTCAGGCAATAATGTGCATTTATCATCAATGTAAAGATTAAGTTCTCAATCGGATGAGATATTGCTTAATGAACAACTCCTACATCAATAACATATGTTAATCTGCCAACACAAAAGAACAAGATTAAAATGACAATCTTTTTGGTGTTTTTTTGATTTTTTCAATGTTTTTGATATTTTTTGGAATTTTCTCTTTACATTCTGAATCTTTAACCTGCAATGAAATCATACCAGCAATTAATCCAACACATGTTTTGCAGTTTTGAGAATAGACATTTGAATTGTGAAGTAATTGAGTGATGAATTGTTGAACAAATCAGTTAGCTCGAAGTGACACACTTACTTTTTCTATTCTTGATGATCAATTAGGTTGATTAAGAATAAGTTTTGAGTGACCCATACCTTGCACATTAGAAAGTTATACAATTCATCTAAATATCCTGAGAACATCTCAACACGTCAGGTCACTTACAATCATAAACAGTGTGGAATTTGGGTTCTATTTGGATTTGGTCCACTTTGGGACTTCTTTTGAATTCCTTTTTGGAATTTTTCTTTTTGCCTATGTTCCCCTTGGGAATCTTCTGAATTCCTTTTTGGAATTTTTTTGGTGACGGTCCACATTTGGGACTCTTTTTGTTCCATTCTGGAATCTTTTGCTGCACCTTGAAGCTCAAAAGAGAGACTTCATGTGAGACTTCAGGTCTGTGGATACCACAACAAAGAAGCTCACGATGCGGTTCATCACACTGAATAGATTGCATCATTACCTGATGTAATTTGGATGGTTCACGAGATATCTATTTGATTTGTATAAACGTTTCACATGCACTAAGATGTTTCAACCACAAAAACTCATTAGAATTTAGTTAAATCATCATAGAATATACTTGTTCAGTATAATTGTCTGAGCTGTCTCGCACATCAATTTTCACGTTTCAGTCTTTATTGTTTAAAATGATGCGTTGAATAAACCTAGTGTACTATCATTTCTCATGTACGTGCAAGTAGATTCAACATATTTTTGGATTTTTCTGATTTTATCATTTTTTTTTAATAATGATTTCTCCCCCTAAACTTTTAAATTTCTAAGAAAATTGAAAGTTTAATGAAAAGAAAATGGCAGATATGTTATCAACGTATGAAGAGTGCATGCAATATACTTAATCTAAACAGACGAAATGAAACATCGGTTGTTTCTTGCACTGCCATCATTGTTTGATTTTTGAAATTGTTTTTAAAAACTCATGCAATGATTCCTTTTTGTTTCCAACTCCATTTGGTGTCAGTTGCATCGAAAACATCATGAACAAGATTCGGTATCTTGTCATGATAAGGGATCAGCCACGGTCTTCTTTTCTTTGTTTGACCGGCCTCCATAACTGTCCCTAACACACTAACAAATCAGTTAGAGGGTGAAATCCAAGCCATTGCGGTCTTGAATTGTCCGAAATCATCAATATATGTAGTTTCTTGATAAATTGCATCTTCTGGTGGACCATCGATTGATGAAGCACGTTGCTCATCTAGATTCTTAACAGGTGTTTTTCTCCACAACTGTTTTAGTGTGGGACCAAAGGAATGCTTTGGTTTGGACACCTGTCTAGAATTATTCATGGAAGATCTGTCATAGTCATTTCTAAACCTATTTTTCAAAAATTGGTTTTGTTGACTATTTTGCTTATGCAAAAATGGATTTGTTTGATTTTGTTTTCTTACAGATCTTGATTTCCATGAATCACTTGAATGATCACCATTAGAGAATTTAAAATCAGAAACATACCTGGCCGCATTTGCCGATGATGAATCTCTTTGGACATACCTTCTCGGCTTCATCCTTGTGCTTTTGTTGTAGAAGCAATCATGAGTGTTGTGATTGACCATGTCACAAATGAAGCAATACTTGTTGTAGTAGCATTCCATTGTGTCGTGGTTGTACATCTGACAGTTGGTGCAGTACTTGTTGTAGCAGCATTTCGTTGTCATGTGATTGTACATCTCACATATCTCGCAGTATTTCTGATGAGCCTTGAAGGGAGACTTCTTTCTTTTCTTCTGAGAAGTCTTTGCTGTTGAAGATTGTTGTTTCTGTGAAGCTTTGACCTCTGAATCTTGTTGAATCTTTCTTGAAGGAGCTGGAGTCTTGAACTTGTCACCTTTTGACCCATAAGGAAAGACACCTTGACTGTAGATAAAATCAGAGATATGATGAGTTTCAGAGTCACAGATTAAACAGTAGATGGTACTGTTTGAATCGCTCGGGGATTCGGAATCTTGAGACTTTGAAGTAGAAGGAGTCTGTGGTGTAGAAGCAGATGAAGTGGCCTTTGTCTTGTTCTTCTTGGCTTTGCTTTTCTTTCTTCTAACCTTCTTCTTCTTCTTCTTTGACTGAATCTCTTGTGTCTTTTCTTCTTCTTCTTGAGAAGATAGTGATCCAACAATTCCGGTTGGCACTAATCTCTCATCTTTCTTTTCAACAGACTTTTCTTTTTCAACTTCTTCTTTGATAAACACAAGATCAGATTGTGATCTGTTGAGTTTATCAGTGAGCTCCATGAGTTGAACATTCAGATTATGCTTTTCGATAAGCATTGAATCAACATTCTGTGTAAGAGATTTGAGTCTATCTTCACACAATTGGTGATCTTTTTGTAGACTTGCATGCTTCTCTTGTTCTTCTTGCAGTTTGGTTTTCAGAATGTTGTTATCTGAATTGAACATCTCAGACAGCTTCTTCAACTTTGTAATCTCTTCTTGCAAATCTTTGATCACACTGGATGAGTGTGCATTTGATTTTGCAGCTTCATTCTTGATATTCATTGTTTCTCTTTCTTTTTCTTTGAGCAACTCTTTGAGAGATGTGATTCTTTGATCAGATATTTCATGTTGTTCTTTCAGATTCTTGTGCATGGTTTCTTCTTTCTTGAGTTTATCACAAATCCAAAGTGAATATAATTTGCACTCTTCAACTTG
The DNA here is from genome assembly GCA_030867185.1 of Tagetes erecta. Lineage (NCBI taxonomy): Eukaryota > Viridiplantae > Streptophyta > Magnoliopsida > Asterales > Asteraceae > Tagetes > Tagetes erecta. The sequence goes on from CM061486.1 coordinate 74,984,020, forward strand.
TTCAAAACATTTTTTGGTGCACATCTTTTCTCTTTTATTTTCTTCTTGGATGTCGGGTAACATGCCCGTTGACAATTTTCTTGAATTTTCAAAGTCATTTTGTTGATTTTTCTGGGAAGTAATGGTGGCTAAATATGACTAATTTGAAATTTTGGAAAAATGAATTTTTCGATTTTCCAGACTTTTTTTTTTGGTCACTGTTGGGACGGGTCAACAATTGAGACGGGTCACTGTTTAGTCGTGTCAACAGTTTGGACGGCTGAACAGTGTTTCACCCGGCTGAACAGGGTTTCACCCGGCTGAACAGGGCTTCACCCGGCTGAACAGTGCTTCACCCGGCTGAACAGTGTCTTCACCCGGCTGAACAGTGTTTTTCACCCAGCTGAACAGTTTTCACCCGGCTGAACAGTGATATCACCCGTCTGAATAGTATCAAACTTCACCCGACTAAAACTCAATACTTAGGAAAATTTTCTTCAATCAATCACTCAATTCTTCAATTCTTCTTCAGATTATGATGCTTTTCTGGGCAAATATCAATCAATTCTTCAAATCTTCATATCAGATTGACTTTTCAAAGTCAAAATTGTGATGAACATAAGATTAATTCTTCAATATTTGTTGTTTTTAGTTCAATTCAATACTTGTATAAGCTTAGGAATGATGTTTCTAACAATCCTTCAAAGTATTACACGTTGAAACAAGCTAAATCTCATTCAGATCCGGATTTTTGATGAAGAACACAACAAGTGGGTTTTGAGATAATTTGACAAAATATGGATCGAAATCAACAAATCAGTGATGTTTGATAATGAACGAAGCTTAGGATTATGATTTCTAGCATATCTCAATCAACAATTTCTCAATATCAACAACAAATTCCAGATTTCAAATTTGAGCAGTGAAATGACGAACATTAACAATTTCTTCAAAAACTCAGTCAAATCTTCACCAATTGATCTCAAACTTTGCAGTTCTTTACACAAACATGAATCAAAGCTAATGGTAGCTAAAATTCCATCAATAACAACAACAATCAAAGATCACCCAACAGCTCTGATACCAATTGATAGTTCTAGATGAACCGAGCTTGGATCTAGATCTGAGATTGTTTGGGGATGTTGTTTGCAATCAGTGATGCGGAAACTCCCTGATCACGTATTGATGCTTGAATGCTCATGAAGATCAATGCAATGTATGATGAAGATGATGATAATATGAATAGGTGAATTGTATTGATCAATATGAAGGTTACAAAGGATATAGAATGAAATGTAGGCAACTCTCAAATGACCTAGGTGATGGTATTTATAGTCTATACCATTCACCTTACAATGTAACCTAAACACGTGCAATTAAGCACAAACGCGCATTTAAGCACGAAACGATTACACAAATATTCTAAGACAAATACAATTAATGAACGTCTTCACCCGCGCTTGCTCGTGATGATGCTCGATATCTCCACTCGCTTATATTTGGAAAGTGGCATTTATCATCAATGTAAAGATTAAGTTCTCATCAGGTAAGTCCACCAATTTCCAGACTTCTTGTTTTCTGAATTGAAGTAACTCCTCTTGCATAGCTTCAATCCAACTGTTGTCTTGTAACGCTTCTGAAATGTTCTTCGGAACCACTTGAGAAAGAAAACATGAATAAAGACAAACGTTTGCATGTTCAGTCTGACTTCTCATAGTTCTCTGATTCAAAGGTCCTATAATCTGAGAGAGAGGATGATTCCTGTGAACTCGGTAAGTTGGAATTGAATCACCTTGTACTTGAGTCTCCAGATTAGACTGATTCAGATTCGGTAGATCTTGTAGAATTGTAGAAGCATGCGGAGTGAAATTAGGAACTTGTTCTGGTGAATTGATGAAGTAGTCAAATGTTTCTGGAACAACTTCAACATTCGAATCTGATGATGGTTGATTTTGAACAAATCTACCATCATTAGGAGTGTTTTGCTGATTCACATCATCACCAAAATTGTTTGATTCTTGATCTTCTTGAGAACCAGATGGATCCGGAGGTTGGTTGGATACCACATTATCAGGATTATGAAATGACATGAACGGATACTCAGAGTTGAGATTACTATCATCGTCATTATCAGAATCATCACTGAAACATTCCAAGTCTCCTGATTCTTTACTCGTTTTTCCTGAAAAATCAAACAAGTTAGAATTGAAAGATTTTGATAACGAATCTAAATCAAACAACCATTCGAGACCATGAACCACTGACGGAAACGAATTTTCTAAAAACTTTACATTAAAAGTTTCAATAACAACGTTTGTTTTGCTATTAAAAACCCGATAAGCTTTTGAAACTGAAGAGTAACCAAGAAAAAATCCATCGTCAGATTTGGACTCAAATTTACCGAGATGATCACTTAAATTTAGAATCGACACAGGACAACCAAATGCTTTCAGATATGAAATATTCGGTTTTCTTCCAAACAATAACTCATAAGATGTTTTATGTTTATCCTAAACCAATAATGTCCTGTTTTGTACGAAGCAGACAGTAGCAATAGCTTCATCCCAGAATGTGATAGGGATTTTGGCATCTGCGAGCATAGATCTTACTGCTTCAATTAGCGTTCAATTTTTCCGTTCTGCCACTCTGTTTTGTTGTGGCGTTCTTGGAGCACTAAATTGACGCGCAATTCCTTTTTTTGCACAAAATAAGTCGACATTAGAGTTTTTAAACTCAGTTCCATTGTTACTTCTCAAGATTTTTACTTTACAATCTAACTGATTTTCAACTTTGATAATGAATTCTTTTAACAACTCCGCAGTTTCAGATTTAACATGCAAGAAATAAACCCAAGAAAATCTAGTAAAGTCATCAATAATGACAAAACAATATGACTTCTTTCCGATGCTTTGAACATTTGTTGGTCCGAATAGATCCATGTGTAGCATCTGTAAGGGTTTTGAAATGGAGTTTTCTGGCTTGAACTTAAAAGACATTCGGTGCTGTTTTCCTTTCAAACATGCTGGACAGAGATCAGTTGTTGAGAATTTCTTTCACGGTATTCCCACAGCATGATTTCCAGTCACCAGTCGGTTCATATTTCTGAAGTTTGAATGACCCAACCGTCTATGCCAAAGCTGACTCTCATCATTTGATGCATGTGCAATGAGACACATGGTTTCGGTTTCAGCATCAATCTGAGACGTATCAAGCTTGTACACATCTCGATCTCTTGGAGCTTTAACCACCACCCATTCATTGTCAATCTTGAAACCTGGCTTAAGTATGTAACAATAAGAATCATCAAACAATGTTGAATAAGATTTGTCACAAATTTGAGATACACTTAGAAAATTAAAGTTCAACTGTGCACAGTAGTTGACTTTATTAAAGCTAATAACCCCATTTGACACAGTTCCTTCTCCAGTGATTTTTCCACCAGCATCTCCTCCAAATGCAACATGAGTACCATTCTTTAGCTTAAAATCTTGAAGCAAGGCATGGTTGCCTGTCATATGCCGGCTACACCCACTATCAACAAACCATGAGTTGATAGGTCTTCGAGGGCGTACCTGCATTTCAACATTTACTTAGTTAGTTTGGTCAACCCAGGCCCACATGGTCTTGGGTTTTCCGAATCTATCTGTAACAGTAACTTGTTGATAATGTAGATTTTGAAAATTTGATTCATTTGAGAGATTTGGTTGAAAATTGTTTCTGCCACTGGCTTGATTTGTTTGCTTTCTTCTTAAAGCTGAAAACCTTTCCTCTAACTTAGGATCAAGGTTATTTTCAAAATTTTGATTTCTCACCATCAAAGCTCTTGGCTAAAACTGTTAACCTGCTGATTTCTGGATGAATATTCATTAAAACCAGAATTGATTCGTTTGAAAGGTCTCAAATCAGGAGAATGACTTTGGTTAAATTTTTGAAAACCAAAAGATTTATTTCTTTGAAAATTCGGAAAAGAAGTCATTTCTCTTGATGAGGTTTTCCGAAAGAAACAATCTGCAGTATCATGATTTCTCCTTTCACATATCTCACAAAACTTGTTATAAAAACATTCCTCTGAAGAATGATTTCTTTTGTCACAGTAATCGCAGTACCTGTTAAAGAAACACTCAGTAGTAACATGATTATAACGATCACAAATCTCACAATGTTTCTTGCTAATCTTAAAGAGCCGATTGTTAACTCTAGATGTTGAACCCACTCGTGATTCATTCATAGTTTTGTTCGGTTTTAAGTTAACTTGGTTCTTTTGTGGAGATTTTGGTTGTGACTTTGATTGTTTGTTGTCAAGTTTTGATTGTTTGGGACCTTGGTTCGATTTTGAAACATCTTGCTTAGTGATCTTCTTTGATTCAAATCTTTTATCATTGACAGCGGAAGTCTTAGGACCTAAACCTGTTTTTAGACCAGAGTTAGATTTGATCTTAGAATTTAATTGGTTACCATGAGATGAGTTCATATCAAACGTTCCTGCTGACACAAACTTGATTGGTTTGATTTTAGACATTTTCTTTGTCATAGGTTTGACATTTTCAGTTTTAACCACTTGAGCTTTGGTGTTGTCATTTGATGTTATGACACTTTTACCTTTTGACTGTTTTGTTTCAGATTGATTATTTAACACTTTCGATTTCTGCATCTTTGCATTCGAAACTTCAGTCTTCTTTACTGTTTTCATCTTGATCAGTTGATCAGCAACACTTGCCTTTTGTTCATTTTTCCACTTGATGTATTCTGGATCATTGTAACCCGAAAATTCTGCTTCGTCCTTCACCATTTCTGTTGGTTTAGGATTCAGTTCCGGATATTCAACAAGTTGCACCAGAATAGGATCAGATTTGTGATCAGATTTGTTGCTTGCTTCATCATCAGCTTCAACTGTCACACTATCATCTTCTTTCAATCTTTCGAGTAACAATTCAGATCCTTCGGATTCAGATTTACTTCTTTGAATTTCTTTGAATCTTTGTTCATTTTCAGGTGAATGATCAAATTCATTAAAGTTTTCTGGTAAAGTGTTAGTGATTGATTTAGGCATTGGTTCATGAGTGAAACCCAATCCTGTTCTGTTTTCTTTTCTGTCACTTATCAACTTTGCTAGAATTGCTTTTGAACTTTTCATTTTTGTCAATTCAACCTCAGTTGCTGCATGAGCAATCTTTTCTGATTCAAAGTTTTTGGTCATTTCTTCCAATTGTTTATTTGATAGTTCTAGTTCCTTCAAGGTTTTGTTCCATGATTCTTTAAGTGACAATATCTTCTCATTAGCAATTTTGTGATCAATTTTAAGTTGTTCATGTTTGCTTAATTTGTCACCAATTTTAAATGAATGAGTTCGATAATGTTCCACTTGTTTAATGCATTGGTCAGAACATAACCTACCTTTCACATCATCAGGTAAAGAAACATAGTTAGGGGGTAGTTTGATATTAACCTTTGGTTGCTCAACAGATGATGAAGACTCTTCAGATGTAGCCATAAGAGCAATTTCTGGTTCAGATTCTGCAACAGGATCTGACTTTGCACTCCAGTCATAATCTTCAGAATCTTCACTGATAGCTTTAATCACTTGATCATCCCCTTCTTCAAACCAATCTTCTTCCTCAATTTCACAGACCAGTGCCAAACTAGAAGTAAGATCAGATGTAAACTGTTCCGCATAAGCACTCCAGTCATATCCATCCTTCACACTAACCACAAGTGCTTTGTTCTGATCTTCAGGCTTTTTGCCTTCATCTTTCAGTTCTGGCATGGGAAGACTTTGATATGGCTTTTGCATGAAACGTTGATTCCTGTTCTGATAGCTTGAAGATTGTTGCGAGTTCTGACTTTGACCATGATTCTGTCCACTTGAACTAGCTTGATCATTATAGTTCTGATTCTTAGGAGCTTTGCATTCGCTTGAAAAGTGACTATAGCAGTTGCAGTTGAAACATCTGGCTTTTGACTTGTCAAAACCAACTGTCTTGTTTGCATTTGGCTTGTAGCTTCGGTTCACATATGCATGTTTCTGAGTTCGATATGCAACCATAACCATTTGCCAATTTAAGTCCATCTCTTCAACGTCATTAGGATCCATTTCAAATAGATCTTGGAGAACAACATCCAGCTGAGTCAAATGACTTCCTTGATAAGCTTGGAAGCTTGCCATGAATGCTGTAAAAGCATTCTTAGTCTCATCATCTTATAACAAGATGTTCATCACATCTTTTACTTTAGCTTGAACTGTGGAACTTGAACTTTTGTTTTCTGCTTGAGATTTCACAGACTGGTTTTGAACTTGAACTCTTGGTGGAGATTGAGGTTGAGAGTAAATTGGTGAGCTTGGTAGATATGATGAATCAGTGTAAAAGCTAGCACCAACAAACAAATCACCCTCATCATCAGTTTTTGCAGCATCTTGAGCAAGAAAAGCATTCTCCACTGTGTTAGAAGGATTCACCACAAACTTATACTGAGCATGTGAACCTGATCTGTCAGTATTTCTTGAACTTTCATCAATTTCCACTTCTTCAATCTTTGCTATAAGAAGATCTAAGTCCATAGGAAATTTTTCTGTATGCTTCAGTAGAGTCACTATTTGTTTCCATGAAGATGGAAGAGCACACAATAATCTGTCATTCAGGTCTTGAAGATCTGTCTTTGCACCAACATTTGTCATCTCAGTAGTTAGATGCACAAATCTGTTCATCATCTGGTGTACAGATCTCCAGCAATATGCTCAAACAGTTCCAGTTGTCTCTTTAATTTCTGCTTCATGAGACTTCTCAACTGTTCTCCTCCTTCACAGATTGATTTTAATGCCTTGAACAATGTGTAGCCAGTTTGATAAGCATCCAATCTCGACAACACTTGAAGTGGCAGCCCTTTACACATCAAAGAGTAAGCCTTACTGTCATTCTTGACCTTTCGTAAGTCTTCTGGTTGTAGATTATCTTCAGGATAAGGTTCAGTTGAATCTTTGGTGTAAGTGCTTGCACTATCAGGAGCAGTCTGAGTGGGAATATGAGGACCTTTATCAATTGACTTCCATAAATCATTGTCAATAGAGCATAAATGGTGTTTCAATCTGATTGTCCAGTTCTTGAAATCTACACGATTAACCAATCTAGGAACACGGTTATCAGAATCATCATTAGGTGCCATTTTAAAGATTTTTAAAGAAAATATTTTTGTGTTTTTGTTGATTTTTGAAAAGAAACAGTTAAAATTTTTAAACTAAATGCGACTAAATAATGACAAGATAAGATAACAAAGTTTAAACAACTAAAAATAAGTCACGCGGCTGAACAGTGAATTTTTGTTCTTCACCCGGCTAAATAGTAAATTTTCTTCTTCACCCGGCTGAGAATTTTCTTCACCCGTCTGAACAGTCACACGGCTAAACAGTTGTCAATTTTCAACACTTTGTATCTTCACCCGGCTGAATAGTTACACGGCTGAACAGATGTAACTTGACACGGCAAAACTTGACATGGCTGAACAGTCTATCACCCGGCTTCACAGTTATCAACACTTTCACCCGGCTGTACTTAACACGGCTGAAAGAGATAATGACCCGGCTGAACAGTAACAAGTTGATCCGGCTGTAATGTTGATCACTCGGCTAAACAGTTACTTCACCCGTCTGAATAATAACTTCACACGGCTGCATAGTAGCTTCACCCGGCACAACAGTACACAACTTTTACTTGCAAATCTTTACCCGTCTAGACAAATTTTCCTTTACACGGCTGCACAGGACCTAATTCTTCACAAAACTAAGTCCAAAAATATTGTCTAAGTCAAATTTTATCACCCGACTAGTTAATCTTCAACCAGTTCATCCTGTTCATCATCTTCGTCATACAAAATTTTCAGAATTTTAGCAAAACTTGTCCAATTTGTTCAAAAATCACACCCAATCAGTGTTTGATATCGATTAACAATCTCCTATATCAATCAATCAATCTTAAACATGGTCAAATTTCGATGAATTTGAGTGAAAATTCAATCGAATAGTAACTTCAATTTCTTCTTAATTCCTCAGATCTGATGATAATCTGATGGAATTTGCACAGTCGTTGTGAATTAGAAATGATTCCGATGGTGAATCAGATCCAAAAGCAGCAACAGATCATTCAGATCATGATTTGAGCAATATTGATGTGTTTTTGCTTGATGAATAGCGAAGAACACACACAATACCAACAGCTATGATACCAATTGATAGGTTCAATTGGATCGATATTGCATCAAATCAGAATGATCTACGTACAAACACAACAATTCAATCAACAACACAATCCATTACTAAATAATTCTCTTGTATTGATGATCAAAGCAACAGTTGCAGTACAATGGTGCAGGAGAATACAATCACACACACAATTCTCTCTCTAACGTGTAGTTGTGATCTAGACTCTATCTCTAACATTCACTAGCAACATGCTTTATGCATCAACACATTAGGGAAAATACAAAATTAACCCTAAACTATACAAACTTGTATAAACAAAGTACAAAGTAAATCTTCTATCAGAAACGAGCCCTAACATGCTGGTAGGGGCGTCTTAGACGCTGGTCACGTGCTTGGCTGTTGTTATAAAACTACAAGGGGGCGTATTATACGCCCATAGTAGCGTATAATACGCCGGGTGCATCAAGGAGACGGGTGTTGACTGGGTTGACCAAGTTTTTACAATTTCTACCCATTTTAAACATCAGGTAAATGATTCTAAAACCCTAACAAACCCACTTTTCATCTTTTTCTAAAACCCTATAAAAACTCTCAAGAACATCAAGTCTTCAACATCACAACATCTTCACATCTTCACCAAATCTTACGAATTTGGTATGGATTTTCATTAATTTTCGAAGACAAACACATTCCATGGTTTATTTTTTCGATATTCTTGCTCGTTTTTAAGTAATTAAGATCTAGGGTTTCGGTTCAAAGTTGGGATTTTTGAAAAATTCATTCAAGTTTGCGTTTTGAGTGTTCAAGAGACTTCAAAGGTATGCTACTTCATTCTCTAACCTTTTGATTGAGTTATAATTGTCATATGGAGGTATGTTTAAGGTTGTTTGTTTGAATTTGAACATAAAAATAGCAATGAGATATGTTTTTAACTTGTTAGAATAATGAATTGCTATGTTTATGTGATGATAATGGATATGGATGTTTAATTTAGGTGGTACATACAATGCCTTGACTAAATCACTTGTAGATTCATGTTTTTGGTTAATATATGAAGAAATCTAAGACAAGTAACATGTTACTTTAATTTTATGAACTTGGAATCTATGTAGATTTAAAACCTTGTTCAAGTTGGGTAATTGCAATATGTTATGATGAGGTCGAGACATTGTATGTAAAAACGCTAAATTGTATGTTTTGGTAAGCCATAGATTAATTGGGATTGTTTTTTCTTTTTTGTAGGAAACATGAATTCGTCTAATAGGAGTAGAGCTAAATCTAAGGGGAAGCAAGTAGAGTCTTCTCAACCAAACAAAAGGTCAAAGAAGCAATCTTCAAGTGTGCTAAGGGATGAAGATAAGGGAAAGATAAATTGCCAAATTTTACCCAGTCCACGAAGCTATCCGAGCATGATCCTGAAATTAGGAAACAGTTATACTTTTAAAAGCTCAAAAAGGGGGTTAAACACAAAGATAACATTTTTTTATGTGAGAGGGCAATAGACATGGAGGATTATGAGACGGTTGGCTTGGTTGAAAAGTTTAGAAGATTGGGTTGGGAGGCGGCTTTAACGTTTAGAGATGAAGGCCATGGTGATAATATTCCAACCAAAGCTATCTTGGAATGGATGTCTACGTTAGAGAAAGAAGAAGGTGATAACCCTCCAGTGATAACTAAGTTGAGAGGGTGGGTTGGAAAGAAGGAGATGATAATGTCTTTTGACACTATTCGAACCGTTGTCAACTTTGATTCAAAGAAAGTGATTTATATGAGTATCCGGATGAAGAATCAATCTGTAAGCCTGCGTATCAAAACGAAGTTGATCATGTCATTCTTGACGCGTTGTTTCGAAAAAATAAAAAGGGAAATTTCATTACTTCGGATTTGCACATCATGCCTAAGTTGTTGAATCCGATTGCCTTGTGTAATGTGATACCAAAGTTGGGCGATAAAGGGTACATTAGGCAAACTGATGTTAGGATTATGTATGAGCTTGCAGCTGGGAATAGGATGTTGTCCTTAAGGCATCTAGTTTTGATGAATGTATGGGCTAGTCATGAGAGTGCAGATAAAAAGATGATTCCTCACTACCGATTGATTACTGCATTGATGAGAGAGCAAGGGACGTTGCAAAAGAACACCGTTTATCTTAAAAAAGCTCACAAGTACTTCATCATGTCTAAGTTCAAGGATGTTTATTGGAAGTACAGGAAAACAGAGACGCATTTTATGTTGAGAGATAAGCGTACTAAGGAGATGTTAACAGGTTTGCTTCCGAATGCTCAACCGTTGGAACCGAGCCAAGAGATGGAAGTGTTGTCAAGTGATAGTGTGGCGAGTGATAGTGATGATGAAAATGAGGATGTAGGCAGTGGGCACGAACAATTATTATTGCCAATTCATAGATCATTGGAGTTACCTGCTATTGAAGAGAGGATTAGGGAGATGAGGCCACCGGGGTATGAGAATTGGTCACCTATGGATCAATATCGACAAGATGTGAGCGCAAGGGAATCTATTTTTGCTTGTGATAGGCATGAGGAGTTGATGAGGAAGCAGCAGAAAATCCTTGATAACAATAATTTATATGCGAGAAACCAACAATATCAATTTCAGTCGTTTCTCAATCAAAGGTATATGAAAGGTAGAACTGGAACGACTTATCGGGTAACTCAACCATCTAGTTGGGAACGTTTGCCACCAACAATACCACAAGAGCAGAGTTCAAGTGGGTCATCTGATCCGTTCAATTTTCAACCAAGAATTGATGACCGGATGGTTTGGACCGCAGCTTCCTCCACAGGAGAAGATACATGATTCAGATATGGACACTAGGGGCACTTGTTGACCGAGTGCTGCACTCTGATCAGGTCCATGTACTTAATCTTTTTCTTTTGCTTTTGTTTAAAACTATTTTTTTTCCTTGTTTTGTTTTATTTTGTTTTGTGTTTTGAGTTTGTGATTAGTTGTGGTTGGGATGTGAAACTCTAGTGGGTGCTTAGCTTATGTGTTATGTGTTGGATAGATAGTATGTTTTGGGAATGATTAATGCTAAATTTTTGGGTGATAGGGAGAAGTTGGTGAATCCTCATCTCTGGGCTTAGCTAACAGTTTTAACACCATACATTGGGGACAATGTATCCCAAGTGTGGGGATGAGGAGAATTTTGAAAAAAAATGCAAGTTTTGTGTGCAAAAGTGAAAAATATATTTTTGAAAAATGTTCCAAGAGGGCTTAAGCGTGCTTGAAGGCTTCAGTTTTTAATGTAATTCATTAACTACTAACTTAGTAGCACTTTGGTTTGGTCCTTAGTCATGGTTAGACTCACAAGCTATTGTTTTGTGTGGAAAGTTAATAGAATTGTCTAACCGAGGTAACATGCTAGATGGTGTCCTTTTCATGGATGTGGTAGCATTAGTTTCTTAATTTATCATAATTAGAAACATTTTCAAGCATGAAACCAAGTTGTGTACACGAAAATGATAAAGGCATTAGGAATACACCTTAGGATTATTTTTTAGCCATTTTGTTTTTAGATCCTACCCGTTTATGGCATATACCTTAGCCATTTTGTTTTTAGATCCTACCCGTTTGTCAGCGAATCTATCAGCGAATCTATAGCTGAACTATATATTGTAATGTTTTCTCATTGCAATACAACTTTGGCATATTTTATCAAACCCTAAATTGTGTGTGTGACGGCTGGAGGTGCTAGGAGCATATTTTCACTATCTTTGTAGCTTGATTTCCTCTTGTTATATTGTTTTGATCCTGTTATTGTGTATTGGGTTATACTGGACTTTTGTTTGGTTGAATCAAGTGTGTTTCATTGTCTTACAAATCATTATAGCACTGAAATCTCGATCTATATGGACCATCAATATGGTATCAGAGCCTTAGTGCTCTTGATTGTTTGATCTTAGAGATTTTTGTGATGTTTTTGAGGTTTTTGTGTCAAAACACTGTTTGATTCATTTCTGGACTATTTATTGTGTTTCTGAGTTGGAATTTGCTTGGGGTTTGTCATATTTAGTGGTAGGAAGCTATAGAAACAAACGGATCTTCAATTGGTTGTGTTTTGAAGCTGTTCTGATTGATTTTGGACTGTAACAGTTTTTCTCGTAAGCCAGCGAAACTGATTGTTCATCCAGCGAAACTAAGTGTTCTTCCAGCGAATCTACAGAAATCTTATGTTTTGGTATTTACTGCTTTTGGTTAGCGAATCTGAGATTTTATTGAACGAAAGTTCATCTGTTTGGGTCATTGTGCTAGCGAACTTGCTGCCAAACTCAATTTGGGCACAAGTCTCTGTTCTGACCAGCGAAACTGTGTCTGCTGTCGAGCGAATCTGTCTGTCCTTTGGGCGAATCTAAGCCAGCGAATCTGTCTGTTTTGGGCGAAACTACAATCTGTTTGAAATTATGACTACATTGTTAGGGTTATTTCCTGTTAAGATTTACTTTGTATTTTGTTTATTGTTTATATGTTTGTAAATAGTTTAGGGTCTATTTTGTTATATTCCTTAAACTTGTAATTGGTTGTTATAAGCATGTAGTGTGTGTGTGTGAGGAGAGAGGCTAGATCACTTTTACATTGTTAGAGAGAGAATTAACTGTGTGTGATTTTGTTTTCTCCTGCACTTGTACTACGAATTGCTTTGATCATCAATATACAAAGAGAATTATTTAGTATGAATTGTGTTTGTGATTGAACTATTTGTTTGTGCTTGTTATTCTGATCATTTGAGTGATATTAACGATCCAATTGAACCTATCAATTGGTATCAGAGCTTTCGGTATCGTGTTTCTCGCTGTTCTTAAGCAAAACACATCAATATTGCTCAAAATATCATGATCTGAATGAATTGTTGGTGTTTTTAGTTGTGATTTATCATCGCAATCACTCCTATACACAACGATTGTGTAGATTCTATCAGATCATCATCAGATCTGAAGAATTAAGAAGAATAGAAGAAGTTACTGTTCGATCAAATTTTTGCTCAATTTCATCAGATTTGATCATGTTTTGGATTGATTGATATAAGGGATTGTTAATCGGACTATTTCACAGCTTGTGTGTGAATTTTGGACAATTTGGACAAGTTTTAGACAAAACCCAGAAAATTCTCATGGAGAAAAAGATGAACAGTATGATGTTGGTTGAAGATTAACTTGCCGGGTGATTATTTTTGACTTAGACAAATTCTTTGGACTTAGATTTGAGAAGAAATTAGGTCCTGTATTGCCGTGTAAAGGAATTTGTGCTTGTCGGGTGAAGAATTTGACTTAGAAAAAGTGCTACTGTTCAGTCGGGTGATACACTGTTGTGCCGGGTAAAACACTGTTACGCCGGGTGATAAACAAAATACAGCCGGGTAATCATCAATTGTGTTGCCGGGTAAACAACCTTGCCGTGTGATCGAGTACTGTTCAGCCGGGGAAGCTTTTTATCGTGTCAAGATTCTGCCGGGTCAAGATCTATTGCCGTGTCAAAGTTTTTCTTGCTGTCGGGTAACTGTTCATCCGGGTGAAGAACAAAATTATTACAACTGTTGAGCCGGGTAACTGTTCAGCCGTGTAAAGACTTTTTCTGCCGGGTGAAGAACAAAGACATTGTTTAGCCGGGTGAAGAAGGATTTTCACTGTTCTGCCGTGTGACTCATTTTTGTTGTTTTTAATACTTGTTTCTTATCTTGTCTTTAATTACTTGTCTTTATTTTAGTATTTTAATCATTTCTTTTCAAAAATTAACAAAAACCAAAAATATTTTCCTTTAAAAATTTGTTAAAAAATGGCTCCTACTGATGATTCTGATAACCGTGTTCCTAGACTTTTGAATCGTGCAGATTTCAAGAACTGGACTATCAGGTTGAGACATCATTTGTGTTCTATTGACAATGACTTGTGGAAGTCCATTGAAAAGGGTCCTCACATTCCAACTCAGACAGCACCAGATAGTGCAAGTACCTATACTAAAGATTCTACTACACCTTATCCAGAGGATAATTTGTCAGCAGAAGATCTGAGAAAAGTAAAGAATGATAGCAAAGCATATTCTTTAATGTGCAAGGGGTTGCCACTTCAAGTTCTGTCTAGATTGGATGCATATCAGACTGGTTATACATGTTTCAAAGCTTTGAAGTCGATATGTGAAGGAGGAGAACAATTAAGGAGTTTGAAGAAGTCGAAACTAAAAAGACAATTGGAGTTGTTTGAACACATTAATGGAGAGACAGTACACCAGATGATGAACAGGTTTGTTCACTTAACTACTGAGATGTCAAACCTCGGAGTGAAGACTGAACTTCAAGACTTGAATGATCGATTGTTGAATGCTTTACCATCATCATGGAAGCAAACTGTTACTCTGTTGAAACATACTGAGAAATTTCCAATGGAACTTGATTTGCTTATTGGAAAGATAGAAGAAGTTGAGATTGATGAAGGATCAAGAAATACTGATAGATCAAGCTCACAAACTCAGTATAAGTATGTGGTAAATCATGCCAATACTGTGGAGAATGCTTTTCTTGCACAAGATGCAACGAAGTTTGAAGATGAGGGTGACTTATTTGTTGGTGCAAGTTTCTTTACTGATTCAGCATATTTTCCTAATTCACCAACTTATTCTCAACCTCAATCTCCACCAAGAGCTCAAGTTCAAAATCAGAATCAGAAGAATCAGTCAGACAGTCAAAGTTCAAATGTTCAAGCCAAGGTGAAAGACGTTATGAACATTCTGTTGCAAGATGACGAAACTAAAACTGCCTTTACTGCGTTTATGGCAAGTTTTCAAGCGTATCAAGGAAGTCATTTAAGTCAAATGGACGTGGTACTTCAAGACTTATTTGAAATGGATCCAGTTGATGTTGAAGAAATGGATCTTAATTGGCAAATGGTTATGGTTGCATATCGAACTCAAAAGCATGCATATGTGAACCGAAATTACAAACCTCATGCTAACAAGACAGTTGGATTTGACAAATCTAAGGCCAGGTGCTTTAACTGTAGCCAGTATGGTCATTTCTCTAGAGAATGCAAAGCTCCAAAGAATTTCAATGACCAAGCTAGTTCAAGCAATCAAGGTCAAGGTCAAAGTTCTCAACAGTCTTCAAGTTACCAGCAAAGAAATCAGCGTTTCTTTCAAAAACCGTACCAAAGTCTTCCTATGCCTGAGTTGAAGGATGAAGGAAAGAAGCCAGAAGATCAGACTAAAGCATTGGTTGTAAGTGTACAAGACGGATACGACTGGAGTGCATATGCAGAACAATTTACGTCTGATCTTACATCAAATCTGGCTTTGGTATGTGAAATTGAAGAAGATTGGTCTGAAGAAGGGGATGGAAAGATGGTTGATGATGTGAGTGAAGATTCTGAAGATTATGACTGGAGTGCAAAGTCTGATCCTACTAAAGAGTCTGAAGCTGAAATTGCGTTAATGGCTACATCCAGTGTGTCTTCATCTTCTACTGAACAACCAAAGGTTAGTAATGACTTACCCCCTAATTATGTTCCATTGCCCCTAGATGTGAAAGAAAGGTTATGTTCTGAACAGTGCATTCAACAAGTAGAACATTATCGAACTCATTCATTTAAAATAGGTGACAAATTAAGCAAACATGAAAAGATTCATGAACAACTTAAAATTGATCACAAAATTTCTGATGAGAAGATTTTGTCACTAACTGAATCATGGAACAAAACTTTGAAAGAACTGGAACTTGTTACCAAACAACTTGAAGAAATGACAAAGAACTTTGAACAAGAAAAAGTTGAACATGCTGTCACACAAGTTGAATTAAAGAAAGTTAAAAGTTGTAAAACAATGGTTGAACAACTCATTAATGAAAGAGGTAACAAAAACAAAACCGGGTTGGGTTTTACTCATGAACCAATGCCAAATTCAATCACTCAAACCTTACCGGAAAACTTTAATGAATTTGATCATTCACCTGAAAATGAACGTAAATTCAAAGAAATTCAAAGAAGTAAATCCGAGTCCGAAGGATCTGAGGTGTTGATTGAAAGCTTGAGAGAAGAAGATGGAATGACAACTGAAGCAAATGATGAAGCAAGCAACAAATCTGACAACAAGCCGGAGCCTGTTCTAATTCAACTTGTTGAGTATCCAAAACTTAATTCCGAACCAGAAACAACGGTGAAGGAAGAAGGTGAATTTTCAGGATACAATGATCCTGAGTACATCAAGTGGAAGAAAGAACAAAAGGCGCAAGTTGCTGATCAGTTGATCAAGAAGCAAGAAGTAAAAAAGACTGAAGTTTCGAATGCAAAAGTGCAGAAATTAAAATCGAAAATCAATCAATCTGAAACGAAACAGTCAAAAGGCAAAAGTGTCATAAAATCGAATGATAACATCAAAGTTCCAAGTGTTAAAACTGACAAAGTTAAACCTGTCAAGAAAGTGTCAAAAGGTAAGACAATCAAGTTTGTGTCTGCAGGTACTTTCGACATGAACGGTTCTTATGGTAACCAAATCAATGCTCAAATCAAATCTAACTCTGGTCTGAAAACAGGTTCAGGTCCTAAGTCTTCCGCTGTCAATGATAAGAGAATTGAAAACAAAAAGGTAACCAAACAGAACAGTTTAAAATCGAACCAAAGTCCCATGCAATCAAAATCTCAAACCAAGTCTCCACAAAAGATCGTTAATCTAAAACCGAATAACCAAGATAATGAATCACGTTTTGGTTCAACATCAAAAGTTAACAATCGGCTCTTTAGGATTAGCAAGAAACATTGTGAAATTTGTAATAGGTATAATCATGCAACTGCTGAATGTTTCTTTAACAGGTACTGCAGTTTCTGTGACAAAAGAAACCATTCTTCAGAAGAATGTTACTATAACAAATTTTGTGATATTTGTGAGAGAAGAAACCATGACACAAAGGATTGTTTCTTTCGATCAAACTCAACTAGAGAAATGACTCCGTTTTCAAACATTAACAGAAATCATTCATTTGGTTTTCAAAATATGAGTCAAAGTCATTCTCCGGTTTTGAGAAATTTCAATCGAAACAATTCTGTTTCTAACTTGACAAGAAGTGTGCAGGTTAACAATTTTAAGCCAAGAGCTTTGTTGGTAAGAAACCAAAATTTTGAAAACAACCTTGATCCTCAGTTGGAGGAAAGGTTCAGGGCTTTAAGAAGAAAGCAGTCAATGAACGCCAATGGGCGAAACAACAGTTATCAGCATCAAAATCTCATGAATGAAACAAATTTTCAAAATATTCAATATAAACAAGTTACAATTGCAGATAAATTCGGAAAACCCAAGACCATGTGGGCCTGGGTTGACCAAACTAACTGAAAATGTTTGAATTGCAGGTACGCCCAAGAAGACCTATCAACTCATGGTTTGTTGATAGTGGGTGTAGCCGGCACATGACAGGCAACCATGCCTTGCTTCAGGATTTCAAGCTAAAAAATGGTACACACGTGGCCTTTGGAGGTGATGCTGGTGGTAAAATCACAGGAGAAGGAACTGTTTCGAATGGGGTCATTAGTTTTGATAAAGTCAACTACTGTGCACAGTTGAACTTTAACTTACTAAGTGTCTCACAAATCTGTGATAAATCTTATTCAACTCTTTTTGATGATTCTTTCTGTTATATTCTTAAACCAGGTTTCAAGATTGATAATGAGTGGGTAGTGGTTAAAGCGCCTAGAGATCGTGATGTATACAAATTGGATATGTCGCAGATTGATGCCGAAACCGAAACAACCTGTCTCATTGCCCATGCTTCAAATGATGAGAGTCAGCTTTGGCATAGACGGCTGGGACATTCCAACTTCAGAAACATGAACCGATTGGTTACTGGAAATCACGCTGTGGGAATCCCATCGAAGAAATTCTCCACAACTGATCTTTGTCCAGCGTGTTTGAAGGGAAAACAGCATCGGATGTCTTTTAAGTCCAAGCTAGAAAACTCCATTTCAAAACCCTTGCAGATGCTACATATGGATCTTTTCGGACCAACAAATGTGCAAAGCATTGGAAAGAAGTCTTACTGTTTTGTCATTATTGACGATTTCACTAGATTTTCTTGGGTTTATTTTTTGCATGCTAAATCTGAAACACCTGAATTATTAAAAGAATTTATCATCAAAGTTGAAAATCAATTGGAATGCAAAGTCAAAATTTTACGAAGTGATAATGGCACTGAATTTAAGAATGCTAATGTTGATTTATTTTGTGCAGAAAAGGGGATTGCTAGACAATTTAGTGCGCCAAGAACACCTCAACAAAACGAGGTTGCGGAACGGAAAAACCGGACACTGATTGAAGCAGCAAGATCCATGCTCGCAGATGCCAAAATCCCGATTACTTTTTGGGACGAAGCTATTGCAACTGCGTGTTTTGTACAAAATAGAACATTATTAGTGCAAGATAAAAAGAAAACCTCTTATGAGTTGTTGTTTGGAAGGAAACCAAATATTTCTTACTTGAAAGCATTTGGTTGTCCGGTATCGATTTTAAATTTGAATGATCATCTCGGGAAGTTTGAGTCAAAATCTGACGATGGATTTTTCTTAGGTTATTCGTCTGTTTCTAAAGCTTATCGGGTTTTTAATAGCAAAACAAATACTGTTATTGAAACTATTAACGTCAAGTTTTTAGAAAATTCGTTTCCTTTAGTGGCTCATGGTCCCGAATGGTTATTTGATTTAGATTCATTATCGAAATCCTTCAATTCTAACTTATTTGATTTTTCAGGAAAAACAAACAAGGAATCAGGCGACTTAGGATGCTTTAGTGACGATTCTGATAATGACGAAGATGGAAATATCAACTCTGAATATCCATTTATGTCTTTTCACAATCCTGATCATGTCAAATCCAGTCAAGCTCCGGGTCCTTCTGGTTCGCATGAAGATCAAGAATCGAACAATCAAGAAGAAGATGTGATTACTCCTAATGATGGTGTATCTGATCAGAATCAACCATCATCAGATCCGAATGGTGAAGCTGTTCCAGAATCATTTGATTACTTCATCAATTCACCGGATCAAGTCCCGAATTTCACACCACATACTTCGACCATACTACAAGATCTACCAAATCTGAATACTTCTAATCTGGAGAGTCAAGTGCAAGGAGGTGACATACCAATTCATCGAATTCACAAGAAACATCCTATCTCTCAGATTATTGGACCGTTGAATCAGAGAACTACAAGAAGTCAGAATGAGCAAGCGAATGTCTGTCTTTATTCGTGTTTTCTATCACAAGTGGTGCCAAAGAACATTTCAGAGGCGTTGAAAGATAACAGTTGGATTGAAGCTATGCAAGAGGAATTACTTCAGTTTCGCAAACAAGAAGTTTGGAAACTTGTGGACTTACCTGAAGGAGAGAACGCAATTGGTACAAGATGGTTGTACAAAAACAAGCCAGACGAACGTGGCATTGTGGTGAGAAACAAAGCAAGACTGATTGCACAGGGATACACTCAGGAAGAAGGCATTGATTATGAAGAGGTGTTTGCTCCGGTCGCAAGACTTGAAGCCATACGCGTCTTTCTTCCATATGCTTCTTTCATGAAGTTTAAAGTATTCCAAATGGACGTTAAAGGTGCTTTCTTGTATGGACCAATTACAGATGACGTATATGTCAGACAACCTCCGGGCTTCGAAGATCCTGACTATCCTCATCGTGTATACAAGTTGAGTAAAGCTCTATATGGTCTACACCAAGCTCCGAGAATCTGGTATGAGACATTATCCAAGCATTTACTAGAACATGGATTTACAAGAGGTCAGATTGATCCAACTTTGTTTATGAAGAGGGAGAATGACGACTTATTATGTGTTCAAGTTTATGTGGACGATATTATCTTCGGATCAACCAGTGCGTCTATGTGCAAAGAATTTGAAGAAATCATGAAGTCTAGATTCCAGATGAGTTCAATGGGGGAGATTAATTTCTTTCTGGGATTACAAGTGAAACAATCAGCTGACGGAATTTTCATCAATCAATCAAAATTCGTTGAGAAGTTGTTGAAGAAGTTCAAGATGCAAGATTGTCAAACAATTCGAACTCCATCTGATGTAAATTGCAAGATTCAACCGGATCCAAAGGGCAAAGCAGTTGATCAAACACTATACAGATCAATGATCGGTTCTCTGATGTATCTTACTGCATCAAGACCAGACATCATGTACGCTGTGTGTGTATGCGCCAGATATCAGTCTGATCCGAAAGAGTCGCATCTTGTTGCTGTGAAGCGTATATTCAGATATCTCAAAGGGAAACCAAATCTTGGGTTATGGTATCCTTACGAAGGAAATTTTGAATTATATAGCTATTCTGACAGTGATTTTGGTGGATGTGCTCTTGACAGGAAATCGACAACTGGTGGCTGTCAATTTCTGGGTCCAAGGCTTGTCTCTTGGCAATGCAAGAAGCAGACCAATGTTTCTGTATCCACAGCTGAAGCAGAGTATATCGCTGCATCTGCAGGATGTTCTCAGGTTTTATGGTTACAAAATCAGTTGCTGGACTACGGGTTTAACTTTCTAAAAACTCCTATTTACATAGACAATACTGCTGCTATGTTTATAACTGCAAATCCTGTTCAACATTCTAAAACCAAACACATCGAAATTAGATATCATTTTTTAAGAGATAACTCTGAAAAGGGTTTAATAATTTTGATTAAGGTCCATACCGACAAACAACTGGCAGATCTTTTCACAAAATCTTTTTTGTCAGGCCGGTTTGAATTCTTAATTCAATCCATAGGATTAATCAATCATGATTGATTCTATTTTTCGAAAACAAAACAAAAATCAGAAAAATATAAAAGCCAAAAATATAATAAGTTGATGTTATATTTTGATTCCTTTGTCTTTTACTTTATGTTTTGCATTGTGTGTGCTTGCGTGAAAAAGAAAGTAGAAAAGCAAAAACAAAATATAAAAGCAAAAAGAAAAGAAAATTATCATGTCATAAGAATCTATATTGCAAAAAGTGAGAAATGATAGTTACACTAGACATTATTTGCTACATCATTTTTAATAAAGACTGATGAATGTTAATTGATGTGCTAGACAGCTCAGGCAATTAGACTGAAAAAGTAAGTTGATTGTTGACAAACACAAACTTAATGATCTTTGTGTTAAGTTCCATTGCTATACATGTCTAGATATATATCTTTTGATACATTGCTTATGATGATAGTTGTGCATGATCGGGTAACGATGTAGTCTTCTCAGTGTGATGAACCGCATCGTGAGCTTCTTTGTTGTGATACCCACAGACCTGAAGTCTCACACGAAGTCTCTTTTGAGCTTCAAGGTGCAGCAAAAGATTCCAAAATGGAACATAAAGAGTCCCAAATGTGAACCAACACCAAACAAAATTCCAAAATGGAATTCAGAAGATTCCCAAGGGGAACGATAGGAAAGAAAAATTCCCAAAGATGGAATTAAAAAGAAGTCCCAAAGTGGACCAAATCCGAATAGAACCCAGATTCCACACTGTGTATGACTATAAGTGACCAGGTTTTGTGCAATATGCATTCAGGTAGTGTTTGATAAGGAAATATGTTGACATATGTATACATGTGGGTCACATAAGTCATTCTAATCGAACCTTAAATATCATCATGATACTGAAAAAGTAAGTGTGTCAACTCAAGCTAATTGATATGTTCTCATATCATCACTCAATCAAGCATAAGTCAAATGTCTATTCAAAACTTGCAAAACATGTTCAGATAATGTGTGGTATGATCTCACTGTGATATTTTGATTCATTGCATTGCATATGTCTTTATTTTAATGTGTGTGCTTTGTGTGTGCAGGCATTTGAAATCATTATTGACACATCGACATCCTTGATAAACTTAAAAATTTCTAGAAATTTCAAGTTTAGGGGGAGAATAAAATTGAAGAAAAATATCTACAAAAATCCAAAAATATTTTGTTTTGAATAAGTGTGTTTTGAATGAACAAGGTTATGTGGTATGAAAAGCAAAGGTATTGGATGTGTTAAAAACAAACCCAAGGTCTTGTAATTTGTTTTTTAAGAAATTGCTTCGGGATATAGAAAAACTGGTTGTGCAAAAACATTTTGAAAAAGAAAAAGAAAAATGGATTTAATTGGAAATTAAATTTGTTGCAATGTTTAATATTGTTTGATAATTAATATGACAAACATTCTTTTTTAAGGATATCTTGTCTAATTAATATGTCGGAGAATGTTTGCAGGTGCAATAAATGACGTTGAAAAAGTCAACAGACGAGAAAAATGAAGAAAATTAAATTGATCAAGTGTTATAGCCGGGCAAAGATATCAGATGCAACTATTCTGCCGGGTAAAGAACTGTTCAGCAGGGTATAGAACTGTTCAGCCGGGTAACGTTGTGTGTTGATAACTTGCCGGGTGATTGAAGAAAAGGTGAAGATATTATGACCACTGTACAGCCGGGCAATGATCATGTCAAATACAGCCGGGTGAAGGTCATAGATATCTTGCCGGGTGACAAGTGTTTACTATACAGCCGGGTAAAAGAGAAATCTTCTTGCCGTGTAAAGGTATGACACTGTGTTGCCGGGTAATGAAGAAGGTTGCCGTGTGAAGAAAGTTGCCTTGTGAAGAAGGTTACCGTGTGAAGAAAGTTGCCTTGTGAAGAAGGTTGCCGTGTGAAGAAGAAAAGCAAGCAGGATGATGAAGGAAAGCAACTGTGTTGCCGGGTGATGAAGAAATATTGCCGGGTGATGTTGAAGATAACTATTCTGCCGGGTGATGAACAAAAACCCATCAGGTGTAGTTGTTCCTAACCTTTACCCGTCACTACAGTGACTTACCCGTCTCTACAGTGTTTGACCCGTCAAGTGTTTTTCATATGTTATTGACTTGTCTTATGTACTTGACCCGTCACTACAGTATGTGACCCGTCACTACAGTACATGACCCGTCACTACAGTACTTGACCCGGCAAGGCTTATTGGGCTTTTTAAGCTTGCTCGTCCTTTTGTTGACCCGGCACTTAAAGTTTGACCTAAAAGTTTTGACGATACAAATGACCGCCTCTTCACAAACACTCATCATTTCACACACTCACTTTCACACAAATCCTCTGAACTTAAAATCGCCGTGTTATCATATTCAATCGTTTGCTCTGTAACAAGGTTGATCGATTGAATAAGGTAGTGATTAAGTGTTTTTGACCTCAATAGACCTGCATATCAACTGTTAAAAAGAAAAACGATGATGAACAGTGTTTTGGACTTTGAATCGACACTTTGATTTTGTGCATTAAAACTTAAATCGAATGTTGTTTTAGGGTTAAAATCTGTCGATCATCAACATTCAACCACTCATTTGCACCAAAACACCTTAAAATCAACTGAATCAGTGAAAATTATGACAACTGTTAAAATCGCCATTGATGAACTTTGAAGCTCTTAAAAGTTAGAACATCAAAATGATGAAATATTTGTTTAAAGTGACAAATGCATGATAAAACTGAACTAAAACATGTTAAACAACTTCATCACAGAAATGTCAAAATTTTATCTAAGTGATTAACAGTTAAAATTGATACATGAAGTATAATTTTTTAGATTCAAAGTTGTTTGATTAAAAATGATGAAAATCAGGTTATTAGAACAATTTAGGATTTAAAATGATTATATGAATGTTTTGCTTTCTAACTGTTATTCAAACACTTATAAAATTTGATATGTTTTTAAATGAAGAATCTAACACATTTGTCTTGTTTTGTGTTTGTTTGTGTTTTAACAGATGGAGAATCTCAAGTTTGAGCCTAAACACAATTTAGTAGCATGTTTGGATGAATCACTTCCTGAAACAGATGGTTACAGGGATATGATCAAGTTTTTGAAGAGAACCAAGTATGTATATGCTATATGTGCCAAACCGGTCATATATGCAAGGCTGATTAAGAGATTTTGGAGGACAGCTGAGGTGGTTAGAGAAGAGAATGGGGTTACTGTTGTTCGAGGCAACATAACTGAAGATATGGCACTGACAGTATCTGAAGAATCAATTAGACAAGCCCTGAGAATTGACGAGGATGAGGTTGGTATGATGGATGAGCTGACCATGGAGGAATGTAAATCGTGTTTTGTGAATATGGGACATCCACCTATATTTCCAAAGTCACAGTTTTATCGGGCTAAGTTGGGAAAGAAGTACAAACTGCTATGTTATGTTGTGCAACAATGCATGTCCAGGAGGAGTGCAGGGTTTGACAACTTCCCGTCAGATATTGCTTCAGCAATTGTAGCTATAGCAGAGAACAAACCATTCAACTTTTCGAGATGGATAATGAATGGGTTTGTATTCAACTTGGTCAAGGGCAAAAGGTTTAAGTTCCTCATGTACCCGAGGTTCTTACAACTGATGATCAATGTTGCATATCCTGTCATCAGAAATGAAGGCTATTCAGGAGGTATTTTATATACTGAGGACATGAACGATCTATCTTACCGAAAGATGAGTATCGGGAATGTGCCTGATGTAGAATTGTTTGACTATATGAGAGATATAGTCAACAATGAAGAAGATGTAGAGGTTGTCTATCATCATATTTCGAATGGAGAGATTGTTAATCCAATGGATATTGTTGATAGAGAAATTGATGAAAGTGATGATGATCAAGATGATGAGAATGATGATGGTGACAATGATGAAGATAGTGATGGTAATGATGAACATGATGATGGTGGTGATGATGCTGAATCTGAATCTAATTCAGAGGAGGCTGAACCAATGGAGACTGAGATAGAGGTTATTGAACCTATTGTGATCGAAGAACCTGTTGAGGTTGCTTCTGGTGTTGAAGAAGTGGTGACTGAGATTCCAAAAGATGTTTCTGTTCAGTATGTTCGAAGAAAGAGATCAAAACCAGTGGTTGAAACTGAAGAGATTGATATAGTTCAGATTGCACAGAAGGTAGTGGCCGAAGCTGAAACTGTGGCATAGACAGTTGAGGAAGCTGATGCTGGCGCTACTGTTCCTAGTACTGTTGATATTCCCACCACATCATCACCATTCGCTGAAAACATTGGACAAGGTTTGGAGTGTTCACCAAATGTTGTGCCAAGTGTTGATCAAACAGAAAATGAGAAGAGAATAGCTGAGTTAGAAGAAATGGTGGCTAAACTGATTGAAGCAAATGATCTGTTGAAAGCTTCAAATGAACGCAAAAAGAAAAGGTTTGATGAGTATTGGGACATTCACAATCAGAATTTGAAAATATTCAAGAAGTTAGATGAGGATCATGTGAAGCTAGTTGATAAACATGTGAAGTTAAGGGATGATTATGATAAACTGAAGGAGGAATATGAGAATTTAAAGTATGACTATACTGATTTGAAGGCTGAGTGCAATACGTTGGAGGCAGAAAAAGAAATATTAGAAAAAGAGTTGGAAGAAATGAAACCGAAGAAGGATGGCTCATCTTCAGATAAAGATTTTTCTGAAGAGGTAATAGAAGTGACTGAAACGCATGTGCCAAAGGTTTATCTGACTAGAGCTCGAGGCACTTCGAATGTTGGCATTAGAGTGGAATCACCAATTATCATTCCCGATGAAGCTACTGCTGACACTGTCAATATGGACAAAGCTGAGGGAAAGAGGAAAATAGATGCGATACCGGAGATTTTTGGTGATGAAGAAAGGTCAAAGAAGGCAAAGATAGATGAAGCAGTGCAGATTGAGCCGATTCAATCTGTAGCTGTAATTGAGACTGAGAATGTGAATGAAGATGAGATTGCTAAATCAGGTCAGATTGAGCCGATTCAATCTGATTCTGTAGCTGAAACTGAGGTATTTGCAGTGACAGATAGTGAGAAGGAGGTTGGCTCTGAGGAAACAGTTTAGGTTGAGCCGATTCAACCTGAAGCTGTTGAAGTTGAAAGTGTGCCTGAAACAGAAGCTGAAGTTGCAAGTCAGTTTGAGCCGGTTCAAACTGACGATGCACCTATGATTGAAGCGTTAGATGATCTAGATGACATAGATTGGACTGAGTCTGAAGGTGAAGCTGAGCCAGAACAAAATGTTGCTGAAGAGATACCTGATGATTTAGATCAAAGGTTTGCATATCTCGAGAAGATGAAGTATAATACTGTATTTCTGAATGGGTTGACGGTGAGTCAGATAAATGAAGAGTACGAGAAATGCATGATTCATCAAGATAAAGCCGAAGCTGATAAAAAGGAGTTTGTTACTGAGATGGGCGAATGGACTCCAATGCAAGAAAGTTTGAACATAGAAGATTTGCCACCAACTGAGCTTTATCATCCAAATCCTGAGGAAATGACAAGCAGAGAGATGCGTGATTGGTTATGTTCAAGGAACTATCCGTACAAGACTTTGCAGAGATTGAAGTCTGTATCATTGAAGAAAATTGTAGTGAGTTTCATGAAGACTGAGAAACTGTACAACCGGATGTTTTATTTGGACTATAACAATCCGCAATACTTCGAGCTAACAAAGAGATTCAAAATTCTTGGACCAAGAGAAATTCCAGTGATGGCGCTTCCTGAAGATGCTCACAAAAAGAGGCACGAACTGATGGATATGTTTCCAAGTGAGGTTAAATCGTACAACATACCGATGGATGTGCGTGAAACTTGGCATAAATCATCAACACCAGGTGATGTGGTTAGGTCGCTGATGAGCAAAGGACAGTCAATTGCTGAGTTACTTGACTCTATGATTGTGCCTGAGAAGAACAAGAAAGTAAAAATCATAGCATGGAAATACGACGAAGTATTTGATGCGTTTATGATTAAGAGAGTGAATGGCCTTTGTGACGTATATCATTACTATTCAAGCATCTTTAAGTTGGAAGTTCAAGATTTAAAAGAATTACACAAATTAAGGTTGATTAATCACACGCGTGCTGAGCGTGGTGATAAGTGTGTAATGCTTCTTGATGCCGGGATTGGTAGATCACCGAAGTTTCTGGATTTTCGAGGCCAACAGGAAGATACTGCATATGTGCAAGCTAAGAAAGAAAGGAAGAAAAAGAAATTGGTTGTGACTGAGGATATGTACCTTGAGGAATTTTCGGACGAATATTTTGACAAGGTGACAGATCCTGGATTGAAGGTTATTGATGGAAGTCAGATGACAAAGCCCATACTCAGAGTGTTCTATAATCAAGAAACGTTTGAACTGAAGCTTGTTCGTAATTTGGAGGATTGGGACAAGGATATGATTACTCTTTTTAGCACTTTTGAGTTGAAGCTGTTACATCCATCCTATATAGACTTTTTGAGGAGCTACAGAATGGAGAAGTGTAAGGATAAACTAGCTGAAGCTGACAGAAAGTTATTTGTGGTGATGATTGAAGTTATAGCTGCAGCAACTGAAAAGATACGAGTCAGAAAAGCATTACTAAACTCTAATCTCGTGAGGGTTGATTTACCAGAGATAGAGTACATGAGGATATCTAGGAAAGGAACCTTGGAGGTGAAGGTCAAAGGCCAGGAGATGCCATTTGAGTTTTACGCTAATATTGATTTTGCAGGTTTGAATCTAGATTCGCTCAGACGCATGAATGCTTTACCAATTCTGACGAATGAATCAAAGCCTCGACAAGCCAAGATTGCTGAAAAATTCAAGTCTTGTATTGAAGAAGCTTTGAAGGAACAAGAAGAGTATAAAGGACGAGAGTTGCTGAACGTCAAAGATGAACCAGAAGAATGGTAGAAAAAGATTGATGCTGATCAAAGAAGAAGAAAAAGATAGAAGATTTTGCTGAAGATCCAAAGATAAATCTTAGGGGGAGTACTGTTAGGGTTATTTCCTGTTAAGATTTACTTTGTATTTTGTTTATTGTTTATATGTTTGTAAATAGTTTAGGGTCTATTTTGTTATATTCCTTAAACTTGTAATTGGTTGTTATAAGCATGTAGTGTGTGTGTGTGAGGAGAGAGGCTAGATCACTTTTACACTGTTAGAGAGAGAATTAACTGTGTGTGATTTTGTTTTCTCCTGCACTTGTACTACGAATTGCTTTGATCATCAATATACAAAGAGAATTATTTAGTATGAATTGTGTTTGTGATTGAACTGTTTGTTTGTGCTTCTTATTCTGATCATTTGAGTGATATTAACGATCCAATTGAACCTATCATACATCAACTTTGAACATGAATGATCTGGATAATGTTCAACCAAACAGGCCACTGAGGCTTGTTAGTGGTGACATCAAGTTGCTTGATCGTGATAAAAAGGCACTTGGAGCATTGATACTTTGTTTGCATCAAGATATTTACAATAGGTTTGCTGAACACACAACTGCAAAAAACTTGTATGATGCGTTGTGCGAGTTCTATGATGGTAATGAGGATTTGAAGTTGGACAGAAAAGCTCAAGCTGAGAAAGAGTTCAATTCATTCGTGGGGTATTCGCAAGAAAGTTTGACTGATATTACCAACCGCTTTCTGTCTGTATCAAGCAACCTGAAAAAATATGATGAGAAGCTGGGAAATTATGAGCAAGTCACAAAGCTGTTAGATTCACTTCCTCCTCAGTGGAGTCTTCAGATCAAACTGTTGAAGCAAGAGAGAAACTTTCATGACTTTAAACTGATGGATGTTATAAACAAGCTGAAGTCTTTTTATCTTGATGTGAAGAGAAGAGAATACAATCAGTCTATGATGGTTCCAAATATCCCTCCTCAGAATGCTGCACTTATTACATACGCTGCAAACTCTCCTATCTATGGTGCTGCATCTGGAGGATCATCAAGTCTTGGGTCTGTTAAATCTGTTGGTGCATCTACAAGTGTTGGTTCTGGTTCAAATGCATCTGTCACCACTCAGATTCCGTCTGACACTATGGATTTATTTGGAATGTTTGTTCATAGCTATGAAGCTCTTGTTGCTGGTGAATTAAAGGGAAATGGTATGACTGTTGAGGATATGTATCAGGTGGATACTGATGATCTTGAAGAAACCGACATCCAATGGCAAATGGCCATGCTTACCCTTCGTGCTAGACGGTTCATGGAAAGAACAGGTCGAAGAAGTTTTGGAAATCAGGGACAGAACAACAAGCTTGGGTATGACAAAGGGAAGTTGAGATGTTACAACTGCAAGCAATTAGGTCACTTCAAGAGGGAATGTCCTTTACCAATTGTTACTGAACCAGTGAATTCTGGAAATTCGAGAACTGTTCCTATTCAAGAAAGGCTTGAGGAAGTGAAACCGAGAAATGAAACTGCACTGCTCACCAATTTTGATTGGAGTGCAGAAATTGAAGAAACAAAGGAAGAAATCAATCATGCCTTGGTTGCTGAGATTGTTGAGGATGATGATAACTATATAAATTGCTTTGACCCTTTCAAAGAATTTTATGGTGAAAATGGTGAGAATTATGATGAAGCTGCTGAGTTAAAATGTGAGGTTGATGAAGAGAAAGATGAAGAAGGAAAAGCGGAGAAAGTTGATGAAGATCAGTCAGATGCTATTGTTCAAGGGCATCTGAATCATTCGGGGTTAGTATGTGAAGATGCTGTGAATGAGATGAAGAATGACGAAGAGTCAAAGCTAAACTTGGAAGCAATGATCGAGAAAGCAAGACTTGATGTTGTGGATGAGTTCAAGAGGAGCACTCCCTATTGCCAGTGTGATCGTGTTCTTGCTGCCAAAAAACTGGTAATTGGTCTTCCTTACGATGTTATTGAGGACATGTGTTCATCCGCATGCAAAATTCGTCTAATCGGCATTTATAAGGCAAATAAACTGTTAATGACAAATGAAAACGAATTGAAGAAAATTAACAAAGAGCTAAAAGAGAACGAATCAAAATTTTTTGTTAAATTAAGAGAGGCTTTAAAAAAAACGAACATTTGAAAAGATCTCTTTTAGAAAAGAATTGTGAAATAAACTATTTAACTGAGCAAGTCACTCTTGCTGAATTTGAGACTAGAAAAGTTAAAAATAAACTCGAACAATGGACAATTTCTGGTATGAAGAGGGAGGAACTTTGTAAGAAACAACGGGGGGCTAGAGTTAAGACAGGTTTGGGCTATAACAACAATGATGCATATGCATACCCCCCCATCTAGTACCTTCTGTTATTCTCCAACTCCAATTCCTCATCCTTCGAATGAGTTGATACAAGAGATTATACAGAATGATACTAATAGCTCTATTGCAGGTTTAAGTGGAGTAAATCTTAAAGAGGTTAGAGAGGATTATGCTTATGGTGGGAGTACTGGCCTTGGTTGTTGTAGCAGTTCTGGTTGTTCTAATTCTGATTCCAAGAAGTTTGTTGAAGACATTAGATTAATTAATTTTGTTCCTAGTAATGTGTTACATTCAGACAATTTTATTTGTAATAGTAATTTAGGGTGCTCTACTTCAAACATTAATTTGTTGAATGATGATGTGATTGAAAATGTTTGTGTGAATGACAAAGATGAACTTTCAGGCCATGTCTCTGAAAGTCAAACCAAAACAAATTGTTTTCAAAAGTTCTTTTCTCAACAAATTCCATCTTTCACACCTGTGAGGATTTCAAAACCTAAAGAAAGGGAATCATCTTTCTCATCCATGAATCACATTGATAAATCTAAATCTGAATCTGAAAAGGTAAAAGTCACAGCAGGTAAATCAAAAGAGCCTTATGACTCTTACAGTGATTGCAATTCTCAATTATCTGATTGTGATGAAGAAATTGTAATAGATAAAGTTCTTGTTGCTATCCAAAGTGGGTTTGAAATCGCATTGCTTTAAATGTGTAAATGTTGATCATACTGTTAAGCAATGCCCTGATTTAGTTAAAAACAGTTCTAGGCAGAAATCTTTTGGAATGAGATTGAATACGTTTGTAAATAATTTTTTTCTGTCAAACTTCTTCTGTTCAACGACCTAAGTATACTAAGGCTTGGGTCCCAATTTCAAAAGTCTAATTTCTATTTTGAAATATGTCAGGAACATTCAAGCGCCGTTGTAAATAGTCATTGGCACATTGATAGTGGATGTTCCAGACATATGACTGGGTTGAAGGACCTGCTGACAAATTATCGGATCATTAATGGTGGATATGTTGCTTTTGCGGGAGAAAAGAAGGGTGGTAAGATGATTGGTCAAGGAGAAGTCTCGAATGGTTCACTATGTTCCGGAATTGGCATTCAATCTTCTCAGTGTATCACAAATCTGTGATAAGAATATCCCAGTGTTGTTTCTTCCAAATGAATGTCTGTTTTTGAAGCCAGAGTTTACTATTCCTGAAGAATTGGTGATCATGCGAGCTCCAAGACGAAATGATACATATATGCTGAATATGGGATCAAAAGAATCAACTTCCACCGTGACCTGTCTTTTATCTAAAGCTTCATCTTTTGAATCTTTTCAATGGCATAGACGTTTAGGGCACATTAATTTTAAAATACTAAATAAATTGGTTAAGAACAATTTGGTCAGGGGTTTACCACTTAAAGATTTTTCTGTGGTTGAGAAATGCATGGCTTGTGCTAAAGGAAAGCAGCACAAAAAGCCACATAAACTTAAAATTGAAAATTCTATCTCACAACCCCTCGAATTGTTACATACTGATTTATTTGGTCCAATAAGTGTCAAATCTATTGCTAAGAAATCTTATTGCTTGGTTGTCACAGATGATTACTCTAGGTACACCTAGGTGAGATTCCTGGCAAACAAGAATGAGACTACTGAAGAACTAATGAAGTTGATTCCTCAAATCGTGGTTCTTGGAAAGCGAAAGGTTCAAGCCATCAGAAGTGACAATGGAACTGAATTCAGAAACCATATCTTCAATTCTTTCTGTGAACAGCGGGGTATTCTCAGACAGTTTAGCGCCGCACGAACGCCACAACAAAATGGTCTTGCTGAAAGGAAGAATTGAACTCTTGTGGAGGCTGCTAGAACTATGCTGATTGAGTCAAAGCTTCCTATTATCTTCTGGGCTGAGGCAGTAAATTGTGCAGCTTATGTTCTGAATCGGGTACTGATTGTCAAAGACAAGATGAAGACATCATACCAGTTGTTTCGAGGGATAAAGTCGTTGATTGATTTTCTACGCCCCTTTGGATGTTCTTGCACTCTGTTGAATACTCAAGATCAGAAAACGAAGTTTGGTGCTGTTTCAGATGAATGCTTCTTTGTAGGATACTCAAATACACAAAAAGCGTATCGTGTTTACAACAAGCGAACGCGGATTGTGCAAGAGTCCTATTATGTTGACTGGCAAGAGTCGAACTCTACAAGCATTGGATGTGAACCTGCATGGTTTTACGATTCCACCACTGTTTTCAAATCATTCAATCTTCCAAACTCTGATGATGATGACATCATTCCTCACACATCTGTTACTATCATTAACCATCCACTTCCACAATCACAACCTTCGTCTACACAATTACCTCCTACTTCATTTGACATTCCTCCACCTCCACCACCTTAATCCGTTCCAATTCCTCCATTAGATATTTCGTCATCATCCACTTCCATTCCAACCTCTTCCACTAATACAATTCCTGCAACCTCAAATGTGCTTTCACAACCATCTAACCAAACATCCTCATCCCAAACCAACCCTTTGCTTCACAACACAAATTTCAAAACTTTGAAAGATCATCCTCATGATTATATCATAGGATCAATTACTGATGGTGTGCGAACTCGGAGTCAAAGTGGTTTGATTAATGAGTGTCTCTATGCTGCTTTCTTATCTCAAGTTGTTCCGAAGAATTATAAACAAGCACTTGAAGATCCTAGTTGGGTTGATGCCATGCAAATGGAATTGCAACAATTTAGGAAGCTTAAGGTTTGGGAACTTGTTGATCTTCCTCCTAATAAGTGCCCCATCGGCACTAAGTGGGTCTTCCGAAACAAGCCAGATGATCGCGGTGTTGTTATCAGAAACAAGGCGAGATTGGTTGTCCAAGGATTTGCTCAAGAGGAGGGGATTGACTACAGTGAAGTTTTTGCTCCAGTCGCTCGCCTTGAAGCCATTAGAATCTTTCTTTGATAGGTTCAATTGGATCGATATTGCTCGATGATCAGAATGATTCAAGTACACAAAACAACAATTCAATCAGCAACACAATTCATTACTAAATAATTCTCTGTATTGATGATCAAAGCAATGGTGCAGGAGAATACAATCACATACACAATTCTCTCTCTAACTATGTGATCTATACTCTCTCCCTTACACACACTAAGCAACATGCTTTATGCATCAACACTTTAGGGAAAATACAAAATTAACCCTAAACTATACAAACTTGTATAAACAAAGTACAAAGTAAATCTTAAACAGAAACGAGCCCTAACAGTACTCCCCCTAAGATTTAACTTTGGACTTTCAAAAACTTTTTCAGCTTTCAACTCTTGATCTTCTCTCACAGATCTTCTGGTTCATCTTTGACCTTCAGCAATTCTTTTCCTTTATATTCATCTTGTTCTTTCAAAGCTTCTTCAATACATGACTTGAACTTTTCAGCGATCTTTGCTTGTCTTGGCTTTGACTCATTTGTAATAATGTCACAATCCTTCATGCGTTTCAAAGTGTCCAAAGAGATACCTGCAAAATCGATGTTAGCAAAAAGTTCGTACGGCCTTTTCTTTCCTTTGGCCCGTACTTCTAATGTACCCTTTGAAGTCACTCGCATAAACTCAATCTCTGGTATATCAATCCTCACAAGGTCAGCATTGAGTAATGCCTTCCTTAATCGGATTTTCTCAGTTGCAGCACCAATCACCTCGACCATTATCTCAAATAATCTTCTGTCGGATTCAGCAACTGGATCTTTCATCTTTTCCATCTTATGATTTCGAAGATAAGCAATGTAAGATGGGTGTAGCAGCTTCAGCTCAAACGTACTAAATAATGTGATCATATCTTTAT
Source organism: Tagetes erecta (assembly GCA_030867185.1). Lineage (NCBI taxonomy): Eukaryota > Viridiplantae > Streptophyta > Magnoliopsida > Asterales > Asteraceae > Tagetes > Tagetes erecta. The sequence continues at coordinate 75,018,071 of CM061486.1, forward strand.
CCCAATCGTCCAGGTTCCGTACCAACTTCAGTTCATAAGTTTCGGAATTATAGAAATATCTTAGAATCGGCTTTGTAACTTGTGAACCATCAATCACTTTCAATCCAGGATTTGTCACCTTATCAAAATACTCATCCGAGAACTCTTCTAGATACATATCACGAACAACCAACTTGTTCTGCTTCTTTTTCTTCTTATTTTCGACATAGATCTTGTCTTCTTGTTGTCCACGGAACTCTAAGAACTTGGGCATGCGGCTGATTCCGGCATCCAATAACATGACACACTTGTCTCCACGTTCTGCTCGAGAATGGTTTATCAACCTCAGCTTATGTAATTCTTTCAAATCTTGAACTGGCAACTTGAAAATGCTTGAGTAATAATGATACACATCACATAGCCCATTCACCCTTTTGATAAAAAATGCATCAAATATCTCATCATATTTCCAAGCAATGATCTTCACATCCTTGGACTTTTCAGGCACGATCATTGAGTCTAGTAAGTCAGCAACGGACTGACCCTTACTCAGCAGTGATCTAACAATATCACCTGCTGTGGCAGACTTGTGCCATGACTCTCGTACTTCTATAGGAATGTGATATGCTTTTGCTTCACTTGGGAACATATCAATTAACTCTTCTTATGGGCATCTTCCGGCAATGCCATCAACGGAATCTCATTAGGTTCCAGAACTTTGAACCGTTTGGTCAATTCAAAGTATTGTGGGTTATTATAATCTAAAAAGAGCATATGGTTAAGCATCTTCTCAGATTTTTGAAAACTAACCACAATTTTCTTCAAGGACTCTTTCTTCAGCCTTTTTAGAGTTTTGTACGGATAATTCCTTGATTGCAACCACTGACGCATGTCTGTGGACGTCATCTCTTCAGGGTTTTGATGATATAGTTCTTCCGGAGGAAGATGATCAATGTTCAGACTTTCTTGAAGAGGAGTCCACTCACCCATTTCAACTACAAACTCTCTATCATCACCCTCTACTTTGTCTTGCGCATTTATACACTTTTCATACTCCTCGTTTATTTGACTGACAGTGAGTCCATTCAAATAAACAGGATTATATTTCATTTTCCAAATACGCAAACCTTTCATCAAGATCAACGGGTATGTCATCATCAGGATTAGCTTCCGGTTCAGATTCTGTGAAGTCTACTTCGTCCAAGTCATCCAATGCTTCAATTGTGGGTGTAGTTTCAGTTTGAATCGGCTCAGACTGAAACGCTTCTTCTACACTTGATTTCTTCATATTTTCATCTTCTTTAACAACCTCGGGCACTTCAGTTGCCTGTACAGACTCAGATTGAATCGGCTCAACCTGAACTGTTTCTTCAATTCTAGCTTTCTTTGCATGCTCATCTTCTTTAACCATCTCCGGTACATCATCCAGTTTACGTTTTCCCTCGGCTTTGTCAAGAATGACAATATTAGCAGCTTCATCGGGAATGTGAATTGGTACTTCGACCTTTTCACCCACAGATTTACATCCTCGTGCTCTAGTGTAATAAACTTTTATCTCTTTTGAAGGCCCGGTTACTTCCATCTCTTCATCTGAAAAGTCTTTGTCAGATGTAGATCCTGATTTCTTCGGTTTAGCTTCTTCCAACCACTTTTCCAACATCTCTTTTTCGACATTCAGAGTATTACATTCAGCATAAAGCTCTTTGTAATCTTCTTTCAGTTTTTCATACTCCGAATCAAGTTCTTTAAAGACCTTCATATTCTTTACATTTGTTTCTCTGAACTCATTCAATCTAACCTTTTTTCGCTCATTCGAAGCCTTTAGCAACTCATTTTCTTTCATCAGATCTTCTACCAACTTATTCAGACGTTCGATCTCTTTGTCTTTTTCAATCAAAATATCAACTGAAACAACTTTTGGCGAAGACACCATAGGTTGTTCAATTGGTGGAGTTGCAGGAGATGATGTTGTGGGAACATCTACTGGTTCAGAACAAGTATCACCAGCATCAGCATCACCAACTGCCTCTGCAACAGTCTCCACATCGGCAATTACTTCTTGTGCAATCTGAACAACATCCACTTGTTCAGGCACACTCACATCTTCAAACATACACAGCTCCTCTACAATCACAGGATCAACCACAGTCTTAGATCGTCGTGATCTAGAATAGTGAACTGTGATATCCTTAGGAGTTTCAACCACAGTAACTTCTTCTTCTTTTTCAGTTTCAGCAACTTCTGTTGCATCTTCAGATTCTATATCACTTACAACAACATTCTCACCTTCATTATCATCATCATCCTGATTGTCATCATCATCAGACACTTCATCTCTTTCTGATTAAGATCCACTATCTTCTTCTTCTGGATAACGAGCATTGTACTCATCATCATCAAGTAGATTATTTGGAATCTCATCTACAAGGTCTATCGGGTTCACTACTTCACCTTGAGATATATGATGATACACTTCTCCTATGTCTTCTTCATTGTTTGCTAGATCTCCCATATAGTCAAACATTTGTACCTCTGCAACATTTCCAATACTCATCTTTCTATAAGATAGAGCATTCATATCTTCAGTCATCAATAAATCTCCATTCACACCTTCTTCACGTATAATAGGATGTGCAATGTTGATCATCAATTGCAAAAATCTCGGATACATCAAAAACTTGAATCTTTTACCCTTCACTAGATTGAATATGAATCCTTTCATAATCCACTTCGACATATTAAATGGTCTATTCATCGCTATTGCAACTATTGGAGATGCAATATCCGATGGAAAGTTGTCAAAGCCAGCACTTCTTCTAGACATACACTGTTGTATGACATAACACAACAACTTCCACTTCTTTCCCAATCTAGCTCTAACAAACTGCTGCTTTGGAAATACAGGAGGATGTCCCATATTAATAAAACATGTCTGGCATTCAACAGTTGTCAGTTCATCTGGAGCACCAACCTCTTCTTCATCAATCCTTAATGCAGTCCGGATGGACTCTTCAGACACAGTTAACTGTAACTGTCTGGTAATGTCTCCTCTAATCACAGATACACCAGCTTCATCAGTGATCACTTCTGCAGTCCTCCAGAAACTTTTAATATGTCTTGCATACACAATGGGTTTGGCACACATTGCATACACATACTTTGTTCTTCTCAAGAATCTGATCATATCTCTATACCCTTCTGCTTCTGGTATAGCTTCATCTAACATAGCAACAAGATTGTGCTTGGGCTCAAACATAATATCATTCATCTGTTTTGACAAAAACAAGACACATGTGTTAGACTTTTTCATTCACAAATAACAAAATTTGCATAAGAGTTTAAACATAAAGAAACAATGTAGCAAATCACACAGTCATTTAACACCTAAGTTAGTCTAACAATCTGATAATCATCATTTTGTTCAACAAAAACTTTTGTGAATCAGTGATCATGAAACATTATACACTTAACTGTCTAAAGACCTTAAACACAAATTTGAAATTTTGCACAATGAAATTGTATAACATGTTTCAGTTCAGTTTTAACATCGATTTGTCACACAATAACAGATGATCCATCATTTGATATCAAATACATGAACAACTCAGATGTTCATCAACGGCGGTTCGACAGACTTTGAAAATTTCATTTGATACAGTCCATTTTAGGTGATTTGATGCAAATTAATGGATGAAAATTGGTGATTAACAGTTATTATACTCATTACAACATTCGATTTAAGTTTTAACACACACAATCAAAGTGTCGATTCAAAGTCCAATTACTGTTCATCATCAAGTTTCGTTTTTACAATCAATCGGTAGGTTTAACATTGTCGAATCACTAAGAATATACCTTATTCAATCACTAAAACTTGTTACAGAAACAACGATTGAATATGATATGGACGATTTGAAGTACAGGGGATTTTCTTGAAATTGTTTGTGAAAAATGATAAGTGTTTGCGAAAAGGCGGGTATATATATGTTGTTCAGCCGGCTCAAGAATTAGGTCAAACTTAAGGGGACGGGTCAACATATTGGACGGGTAAACACTTTTTAGCCCAATAAGCCTGGACGGGTCATGTACTGTTGAGACGCGTCAAGTACTGTTGAGACGGGTCACAGTCTTGGGACGGGTCACAACCTTGGGACGGGTCAACATTTAACATGTAAAATACTTAGACGGGTCAATCAATGTAGAGATGGGTCAGAGTTAGGAACAACTACACCTTTGTTTTGGTTTTACCCATCACCCGGCTGAATAGTATACTCCTTATCGTCACCCGGCTCGCACAATGACTTCATGTTCATTACCCGGCAGCACAGTGATACTATCTTATATCACCCGGCTGTACAGTTGCCATACTTACCCGGCTGCACAGTGTTCTTCACTTACACGGCTATATAGAACCTTCATTCTATTACCCGGCTGCACAGTGTCAAACACTTTATCACCCGGCTGCATAGTAACTTACAACTTTGTCACCCGGCATCATTTCTTCTTTCATCCGTCTATTTTTCATTTCATCACCCGGCTGTACAGTGATGCCTTCACCCGGCTTCAACACTTACAGATTTTTCACTTTTCTTTGTCTGTTGACTTTTCAACTGCATTTATTGCACCTGCAAACATTCTCGACACATTAATTAGACAAGACATCCTTATTAGGGTTTGTCATATTAATTAATCAAAAATAGAAATTAGGGCAACAAGTTAATTCACATTAAATTCCATTTTCATTTTCTTTCATTTTTCTCACAAAAAAATGTTTTTGCCCAACCAATATTTCTATATCCCGAAGCAATTTTCTAAAAACAAATCACAAGACCTTAGGTTTGTTTTTGACACATCCAATACATTTGCTTTCATTAACCACAAGATCCTTACATTGAACACACTTCTTTCAAATATTTTTGGCTTTTTGTAAATATTTTTCTTCTTCAATTATTCTCCCCCTAAACTTGAAATTTCTTAAAATTTTTAAGTTTAAAAAGGATGTCGATGTGTCAATAAAGACTCCATATGCCTGCACACACAAAGCACACACATCAAAATAAATACATATGCAATGCAATGAATCAAAATATCGCAGTGAGATCATACCACACATTATCTGAACATGTTTTGCAAGTTTTGAATAGACATTTGACTTATGTTTGATTGAGTGATGATATGAAGACATACCAATTAGCTCGAATTGACACACTTACTTTTTCAGTATCATGATGAGATTAAGGTTCGATTAAAATGTCTTATGTGACCCACATGTATACATATGTCAACATATTTCCTTATCAAACACAACTTGAATGCATATTGCACAAAAACCTGGTCACTTACAATCATAGACAGTGTGGAATATGGGTTCTATTCGGATTTGGTCCACTTTGGGACTTCTTTTGAATTCCTTTTTTTTGGAATTTTTCATTTCCTATCGTTCCCCTTGGGAATCTTCTGAATTCTTTTTGCTTCATGTGAGACTTCAGGTCTGTGGATACCACAAAATAAAGAAGATCACGATGCGGTTCATCACACTGAATAGATTGCATCGTTACCCGATTATGTTCAATTATCATCACAAGCAGAGCATCAAAAGATATATATTTAGACAAGTATAGCAAAGGAACTTAACACAAAGATTATTAAGTTTAGATTTGTCAACAATGAACTTACTTTTTCAGTCTAATTGCCTGAGCTGTCTCGCACATCAATTAACATTCATCAGTCTTTATTAAAAATGATGAAACAGATAATATCTAGTGTAACTATCATTTCTCACTTTCTGCAATATAGATTCTTATGACATGATATTTTCTTTTCTTTTTGCTTTTTATTTTCTTTTTGTTTGCTTTTTGTTTTTCATGCACACTCACAATGCAAAAGTAAAATAAAAGGCAAAGGAATCAATACTAGACATTGACTTATTATATTTTTGACTTTTATATTTTCTGATTTTATATTGTTTTTTCCAAAAATAGAATTAATCATGGTTGATTAACCCTATGGATTGAATTAAGAATTCAAACCGTCCTGACAAGAATGGTTTTGTGAAAAGATCAATCAGTTGTTTGTCGGTATGAACCTTAATCAAAATTATTAAACCTTTTTCAGAGTTGTCTCTGAGAAAATGATATCGAATTTCGATATGTTTGGTTTTTGAGTGTTGAACAGGATTAGCAGTAATGAACATAGCAGCAGTATTGTCTATGTAAATAGGAGTTTTGAGAAAGTTAAACCCGTAGTCAAGCAATTGGTTTTGTAGCCATAAAACTTGAGAACGTCCTGCAGATGCAGCGATATACTCTGCTTCAGCTGTGGATACAGAAACGTTGGTCTGCTTTTTGCATTGCCAAGAAACAAGTCTAGGACCCAGAAATTGACATCCACCAGTAGTCGATTTCCTGTCAAGAGCACACCCACCAAAGTCACTATCAGAATAACTATATAGTTCAAAATTGCCTTCATAAGGATACCATAACCCGAGATTCGGCTTCCCTTTAAGGTATCTAAAAATACGTTTAACAGCAACCAGATGCGACTCTTTTGGATCAGACTGATATCGGGCACACACACATACAGCATACATAATGTCTGGTCTTGATGCAGTGAGATACTTCAGTGACCCAATCATTGATCTGTACAGTGTTTGATCAACATATTTGCCTTTTGGATCCGGCTGTATCTTGCAATTCACATCAGATGGCATTCGAATATTCTGACAATCCTGCATCTTGAACTTTTTCAGCAACTTTTCAACAAACTTTGATTGGTTGATAAAAATTCATTCAGTTGACTGTTTGACTTGCAATCCGAAAAAGAAATTAATCTCTCCCATCGAACTCATCTGAAATCTTGATTTCATAATCTCCTCAAACTCTTTGCACATGGATGGACTTGTGGATCCAAAGATGATATCATCCACATACACTTGAACACATAAAAGATCTTCATTTTCCCGCTTCATAAATAAAATAGGATCAATCTGACCTCTTGTAAAACCATGTTCCAGCAAATGTTTAGATAACGTCTCGTACCAAATCCTTGGGGCTTGATATAGACCATATAAAGCTTTGCTCAATTTGTATACGCGATGTGGATACTCAGGATCCTCAAAACCTGGAGGTTGTCTGACGTACACATCATCGGTTATAGGTCCATACAGAAAAGCGCCTTTTACATCCATTTGAAACACTTTGAACTTCATGAAAGAGGCATAAGCTAGAAAAATGCGAATAGCTTCAAGTCGAGCGACCGGAGCAAACACTTCTTCATAGTCGATACCTTCTTCTTGAGTGTAACCTTGTGCAATAAGTCTGTCTTTATTTCTGACCACAATGCCACGTTCATCTGGCTTGTTCTTGTACAACCATCTTGTACCAATCGCATTTTCTCCTTCAGGTAAGTCCACTAATTTCCAAACTTCTTGTTTGAGAAACTGAAGTAACTCCTCTTGCATGGCTTCAATCCAACTATTATCTTGTAGTGCTTCTGAAATGTTCTTCGGTACCACTTGAGAAAGAAAAGATGAATAAAGACAAACGTTTACGTGCTCATTTTGACTTCTCATAGTTCGCTGATTCAAAGGCCCAATAATCTGAGAGAGAGGATGATTCCTATGAACTCGGTGAGTTGGTATAGCGTCACCTTGTACTTGACTCTCCAGATTAGACTGATTCAGATTCGGTAGATCTTGTAAAATTGTAGAAGTATGCTGAGTGAAATTAGGAACTTGTTCTGGTGAATTGATGAAGTAGTCAAATGTTTCTGGAACAACTTCAACATTCGGATCTGATGATGGTTGATTTTGAACAGATCCACCATCATTAGGAGCATTTTGCGAATTCACGTCATCACCAAAATTGTTTGATTCTTGATCTTCTTGAGAACCAGATGGACCCGGAGCTTGATTGGTTACACCATTATCAGGATTATGAAATGACATGAACGGATACTCAGAGTTGAGATTGCTATCATCGTCATTATCGGAGTCATCACTGAAACATCCTAAGTCTCCTGATTCTTTACTCGATTTTCCTGAAAAATCAAACAAGTTAGAATTGAAAGATTTTGATAACGAATCTAAATCAAACAACCATTCGGGACCATGAGCCACTGACGGAAACGAATTTTCTAAAAACTTTACGTTAATAGTTTCAATAACAATGTTCATTTTGCTATTAAAAACCCGATAAGCTTTTGAAACCGAAGAGTAACCAAGAAAAAATCCATCGTCAGATTTTGACTCAAATTTACCGAGATGATCACTTAAATTTAGAATCAATACAGGACAACCAAATGCTTTCAAATATGAAATATTCGGTTTTCTTCCAAACAATAACTCATAAGACGTTTTATGTTTATCCTGAACCAGTAATGTCCTGTTCGGTACAAAGCAAGCAGTAGCAATAGCTTCGTCCCAGAAAGTGATAGGGATTTTGGCATCTGCAAGCATGGATCTTGCAACTTCAATTAGCGTTCGATTTTTCCGCTCTGCGACTTCGTTTTGTTGTGGAGTTCTTGGAGCACTAAATTGACGCGCAATTCCTTTTTCTGCACAAAACGAATCGACATTAGAGTTTTTAAACTCGGTTCCAATGTCACTTCTCAAGATTTTTACTTTACAATCCAACTGATTTTCAACTTTGATAATGAATTCTTTTAACAACTCAGCAGTTTCAGATTTAACATGCAAGAAATAAACCCAAGAAAATCTAGTAAAATTATCAATGATGACAAAACAATAAGACTTCTTTCCGATGCTTTGAACATTTGTTGGTCCGAAAAGATCCATGTGTAGCATCTGTAAGGGTTTTGAAATGGAGTTTTCTGGTTTGGACTTAAAAGACATTCGGTGCTGTTTTCCTTTCAAACATGCTGGACAAAGATCATTTGTTGAGAATTTCTTTAACGGTATTCCCACAGCATGATTTCCAGTCACCAGTCGGTTCATATTTCTGAAGTTTGAATGGCCCAGCCGTCTATGCCAAAGCTGACTCTCATCATTTGATGCATGTGCAATGAGACAAGTGGTTTCGGTTTCAGCATCAATCTGTGACATATCAAGCTTGTATACATCACGATCTCTTGGAGCTTTAACCACCACCCATTCATTGTCAATCTTGAAACCTGGTTTGAGTATGTAACAAAACGAATCATCAAACAATGTTGAATATGATTTATCACAAATTTGAGATACACTTAGCAAATTAAAGTTCAACTGTACACAGTAGTTGACTTTATCAAAGCTAATAATCCCATTTGACACAGTTCCTTCTCCAGTGATTTTTCCACCAGCATCTCCTCCAAATGCAACATGAGTACCATTCTTTAGCTTAAAATCTTGAAGCAAGGCATGGTTTCCTGTCATATGCCGGCTACACCCACTATCAACAAACCATGAGTTGATAGGTCTTCGAGGGCGTACCTGCATTTCAACATTTACCTAGTTAGTTTGGTCAACCCAGGCCCACATGGTCTTGGTGTGACACCCCGCCCGGCGGCGGAAAACACCGGGCGCGTCAAGTGGATCGGATATCAAAGTACAAAGCACATGGCACACTAAAGCATATTTTAATATTAATTAAGCAATAATGTCGTGACATAAATAGGCATTCAAACAGTCTTAAAATCGTAACAGAAACGGCAAATAAATATTATTTATTGTCCTTTTTATTCTAGGTCTGAAGCATCCTACGTGTCTTGAAACAAAACCGAATCAAACTCCACCTGAAAAACGTGTAAAATAAGTTAGCTAAAGAATTAGCTAGTGAGTAAAACACAATTAATAGTACATAGTATAAAATCCGAGATCATTATAGATTGTGTTTCGCAATCTCATGTGCATAGCAATTTCAGCATATATCTCAACCATGACCATAGAATCACATAGAAACAAGTATCATAGACCCCGCAGGGTTACCTTTAGCAACAAGTCATGAGGAACCAACTCATGTTACATTTATTGATAACCATCGTTTAACCGTCATTTAACCGTCTCGATATGTAAGTTATCAAAAATGTTTAAACATCTAAGGGACATAGCAACGTAGCAACAAGCATCACATGTAGTAACTAGTAACATAGAATCAACCAAAGAATCGCCGGGTCAAAATCACCTATCAGGCCATTAATGTAGGTGGGCTTGTCAAGCCATTAGCGCTAACATTGTACCGGTGGAAATTACAAGATAATATAACTAATATTGACTATCACACAATTTTGCTACATGCGGCCAAACACGATTAACACATCTAATGATCTCATTTTCGAAAATAGAAACATCAAAAGAAACCGTTGTATTATAGAAACACGTATTTCAGCCCCAAAAATGAAAACAGTAAAAGGGGAGTGAGTTTACTCACCTGAATAATAAAGATAATAGCAACGCAAGAAAGTAACTAGAGAGAATCGAGGATCGCCCAGATATTAGAATCACCTAATTAACCGGGAGAACCTAATTTAGAAACGAAGCAAGTAACGTAATAACTAGAATCAAGGAAATAGAACTTCTAGGGTTATGGATTTGGGGTTTTAGGGTTTCAAATCCAATTTAGGGTTTTAAAGTCCAATTTGGGGATTTAGGGTTTTAAATCCAATTTAGGGTTTTAAAATACAATTTGGGGATTTAGGGTTTCAAATCCAATTTAGGGTTTTAAAGTACAATTTGGGGATTTAGGATTTCAAAATCCAATCTTTGATAAACGACAACGTTTTAAGGAATATATATATTTTAACGGATTTTTTTTATATAAAATATCAAAACTTTATAATAACTCCTTTGTATAACTAGTTTCTTTTTATTGGAATAATATTTGTACAAACCTTAAGAAACATATGACTTAAATTAAAAGTAAATGGGTTAAAACATAAAAATTAAATAAAAGTGGTCAGTGGGACTCGAACCCACGACCAAACGCGCAACAATCAGTAGCCTTACCATTGAACCAGACGCGCTTTTTGGTTTTTAAACAGGCAATGATTAGTTTTATTCTTTACTATACAAAAACACCCATTTTCATATAAACCCTAGAATCAAAATCAACCAATTCGTTCTTAATCTGATAATCGAATCCACACAACCATAGGGCTTTTGATCAGGACAACACAATGATCATTTTAACGTATAAAACTTACTTGATTGCTGACGTTTTGGATCAACGGCTGATGAGGAACAGGCAACGCGGGTTAAAAATTAAATCGGTAGTTTTTGGCTGCTACAATTCGATTCCGTCTCTAGAAATCATCTTGATGATATGGCGAGCATTAACCCGAGAGGATTTGAGGATAATGTTAACGTTTTAATGATCAATTTAGAAGTTGTAGGCTCGGTAAGAAAGAATCAATCGTTGGTTTTTATTATTGTTTCTTGATAAAATTGAGAGCACAGAGAGATAGGCAGGGTTAAGGGAGATGTTTTTGATGAATAATTTTGATTAATTTCTTTAGAGAATCAGTTGATCGGTTTAGTGTTTGATTACGAGTTACAATGATTAATTTGGTGGTTAATTGGTCAATTAAAACTCGATTAAACACCATTAATAGATTCTATTCAATTCTATGATCGGTTTGGTTGATTCAATTTGCTTAAAACGTGCGTTTCGAATTGATTGAGTTTTGTGGGTTTGAAACCGAACGGAAGTTTGAAGTTTTTGGATTTAACAGGTTCAAACGGGTGTTAAAATGTAATTAACGCAGACCCTGTGTTCGAGTTTGGGTTAGGAGCATTTTAAAGGGTTCAAATCGCATTAAAATTGACCAACATGGTGAAATGGGGGTGGCCGGAGCATTGCCGGAATAGTGCCGGAATGGTCGCCGGTTTCACGGGTTCACAGGGGGGATGGGTTGGTTTAAATTATTTTACATAAACGGACCCTATAGTTTAAGTAACTTAATAAGTTGAGTTTTAAACTTTAATTACTAGTTTGAAAGTTGACAGTTTTAGCCCAAAGTTAATTATGTATATATTTTAACTAACTAACTTAACTAAATTGAAACGTGACGATTATATAAGTGACGTTTTCATAGTTTTAGCTCGTTATATCATTAAGAGACTATTTCGAGACCTAGAAGCGTTTTGTTTAACGTTTTCAATAATTTTCTTTTACAAACTATATATATATATTTATTTATATATATATATTGAGTTTTATTGTCACGAATAATAATTATTTGATACGCGTAAATGTTTTGCGACATAAATACGATTATTTAATTGAGACGGGAATAACGTAGAATCCAATGCGTTTATTCATAATATTAATAATAAACGTTACATTTTGAAGAAAAATAAATATGATTACAATTAAAAAAGGATAACAACTTCGGGTTCGAGTCGGACATTCGGGTTCGGGTTTGGGGCAGATGTCACACTTGGGTTTTCCGAATCTATCTGTAACAGTAACTTGTTGATAATGTAGATTTTGAAAATTTGTTTCATTTGAGAGATTTGGTTGAAAACTGTTTCGCCCAACGGCTTGATTTGTTTGCTTTCTTCTTAAACCAATGAACCTTTCCTCTAACTTAGGATCAAGGTTATTTTCAAATTTCTGATTTCTTACCATCAAAGCTCTCGGCTTAAAACTGTTAACCTGCACATTTCTGGATGAAAACTCATTAAGACCAGAATTGTTTCGTTTGAAGGTTCTCAAATCAGGAGAATGACTTTGGTTAAATTTTTGAAAACCAAAAGATTGATTTCTTTGAAAATTCGGAAAAGGAGTCATTTCTCTTGATGAGTTTATCCGAAAGAAACAATCTGCAGTGTCATGATTTCTCCTTTCACAAATATCACAAAACTTGTTATAAAAACATTCGTCTGAAGAATGATTTCTTTTGTCACAGTAATTGCAGTACCTATTAAAGAAACATTCAGCAGTAACATGATTATAATGATCACAAATCTCACAATGTTTCTTGCTAATCTTAAAGAGCCGATTGTTAACTCTAGATGTTGAACCCACTCGTGCTTCATTAATAGACATGTTCGGTTTTAAGTTAACTTGGTTCTTTTGTGGAGATTTAGATTGTGACTTTGATTGTTTGTGATCAAGTTTAGATTGTTTGGGAACTTGGTTCGATTTTGAAACATCTTGCTTAGTGACCTTCTTTGATTCAAATCTTTTATCATTGACAGCGGAAGTCTTAGGACCTGAACCTATTTTCAGACCAGAGTTAGATTTGATCTTAGAATTGAGTTGGTTACCGTGAGATGAGTTCATATCAAACATTCCTGCAGACACAAACTTGATTGTTTTAACTTTAGACACTTTCTTTGTCACAGGTTTGACATTTTCAGTTTTAACAATTTGAGCTTTGGTGTTGTCATTTGATGTTATGACACTTTTACCTTTTGACTGTTTTGTTTCAGATTGATTGTTTGTCAATTTCGTTTTCTGCATCTTTGCATTTGAAACTTCAGTCTTCTTCACTGTTTCTTGATCAGTTGATCAGCAACACTCGCCTTCTGTTCATTCTTCCACTTGATGTATTCTGGATCATTGTATCCTGAAAATTCAGCTTCATCCGTCACCTTTTCTGCTGGTTTAAGATTCAGTTCCGGATATTCAACAAGTTGCATCAGAATAGGATCAGATTTGTTGCTTGCTTCATCATCAGCTTCAACTGTCACGGTGTCATCTTCTTTCAAGATTTCGATTAACACTTCAGATCCTTCGGATTCAGATTTATTTCTTTGAATCTTTGTTCATTTTCAGGTGAATGATCAAATTCATTGAAGTTTTCAGGTAAATTGTTAGTAATTGATTTAGGCATTGGTTCATGTGTGAAACCCAATCCTAGTTTGTTTTTGTTCCCTCTTTCACTCACAAGTTGTTTAACCATTGTTTTACAACTTTTAACTTTTGTTAGTTCAACTTGTGTGACAGCATGAGCAACTTTTTCTTGTTCAAAATTCTTTGTCATTTCTTCAAGTTGTTTGGTTACTAGTTTCAGTTCTTTCAGGGTTTTGTTCCATGATTCTTTAAGTGACAATATCTTCTCATCAGCAATTTTGTGATCAATTTTAAGTTGTTCATCAATTTGTTCATGTTTGCTTAATTTTTCACCAATTTTAAAAGAATGAGTTCGATAATGTTCTTTCCACTTGTTTAATGCATTGTTCAGAACATAACCTACCTTTAACATCATCAGGCAAAGGAAAATAGTTAGGGGGTAGTTCGGTACTAACCTTTGGTTGCTCAACAGATGATGAAGACTCGTCAGATGTAGCCATAAGAGTAATTTCTGGTTCAGATTCTTCAACAGGATCTGACTTTGCACTCCAGTCATACTCTTCAGAATCTTCACTGATTGCATTAGTCACTTGATCATCCCCTTCTTCAGACCAATCTTCTTCAATTTCACATACTAGTGCTAAACTCGATGTAAGATCAGATGTAAACTGTTCCGTATAAGCACTCCAGTCATATCCGTCTTTTACACTACCACCAGTGCTTTGTTCTGATCTTCTGGTTTCTTTCCTTCATCTTTCAGTTCTGGCATGGGAAGACTTTGATATGGCTTTTGCATGAAACGTTGATTTCGATGTTGATAGCTTGAAGATTGTTGCGAGTTCTGACTTTGACCATGATTCTGTCCACTTGAACCAGCTTGATCTTTATAGTTCTGATTCTTAGGAGCTTTGCATTCCCTCGAAAAATGACCATAGCAGTTACAGTTGAAACATCTGGCCTTTGACTTGTCAAAACCAACTGTCTTGTTTGCATGTGGCTTGTAGCTTCGGTTCACATATGCATGTTTCTAAGTTCGATATGCGACCATAACCATTTGCCAATTTAAATCCATTTCTTCAATGTCATCAGGATCCATTTCAAACAAATCTTGTAGCACAACATCCATCTGAGTCAAATGACTTCCTTGATAAGCTTGAAAGCTTGCCATGAATGCAGTAAACGCAGTCTTAGTCTCATCATCTTGTAATAAGATGTTCATCACATCTTTTAATTTTGCTTGAACTGTAGAACTTTGGTTTTCTGATTGAGATTTCACAGACTGACCTTGAACATGAGATTTTGGTGGAGATTGAGGTTGAGAGTTAATTGGTGAGCTTGGTAGATACGATGAATCAGTGTAAAAACTAGCACCAACAAATAAATCACCCTCGTCATCAGTCTTAGCAGTATCTTGAGCTAGGAAAGCATTCTCCACTGTGTTAGAAGGATTCACAACAAACTTATACTGAGCATGTGAACCTGATCTGTCTGAGTTTCTTGAACTTTCATCAATTTTCACTTCTTCAATCTTTGTAATAAGAAGATCTAAGTCCATTGGAAACTTTTCTGTATGCTTCAGTAGAGTCACTGTTTGTTTCCATGAGGATGGAAGAGCACACAACAATCTGTCATTCAGGACTTGAAGATCTGTCTTTGCACCAACATTTGTCATCTCAGTAGTTAGATGCACAAATCTATTCATCATCTGGTGCACAGATTCTCCAGCAATATGCTCAAACAATTCCAATTGTCTCTTCAATTTCTGCTTCTTGAGACTTCTTAATTGTTCTCCTCCTTCACAGATTGATTTTAATGCCTTGAACAATGTGTAGCCAGTTTGATAAGCATCCAATCTTGACAACACTTGAAGTGGCAGCCCTTTACACATCAAAGAGTAAGCCTTACTGTCATTCTTGACCTTTTGTAAGTCTTCTGCTGATAGATTATCTTCAGGATATGGTTCAGTTGAATCTTTGGTGTAGGTGCTTGCACTGTTAGGAGCAGTCTGAGTAGGAATGTGAGGACCTTTATCAATTGACTTCCATAGATCATTGTCAATAGAGCATAGATGATGCTTCAATCTAATTGTCCAGTTCTTGAAATCTGCACGATTAACCAATCTAGGAACACGGTTATCAGAATCATCATTAGGTGCCATTTTAAAGATTTTAAAAAAATATTTTTTGTGTTTTTGTTAATTTTTGAAAAGAAACAGTTAAATTTTAAAAACTAGATGCAGGTAAATAATGACAAGATAAGATAACAAGGTTTGAAACAACTGAAAACAAGTCACACGGCTGAATAGTGAAATTTTGTTCTTCACCCGGCTGAACAGTAAACTTTCTTCTTCACCCGGCTGAGAATTTTTCTTCACCCGTCTGAACAGTCACACGGCTAAACAGTTCACTTCAATACTTGATATCTTCACCCGGCAAGCAGAGTTACCCAGCTGAACAGTGACACGGCTGAACAGTTAAAACTTAACACGGCTGAAACTTGACCCGGCTAGAAGACAAATATTCACCCGGCTTCACAGTTATCAACACTTCACCCGGCTAGTTCATCTTCAACCAGTTCATCCTGTTCATCATCTTCGTCATATGAATTTTTCTAAATTTTAAGGAAACTTGTCCAATTTGTCCAAAATTCGCACCCAATCAGTATTTGATACCGACTAACAATCTCCTATATCAATCAATCCAAAACATGATCAATTTTTGATGATTTTGAGCAAAAATTTGATCGAACAGTAACTTTCAATTTCTTCTTAATTCCTCAGATCTGATGATAATCTGATGGAATTTACACAAACATTATGAATTAGAAGTGATTCCGATGTTGAATCAAATCCAAAAACAACAACAAATCATTCAGATCATGATTTGATCAATATTGATGTGTTTTGCTTGATGAATAGCGAAGAACACACACAATACCAACAGCTCTGATACCAATTGATAGGTTCAATTGGATCGATATTGCTCGATGATCAGAATGATTCAAGTACACAAAACAACAATTCAATCAGCAACACAATTCATTACTAAATAATTCTCTGTATTGATGATCAAAGCAAACTGTTGCAGTACAATGGTGTAGGAGAATAGAATCACATACACAATTCTCTCTCTAACTATGTGATCTAGACTCTCTCCCTTACACACACTAAGCAACATGCTTTATGCATCAACACTTTAGGGAAAATACAAAATTAACCCTAAACTATACAAACTTGTATAAACAAAGTACAAAGTAAATCTTAAACAGAAACGAGCCCTAACATTCTTGCTCATGCTGCTAACAAAGACTTTAAAGTCTATCAGATGGACGTGAAATGTGCATTTCTATATGGAGATATCGATGAGGAGATCTACGTATGTCAACCACCGGGTTTCGAGGATCCAGATTTTCCTTCAAAGGTGTACAAGCTTGATAAATCCTTGTGGGTTGCATCAAGCTCCACGTATTTGGTATGAAACTCTAACACAGTATCTTCTCAGCAAAGGTTTCTCTCGTGGGACTATAGAATTATAGATATGACATTGTTCAAGAAGGAGGTGAATGGTGAGCTGCTGATTATTCAAGTGTATGTTGAGGATATAATCTTCGGTTCGACACATGAGGGGCTGTGTAGAGAGTTTGAAAAAGTGATGATGGATCGTTTTGAAATGACAATTATGGGGGAGATGTGTTTCTTCTTGGGGCTGCAAGTGGAACAAAAGCCTGATGGAATTCATATCCACTAAGAGAAATATATCAAAGAAATCCTCACAAAGTTTGGCATGGATGATTCTTCTCCTGAACTGATTCCCTTCACCGCTCAAACATGCCTTACTTCTGATGATAATGGGAATCCTGTGGATGCTCATCGGTACCGCTCGATGATCGGATCTCTCATGTATCTGACTGCTAGCCGACCAGATATTACATTTGCTGTGTGCTACTGTGCTCGTTTCCAGGCCAATCCAAAAGAATCACACGAGAAAGCTGTTAAACGTATTTTTCGTTACCTTAAGGGTTCCTCTCGTTTGGGACTTTGGTACCCAAAAGGTGGGAACTTTGATTTACATGCTGCTTTTTCTGATAGTGATCATGCTGGTTGCAGGATAAACCGGAAATCAGTCACTGGTGGATGTCAATATCTTGGCGAATGTCTTGTTTCCTGGCAAAGCAAGAAGCAAACAACCGTCTCCCTGTCCATAGGAGAAGCCGAATACATTGCTGCTTCAAGCTGCTGTTGCCAAGTGCTCTGGATCCAACATCAGATGATGGATTACGGCATCAACTTTCTTCATACTCCACTCTTTTGTGACAATGAAGCAGCTGTTGGAATTGCCAAGAATCCTGTTCATCACACACGCACCAAGCACATCGAAACAAGAATTCACGCCATCAGAGACGCTCAGGAAAAGGGGTTCATTGATATTATTCCTATTGAAACTCGAAAGCAAAAAGCTGATCTTTTCACAAAAACTTTTAACAAACCACGTTTTTATGAACTGATCTCTATGCTGGGACTGATATCATTTTGAAAACCTTTATCTATGAAAAATGGCTTTGTAAATATGTAAATACCTTTTTCATTTTCTTCCTTGAAAATCCGTGGGTCACTCATTTCTTCGCTACTTCACTTTTATTTTACTTTATTTCTTTTTATTTACTCTTCTTTGTTCTGTATATATATATTAAGAAAATCCGAAAAACAAAAATTTCTTATTTGGTAGCTATTATATAGAAATTTTGTGGGAGATATTAAAGATTAACTACTTATAGTTTTTCAAATTTTGCTATTTCAGGATCCCCGGTTTTTGAAATGATGTTGAAGAGACGTTGAAGGAGGTCAGAAGTATTGTGTTTGGGATATGTTAGATAGGCTCAGCCCGAAAACAAAGTAAACAGTGATTGTGCAGCTAAACATAACGTTCAAGAACTCGGCAATAAGGATTATCCCCTTGACATGATTGGATTGCACAAAGTTACGGGTTCTGTCAAAAATGGGTTGAGAGCGTCAAATCTTTGCCTTGATTTCCCCAAATATCCCAAATCATCCTCACCCTAGCCCTGAATCGAGTTACTAGTTAGCAAAACAAAATAAAAAGCTGCTAGTGTTGCTCTTCAGAAAAACCTCTGAGTGAGTTACTTGTTAGCTCCTTAGAATGTATTAAGTTAAAAGTGCTTAACTCCTCTGCTATACGGAAGTATTGACCTGGAGTTGGTGGATCTTCTCTACTATACGGAAGTATTGACCTGAAGATTCACCGAGCATGCTCAAATGTTTATCTCTTCTGTTATACGTCGGTATAGACCTGGAGCTCTAAACTATTTGACTTTCCCAAATAATAAGTCGCAATGTGTTCAAAAGAATCATTGTTGACAAGCTCCACTCACAAAAAGATGCAAAAATTGCACAAATGTCAAAAGAAGTTCATGCATCGATCAATATTCAAGATTTGATCCAAGAAATTCAAGAAAAGTCAATCATATTGCTCAAATATATCCTGATGACAGAACTTGTTCATTTTACCTAGATGTCTGTGGGGACCGAGTTGTCTGAGCTTCTTCAAACAAACCAAAACATGATAAAAGAAGTTGCTTATCTCTTGTTGAAAGGACTAAGGCATGGGTTTAAATGGACAAACATATCTGCAATCCCGCCAATCTATGATTCTCTCGATTCTGCTCGAAAAACATCATGAAAATATATATATCCTTCTTTTTGTTTTATTTTCTAGCTTTTTCTTTCACTTTATTTTAGTTTTCTCTTCGTGTCTTTAATTTTCATTTAATGCTTTTATTTTTCGGAGCGTTGAAATCGTGGGGCGTTTTCATGAATTTGCAAAGGATTTATAATTTAAGAAAAACCAAAAATATTTTAATTTTTCTTGTTTTTGAGTCCCAGCGAACCTACTAGCGAATCTACAGGTTCGCCCGGAACTTATACTTGTCGCCGTGTCTTCTCTTAACCATATGTCCCGAGCGAATCTGAAGTTCGCTAGTTCACATCTCCAGCGAACCTGTGGTCATATATATATGTTGTGTCTGCAATATTTCTTTCACAAGTTCGTTGTTACTGTTGACCGTACCACTTTCAAATCTTTTTCGCATGTTCGATTCTCACTCACCACAATTCACTACCTTTGAACCGCTTTTTTAATCATCTCTGGTATGATTTACTTTCATCTTAATCATCATTTTTATCCATTAACCTGTTCTTAATCGCCGATAATCCAATCGACCCACTTTGATTCTGTGTTAATGTTTAAACAACTGATTATGTGCTTTAATGTTTATCAAAACGTGCTCGTTTCATGATTATATTGCTTGATTGTTGCTTTTGATTGTATGATTATGGTTTTTAGACTGTGATTTGGCCGTTTTTCAAAAATTAGGGTTTCAGCGAACCTATGTGTTCGTCTGGCGAACCTGAACGAAAGTTCAAAACTTCGAGCGAACCTATGCTGTTATGCCGTCCGTGCATCAGCATAGATTCGACCGAGTGTTTCTAGCGAACCTATACATTCGCTCGACCAAATGACTGATTTTTCATTTCAGCGAATTTATAGGTTCTGGTGCCAAATCTTAGGTTCGCCCTTGCAGCGAACCTGTTTTATCCAGCGAATCTATATACTGTTTCACAATTTCACGTTGATAGGTTCAATTGGATCGTTATATCGCTCAAATGATCAGAATGATAAGTACAAACAAAACAGTTCAATCAGCAACACAATTCATTACTAAATAATTCTTTTGTATTGATGATCAAAGCAAATATTGTAGTACAAAATGAAGGAGAATGTAATCACACACACTTAGTTCTCTCTCTAACGTGAATATGTGATCTAGACTCCCTCTCTAACATTCTCTTACTACATGCTTTATGCAACAAATACATTTTAGGGAAAATAACAAAATAGACCCTAAACTATACAAAATGTATAAAATAAGTACAAAGTAAATCTTAAACTGGAAATAGCCCTAACAGTACTCCCCCTAAGATTTATCTTTGGACTTCAAAAATTTTCAAAAACAGTTTTCATCTTCATCTTTTTCAGCTCCAATCTCTCACCAATCTTCGGTTTCTTCTTTAACATCCAGCAACTCTTTACCTTTATATTCTTCTTGTTCTTCCAGTGCTTCCTCAATGCATGACTTGAACTTTTCCGCGATCTTTGCTTGTCTTGGCTTTGACTCGTTTGTAAGGATATCACAGGCATTCATGCGTCTCAGAGAATCAAGAGTCAAACCTGCAAAATCAATATTAGCATAAAATTCATATGGCAATTCTCGCCCTTTGACTTGCACTTCCAGTGTACCCTTCGCAGTCACACGCATAAACTCTATCTCTGGAATATCAACTTTCACAAGGTTAGCATTGAGTAATGCCTTCCTTACACGTATCTTCTCTGACGCAGCTGCAATCACCTCGATCATCACCACAAACAAGTTTCGATCAGTTTCAGCAACTTTGTCTTTGCACTTTTCCATTCTGTAACTTCTCAGGTGATCAATGTAGGATGGATGCAACAATTTCAGCTCAAACGTACTGAATAAGGTGATCATGTCCTTATCCCAGTCATCCAGATTTCGTACCATTTTCAGCTCAAAAGTTTCCTGATTGTAGAAAACCTTAAGAATTGGTTTTGTTGCTTGAGTACCATCTATCACTTTCAACCCCGGATCAGTTACCTTATCAAAGTATTCATCAGAAAATTCTTCTAAATACATATCATCACGCACCACCAACTTCTTTTGTTTCCTTGTTTTCTTCGATTGAACATAGGCACTATCTTCCTGTTGTCCTCTGAACTCCAAGTACTTTGGCAATCGACTTATCCCAGCATCTAATAGCATCGCACATTTATCACCACGCTCAGCATGCGTGTGATTGATCAATCTCAGCTTGTGCAACTCCTTCAAATCTTGCACTTCTAGCTTGAAAATACTAGAGTAATAATGGTAAACATCGCATAAACCATTAACTCTTTTGATCATGAAAGCATCAAACACCTCGTCATATTTCCATGCAATGATTTTCACCTTTTTGGACTTTTCCGGTACAATCATCGAATCAAGCAGTTCAGCAATGGAGTGTCCTTTGCTCAGCAGAGATCTCACCACATCTCCTGTTGTGGCAGATTTATGCCATGCTTCTCGTACGTCCATAGGAATATTGTACGACTTCACTTCACATGGAAACATATCGATCATCTCTTGTCTCTTCTTGTGCGCATTTTCTGGTAAAGCCATTACCGGTATCTCTTTCGGTCCGAGTACTTTGTATCTCTTGGTTAGCTCATAGTATTGAGGGTTGTTGTAATCCAGATAGAACATCCGATTGTACATCTTCTCAGTCTTCATAAAGCTTATAACAATTTTCTTCAGTGATTCATGTTTCAACCTCTTCAACGTTCTATATGGATAGTTCCTTGAACTCAACCATTCACGCATGTTTCTGCTGGACATTTCTTCCGGATTTTGATGATAAAGCTCTTTTGGAGGTAAATCTTTGATATTCAAACTTTCTTGTAAAGGTGTCCACTCACCCATCTCAACAACAAATTCTTTTTATCAGCAGCAGCTTTATCTTGTGCAGTCAAACATTTCTCATACTCTTCATTTATTTGACTCACAGTCAGCCCATTCAGATATACTGGATTGTACTTCATTTTCTCAAGATAAGCAAAGCGTTCATGCAAGTCAGCTGGAATTTCATCATCAGGATTAGTTTCAGGCTCAACCTCAGGTTCAGATTCTGTGAAATCAATGTCATCTAAGTCATCCAGTGCCTCTATCATTGGTGCAGTTTTAGTTTGAACCGGCTCAAACTGAAATGCTTCTTCAGTCACAATTTCAGGAGCATCTTCAACCACTTCAACCACTTCAGGCACTTCAGTTTCCACTACAGATTCAGATTGAATCGGCTCAATCTTAACTGTTTT
This sequence comes from Tagetes erecta, assembly GCA_030867185.1. Classification (NCBI taxonomy): domain Eukaryota; kingdom Viridiplantae; phylum Streptophyta; class Magnoliopsida; order Asterales; family Asteraceae; genus Tagetes; species Tagetes erecta. Next base: position 75,040,722 of record CM061486.1, read on the forward strand.
ATCAATTTCAGCTTCTATCACAGTCTCATCTACCTTTGCCATCTCTGCCACCTCAGTTTCAGTCACAGATTGAATCGGCTCAATCTGACTTTCTTCTATTCTTGCCTTTTTAGTACAACCCTCTTCACCAGTAATCTCCGGCACTGCATCTAACTTCCTTTTTCCCTCACCTTTGTCAATATTGACAGAATCAGCAGCTTCATCGGGAATCATAATTGGAGACTCAACCCTTATGCCCACATTCTTCGTACCACGCGCTCTAGTGTAGTAAACTTTGGCTACTTGAGTAGGCTCAGTCACTTCCATTACTTCATCCGAAAAACCTTTATCTGAAGTAGAACCCGACTTCTTTGATATGGTTTCTTCTAACCATTTTTCCAACATTTCCTTCTCCGCATCAAGAGTATTGCATTCTGCCTTTAACTCTTCATAGTCAAACTTCAAATTCTCATGCTCATCCTTCAAAGTTTCATAATCAGCCTTCAACTTTCCATAATCCACCTCCATCTTCAAATAATCAGCATCTAATGCTTTGAAAGATTCAAGATTCTGATTATGAGTGGCCCAAAACTCTTCTAGTATCTTCTTCTTTCGTTCATTTGATGCTTTCAACTTTTCATTTGCATCCAAGAGTTTTGCTACCATCTCTTCTAGCTCAACAATTTTCTTTTTATCTTCATTCACACTAACACTTGAATCAATTTTTGGTGAAGACTCCAAAGATTGTTCAATGTTTTCAGCTGCTGGAGATGATGTGGTAGGTACGTCAACTGGAACAGAAGCAGTAATACCAGCATCAGTATCATCAACTACCTGTGCAGTAGTCTCTACATCGGCCATTACTTCTTGTGCTATCTGAACAATATCTATCTGTTCAGGCTCAACAACACATTCTATCACACTTGGTTTTTCAACCAACACACGCTCAACCACAGACTTAGATCTTCGAGATCTAACATACTGCATTGTGATAGACTTAGGAACTTCAACTACCATTTCTTCAGCAACACTAATAACCTCAACAGGTTCTTCAATCACAACTGGTTCCATCAATTCGACACTTTCTGTTTCAACTTCTACTGGTTCATCAACTTCAACATTTTCTGCCTCCTCATGGACTGATTCAGCACTATCATCACTATTTCCATCATCACCACTATCATCACCATCATCATCATTGCCACTTTCACTCTCATCTTCATCAATCTCTTTATCAACAAGATCTAATGGATTCACAATCTCTCCATTAGATATGTGATAATATACTACTCCAATCTCCTCCTCATTATTTTCTATATTCCGCATATATTCAAACAAATCAACACTTGGTACATTTCCTATACTCATCTTCCTATAGGATATGTCATTCATGTCTTCTGTATACAAAATTCCTCCAGCATATCCTTCTGTTTTGATGAAAGGATAAGCCATATTGATCATTAGTTGCAAGAATCTCGGATACATGAGAAACTTGAACCTTTTGCCTTTTACAAGATTGAACACAAACCCTTTCATAATCCAACTCGACATGTTGAAAGGTTTGTTCTCAGCTATAGCAACAATCGGAGATGCGATGTCAGAAGGAAAGTTATCAAACCCGGCACTCCTTCTGGACATGCACTGCTGAATCACATAACATAGCAGTTTCCACTTCTTCCCCAATCTTGCTCTAACAAATTGTGACTTTGGAAATACAGGAGGATGACCCATATTCACAAAGCACGCTTGACATTCAGCAACAGTCAACTCATCATTGGCACCTATCTCATCCTCATCAATCCTCAATGTTGTTCTGATAGCTTCTTCAGACACAGTCAATACTAATTCTCTGGTGATGTTTCCTCTAACAACAATCACACCATCTTCACCAGTTACCACCTCAGCTGTTCTCCAGAAGCTTTTGATAAGTCTGGCATAGATCACTGGCTTTGCACACATGGCATAAACATATTTGGTTCTCTTGATAAATCTCATCATGTCTCTATACCCCTCAGTCTCTGGAATAGACTCATCTAAACGAGCAACTAGATTGTGCTTTGGCTCAAACTTCAAATTCTCCATCTTATTCAATCAATCAAACTCGTTACAGAACGATCGATTGAACAAAAGTATGAACGAACGATTTTTGAGCAGGGAATTTGCTTGAAAAACTTTGGTGAAAAATGATAAGTGTTAGTGAAGAGGCGGGTTTTATATGATTGAAAAATTTAGGTTAAAACATGAGGTGCCGGGTCAACAATTGGGACGGGTAAACACTAAAGGCCCAATAAGCCTTGACGAGTCATGCACTGTTGAACCGTGTCATGTACTGTTGTGACGGGTCAAGTACTTGAGACAAGTCATAACAAGGGACGGGTCAACACAAAAACATATAAAAACACTTGACGGGTCAATCACTGTAGAGACGGGTAAAGCACTGTAGTGACGGGTAAGATACTGTAGTGACGGGTAAAGGTTAGGAACAACTACACCTGTTTTGTTTTTTACTCATCACCCGGCTACATAGTTGTCTGCTTCATCACCCGGCATACAAAATGACTTATTGTTCATTACCCGGCTACATAGTGATCTACTTTATCACCCGGAATGCTTTTCTTCATCACCCGGCATGCTTTCCTTCATTACCCGGCAACACAGTGATTTTCTTCATCACCCTGCTGGTTTTACTTCATCACCCGGCAACACAGTTATGTATACTTTCACCCGGCAACAAGAGTTTTTCACTTACGCGGCAACAAAGACTTCTTTCATTTACCCGGCTGTACAGTGTCAATACTTCATTACCCGGCTGTATAGTAACACAACTTGTTCATCCGGAGATATCAATGACTTCTTCACCCGGCTGTATAATGACTTGTTCATTACCCGGCAATACAGTAGCCATAATATCTTTGCCCGGCAATCTTCTTTCACACAATCACCCGGCATGTATCAGACACAACAACTTTACCCGGTTGAATAGTGTCTTCATTACCCGGCAAAACAGTTGTTTCTGATATCTTCGCCCGGCGAACTAACACTTTGAGAATTTTTCTTCTTTTTCCGTTTGTTGACTTTTCAACTGCATTTATTGCACCTGCAAACATTCTCGACATATTAATTAGACAAGACATTCTTAATAGAATTTGTCACATTAAACATCAACAACATAAGACAAGTCAATAAAAATTAATTCTAATTAAATCCTTTTTCTTTTTCTTGTAAAAATGTTTTTGCACAACCAAAATTTCTATATCCCGAAGCAATTTCTGAAAAACACATTACAAGACCTTGGGTTTGTTTTTAACACATTCAATACCTTTGCTTTTCATACCACATAATCTTGTTCATTCAAAACACACTTATTCAAATATTTTTTGGATTTTTGCAAATATTTTTCTTCTTCAATTTATTCTCCCCCTAAACTTGAAATTTCTTGAAATTTTAAGTTTAACAAGGATGTCGATGTGTCAATAAAGATTCCAAATGCCTGCACACACAAAGCACACACATTAAAATAAAGACATATGCAATGCAATGAATCAATATATCACAGTGAGATCATACCACACATAAACTGAACATGTTTTGCAAGTTTTGAATAGACATTTGACTTATGTTTGATTGAGTGATGATATGAATACATACCAATTAGCTCGAGTTGACACACTTACTTTTTCAGTATCATGATGAGATTAAGGTTCGATTAGAATGACTTATGTGACCCACATGTATACATATGTCAACATATTTCCTTATCAACCACTACCTGAATGCATATTGCACAAAAACCTGGTTACTTACAATCATAAACAGTGTGGAATCTGGGTTCTATTCGGATTTGGTCCACTTTAGGACTTCTTTTTATTCCATTTTGGAATTTTAATTTCCTATTGTTCCCCTTGGGAATCTTCTGAATTCCTTTTTGGAATTTTTGTTTGGTGATGGTCCACATTTGGGACTCTTTTTGTTCCAACTTTGGGAATCTTTTGCTGCACCTTGAAGCTCAACAGAGACTTCATGTGAGACTTCAGGTCTGTGGATACCACAACAAAGAAGCTCACGATGCGGTTCATCACACTGAATAGACTGCATCGTTACCCAATTATGCACAACTATCATCACAAGCAATGCATCAAAAGATATATATCTAGACATGTATAGCAATGGAACTTAACACAAAATCATTGAGTTTAGATTTGTCAACAATGAACTTACTTTTTCAGTCTAATTGCCTGAGTTGTCTAGCACATCAGTTAACATTCATCAGTCTTTATTAAAAATGATGTAACAAATAATGTCTACTGTAACTATCATTTCTCACTTTTTGCAATATAGATTCTTATGACATGATATTTTCATTTCTTTTGATTTTATATTTTGTTTTTGCTTTTCTTTTTTTTTCATTTTTTTTTCATGCACACACACAATGCAAAACAATAAATTAAATGACAAAGGAATCAATACATGACATCAACTTATTATATTTTTGACTTTTATATTTTCAGATTTTTGTTTGGTTTTCAAAAATTAGAATTAATCATGATTGATTAACCCTATGGATTGAATTAAGAATTCAAACCGTCCTGACAAGAAAGATTTTGTGAAAAGATCTGCCAGTTGTTTGTCGGTATGAACTTTAATCAAAATTATTAAACCTTTTTCAGAGTTGTCTCTGAGAAAGTGATATCGAATATCGATATGTTTGGTTTTTGAGTGTTGAACAGGATTAGCAGTAATGAACATAGCAGCAGTATTGTCTATGTAAATAGGAGTTTTGAGAAAGTTAAACCCGTAGTCAAGCAATTGGTTTTGTAACCACAAAACTTGAGAACATCCTGCAGATGCAGCGATATACCCTGCTTCAACTGTGGATACAGAAACGTTGTTCTGCTTTTTGCATTGCCAAGAAACAAGTCTAGGACCCAGAAATTGACATCCACCAGTAGTCGATTTCCTGTCAAGAGCACACCCACCAAAATCACTGTCAGAATAACTATATAATTCAAAATTGCCTTCATAAGGATACCATAACCCGAGACTTGGTTTTCCTTTAAGGTATCTGAAAATACGTTTAACAGCAATCAGATGCGACTCTTTTGGATCAGACTGATATCTGGCGCACACACATACAACATACATAATCTCTGGCCTTGATGCAGTAAGATACATCAGTGAACCAATCATTGATCTGTACAGTGTTTGATCAACGGATTTGCCTTTCGGATCCGGTTGAATCTTGCAATTCACATCAGATGGCGTTCGAATAGTCCGACAATCTTGCATCTTGAATTTTTTCAGCAACTTCTCAACAAACTTTGATTGGTTGATAAAAATTCCGTCTGCTGACTGTTTTACTTGCAATCCGAGAAAGAATCTAATCTCCCCCATCGAACTCATCTGAAATCTTGACTTCATGATTTCTTCAAACTCTTTGCACATGGACGCACTGGTTGATCCAAAGATGATATCATCCACATAAACTTGAACACATAAAAGATCTTCATTTTCCCGCTTCATAAACAAAGTTGGATCAATCTGACCTCTTGTAAACCCATGTTCTAGCAAATGTTTAGATAACGTCTCGTACCAAATCCTTGGAGCTTGATGTAGACCATATAAAGCTTTACTCAATTTGTATACACGATGTGGATAATCAGGATCTTCAAAACCAGGAGGTTGTCTGACATATACATCATCGGTAATTGGTCCATACAGAAAAGCGCCTTTAACGTCCATTTGAAACACTTTGAACTTCATGAAAGAAGCATAAGCTAGAAAAACGCGAATAGCTTCAAGTCGAGCGACCGGAGCAAACACTTCTTCATAATCAATACCTTCTTCTTGAGTGTAACCTTGTGCAATAAGTCTGGCTTTGTTTCTTACAACAATACCACGTTCATCTGGTTTGTTCTTGTACAACCATCTTGTACCAATCGCATTTTCTCCTTCAGGTAAGTCCACTAATTTCCAAACTTCTTGTTTGCGAAATTGAAGTAACTCCTCTTGCATGGCTTCAATCCAACTATTATCTTGCAACGCCTCTGAAATGTTCTTTGGCACAACTTGAGAAAGAAAACATGAATAAAGACAAACGTTTGCATGTTCCGTCTGACTTCTCACAGTTCGCTGATTCAAAGGCCCAATGATCTGAGAGACAGGATGATTCCTATGAACTCGATGAGTTGGTATAACGTCACCTTGAACTTGCATCTCCAGATTTGACTGATTCAGATTCGGTAGATCTTGTAGAATGGTAGAAGTATGCGGAGTGAAATTAGGAACTTGATCCGGTGAATTGATGAAGTAGTCAAATGAATCTGGAACAACTTCAACATTCGGATCTGATGATGGTTGATTCTGAACAGATCCACCATCATTAGGAGAATTTTGCGGATTAACATCATCACCAAGAATATTTGATTCTTGATCTTCTTGAGAACCAGAAGGACCCGGAGTTTGACTAGATTTGACATGATCAGGATTATGAAATGACATGAATGGATACTCAGAATTGAGATTGCTATCATCGTCATTATCAGAATCGTCACTAAAACATCCCAAGTCACCTGATTCTTTACTCGTTTTTCCTGAAAAATCAAATAAGTTAGAATTGAAAGATTTTGATAACGAATCTAAATCAAATAACCATTCGGGACCATGAGCCACTAACGGAAACGAATTTTCTAAAAACTTTACGTTAATAGTTTCAATAACAGTATTTATTTTGCTATTAAAAACCCGATAAGCTTTAGAAACAAACGAATAACCAAGGAAAAATCCATCGTCAGATTTTGACTCAAATTTCCCGAGATGATCACTTAGATTTAGAATCGATACAGGACAACCAAATGCTTTCAAGTAAGAAATATTCGGTTTTCTTCCAAATAACAACTCATAAGATGTTTTCTGTTTATCCTGAACCAATAATGTTCTGTTTTGTTCAAAACACGCAGTAGCAATAGCTTCGTCCCAAAACGTGATAGGGATTTTGGCATCTGCGAGTATGGATCTTGCTGCTTCAATCAGTGTCCGATTTTTCCGTTCCGCAACCCCATTTTGTTGAGGCGTTCTTGGAACACTAAATTGACTAGCAATTCCTTTTTCTGCACAAAACATATCAACATTAGAGTTCTTAAATTCAGTTCCATTATCACTTCTTAAAATTTTTACTTTACAATCCATTTGATTTTCAACTTTGATAATAAATTCTTTAAGCAACTCAGCAGTTTCAGATTTAACATGCAAAAAATAAACCCAAGAAAATCTAGTGAAATCGTCAATAATGACAAAACAATAAGACTTCTTTCCGATGCTTTGCACATTTGTTGGTCCGAAAAGATCCATATGTAACATCTGCAAGGGTTTTGAGATGGAGTTTTCTTGCTTGGACTTAAAAGACATGCGGTGCTGTTTTCCTTTCAAACATGCTGGACAGAGATCAGTTGTAGAAAACTTCTTTGATGGTATTCCCACAGCATGATTTCCAGTCACTAAACGGTTCATGTTTCTGAAGTTTGAATGGCCCAGCCGTCTATGCCAAAGCTGACTCTCATCATTTGAAGCATGCGCAATGAGACAAGTAGTTTCGGTTTCAGCATCAATCTGTGACATATCCAGCTTGTATACATCACGATCTCTTGGAGCTTTAACCACCACCCATTCATTGTCAATCTTGAAACCTGGTTTGAGTATGTAACAGAAAGAATCATCAAATAAAGTTGAATAAGATTTATCACAAATTTGAGATACACTTAGCAAATTAAAGTTCAACTGTGCACAGTAGTTGACTTTATCAAAACTAATGACCCTATTTGACACAGTTCCTTCTCCAGTTATTTTACCACCTGCATCTCCTCCAAATGCAACATGTGTACCATTCTTCAGCTTAAAGTCTTGAAGCAAGGCATGGTTGCCTGTCATATGCCGGCTACACCCACTATCAACAAACCATGAGTTAATAGGTCTTCTAGGGCGCACCTGCATTTCAACAATCACTTAGTTAGTTTGGTCAACCCAGGCCCACATGGTCTTGGGTTTTCCGAATCTATCTGTAACAGTAACTTATTGATAATGAAGATTTTGAAAACTTGATTCATTTGAGAGATTTGGTTGAAAACTGTTTCGCCCAACGGCTTGATTTGATTGCTTTCTTCTCAAAGCGATGAACCTTTCCTCTAACTTAGGATCAAGGTTATTTTCAAATTTCTGATTTCTTACCATCAAAGCTCTTGGTTTAAAACTATTAACCTGCATATTTCTTGATGACACGTTGTTAAAACCAGAATTGTTTCGATTAAAATTTCTCAAAACAGGAGAACAACTTTGATTAACATTTTGAAAACCAAAAGATTGATTTCTTTGAAAGTTTGGAAACGGAGTCATTTCTCTTGTTGAGGTTTTTCGAAAGAAACAATCCTTTTGTGTCATGGTTTCTCCTCTCACAAATATCACAAAGTTTGTTATAAAAACATTCTTCTGAAGAATGATTTATTTTGTCACAGTAACTGCAGTACCTGTTAAAGAAACATTCAGCAGTAGCATGATTATAACGATCACAAATTTCACAATATTTCTTGCTAATCCTAAAGAGCCGATTGTTAACTTTTGATGTTGAACCCATTTGTGATTCATTATCAGTTTTTGTCGGTTTTAGATTAACTTGATTCTTTTGTGGAGATTTTGATTGTGATTTTGCTTGCTTGGGAACTTGGTTTGATTTTAAACTGTCTTGTTTGGTTACCTTTTTTGTTTCAATTCTTTTATCATTGACAGCGGAAGACTTAGGACCTGAACCTGTTTTCAGACCAGAGTTAGATTTGATTGAAGAATTGATTGGTTTACCATAAGATCCGTTCAAATCAAACGTTCCTGCAGACACAAACTTAATTGTTTTACCTTTTGTCACTTTCTTCTTGACAGGTTTAACATTTTCAGTTTTAACAATTTGAGCTTTGGTGTTGTCATTCGATTTTATGACACTTTTACCTTTTGACTGTTTCGTTTCAGATTGACTGATTTTCGATTTTAATTTCTGCACTTTTGCATTCGAAACTTCAGTCTTTTTCACTTCTTGCTTCTTGATCAGTTGATCAGCAACTTGCGCCTTCTGTTCCTTCTTCCACTTGATGTATTCAGGATCATTGTATCCTGAAATTTCACCTTCATCCTTCACTTTTTCTTCCTGCTTGGGATTCAGTTCAGGATAATCAACAAGTTGAATCAGAACAGGCTCTGATTTGTTGCTAGCTTCATCATCAGCTTCAGTCGTCACACCATCTTCTTCTTTCAAACTTTCAATCAACACTTCAGATCCTTCGGATTCAGATTTACTTCTTTGAATTTCTTTGAATTTTCGTTCATTTTCAGGTGAATGATCAAATTCATTGAAGTTTTCAGGTAAAGTTTGTGTGATTGAATTAGGCATTGGTTCATGAGTGAAACCCAATCCTAGTTTGCTTTTGTTACCTCTTTTACTTATAAGTTGTTTAACCATGTTTTTACAACTTTTCACTTTTGTTAATTCAACTTGTGTGACAGCATGAGCAACTTTTTCTTGTTCAAAGTTCTTTGTCATTTCTTCAAGTTGTTTTGTTACCAGTTCCAAATCCTTTAAGGTTTTGTTCAATGATTCTTTAAGTGACAATATCTTCTCATCAGAAATTTTGTGATCAATTTTAAGTTGTTCATGAATTTTCTCATGTTTGCTTAATTTGTCACCAATTTTAAAAGAATGAGTTCGATAATGTTCTACTTGTTGAATGCATTGGTCAGAACATAACCTTTCTTTAACATCAAGAGGTAAAGGAACATAGTTAGGGGGTAAATCAGTACTAACCTTTGGTTGTTCGGTGGATGATGAAGACTCACTGGATGTAGCCATCAGCGAAATTTCTGATTCAGATTCTTCAACAGGATCTGACTTTGCACTCCAGTCATATTCTTCAGAATCTTCACTCACAACATCCGACACTTTAATATCCCCTTCTTCAGACCAATCTTCCTCGATTTCACAAACTAATGCCAAGCTGGAAGTAAGATCAGATGTAAACTGTTCTGCATAAGCGCTCCAGTCATATCCATCTTTTACACTGACCACCAATGCTTTAGTCTGATCTTCTGGCTTCTTTCCTTCATCTTCTAGTTTTGGCATGGGAAGACTTTGATATGGCTTCTGCATGAAACGTTGATTTCTCTGTTGATAGCTTGAAGACTGTTGCGAGCTTTGACCTTGACCTTGATTCTGTCCACTTGAACTCGCTTGATCATTGTAGTTCTGATTTATAGGAGCTTTGCATTCCCTTGAAAAATGACCATAGTAGTTACAATTGAAACATCTGGCCTTTGATTTGTCAAAACCAACTGTCTTGTTTGCATGTGGCTTGAAGCTTCGGTTAACATATGCATGTTTCTGCGTCCTATATGCAACCATTACCATTTGCCAATTCAGATCCATTTCCTCAACATCAACAGGATCCATTTCAAACAAGTCTTGAAGAACGACATCCATCTGAGACAAATGACTTCCTTGATAAGCTTGAAAGCTTGCCATGAAAGCAGTAAAAGAAGTCTTTGTCTCGTCATCTTGTAACAAAATGTTCATTACATCTTTCACTTTTGCTTGAACATTCAAACTTGAACTTTCTGCTTGATTCTTCAGATTCTGGCTTTGAACTTGAGCTCTTGGTGGAGATTGAGGTTGAGAATAAGTTGGTGAACTTGGAATGTATGACGAATCAGTATAAAAACTTGCACCAACGAATAAATCACCCTCATCTTCAAACTTAGTTGCATCTTGTGCAAGAAATGCATTCTCCACTGAGTTAGCAGGATTCACAACATACTTGTACTGAGTATGTGAACCAGTTCTATCAGTATTTCTTGAGCTCTCATCAATCTCAACTTCCTCTATCTTTGCAATGAGCAGATCCAAATCCATTGGAAACTTCTCAGTATGTTTCAGTAATGTCACAGTCTGTTTCCATGATGATGGAAGAGCACATAGCAATCTGTCATTCAAATCTTGAAGATCTGTCTTTGCACCCACATTTGTCATCTCAGTAGTTAGATGAACAAATCTATTCATCATCTGGTGCACAGATTCTCCAGCAATGTGTTCAAATAACTCCATTGTCTCTTCAGTCTTTGTTTCTTGAGACTTCTGAGTTGTTCACCTCCTTCACAGATTGACTTTAAAGCTTTGAACATTGTATAACCCGTCTGATAAGTATCCAACCTTGACAAAACTTGTAGTGGCAATCCCTTACACATGAGAGAATAAGCTTTGCTATCATTCTTCACTTTCCTTAGATCTTCTGCTGATAGATTATCTTCTGGATAAGGTTCAGTAGAGTCTTTGGTGTAGGTACTTGCACTATCAGGAGCAGTTTGTGTAGGTATATGAGGACCCTTATCAATTGATTTCCAAAGATCATTGTCAATTGAGCAAAGATGATGCTTTAATCTGATTGTCCAATTCTTGAAATCTGCACGGTTAACAAGTCTAGGAACACCGTTATCAGAATCATCATTAGGTACCATTTTAACAGATTTTAAAGAAAATATTTTTGGTTTTTGTTGATTTTTGAAAAGAAATAGTTAAAATGCTAAAATAAAGACAAGTAATTAATGACAAGATAAGATAACAAGGTTTGAAACAACTAGAAATGAGTCACACGGCTGAACAGTGAAAATTTGACTTTCACCCGGCTGAACAGTAGCTTTTGTTCTTTACCCTGCTGAGAAAAGTCTTCACCCGTCTAAACAGTCACACGGCTCAACAGTTGTAACACTTGTATTCTTTACCCGGCAGAACAGTTACCCGGCTGCACAGTTAACTTCACTCGGCAATAAAACTTGACCCGGCTTGGAATCTTGACACGACAAAAGGTCTTTACCCGGCTGAACAGTTTTTCGATCACCCGGCTGAATTTGTTAATCACCCGGCGTAACAGTGTATCACCCGGCACAACAGTTCTTGATCCGGCTGAACAGTACAACCCTTTTCTTCGTCAAATTCTTTACCCGTCTAGTACAAAATCCTTTACACGGCTGCACAGGACCTAATTTGTTCACAAATCTAAGTCCAAAGGAATTTGTCTAAGTCAATTTTGTTACCCGGCTAGTTAATCTTCAACCAGTTCATACTGTTCATCATCTTCATCATGAGAATTTTTCAGGGTTTATCAAAAACTTGTCCAATTCTTTCAAAATTCACACACAAGCAGCAAATTAGTCCGATTATCAATCCCTAATCTCAATCAATCCAAAACATGATCAAATTTAGATGTAATTTGAGCAAAATTCGATCGAACAGTAACTTTTTCTATCTTCTTAATTCCTCAGATCTGATGATAATCTGATGGAATTTGCACAATTGATGTGAATTAGAAGTGATTGCGACGATAAATCACAACTAAAAACAGCAACAATTCATTCAGATCATAATTTTTGAGCAATATTTCAGTGTTTTTGCTTGATGAATAGCGAAGAACACAATACCAACAGCTCTGATCCCAATTGATAGGTTCAATTGGATCGTTATATCGCTCAAATGATCAGAATGATAAGTACAAACAAAACAGTTCAATCAGCAACACAATTCATTACTAAATAATTCTTTTGTATTGATGATCAAAGCAAATATTGTAGTACAAAATGCAGGAGAATGTAATCACACACACTTAGATCTCTCTCTAACATGAATATGTGATCTAGACTCCCTCTCTAACATTCTCTTACTACATGCTTTATGCAACAAATACATTTTAGGGAAAATAACAAAATAGACCCTAAACTATACAAAATGTATAAAATAAGTACAAAGTAAATCTTAAACTGGAAATAGCCCTAACAGTACTCCCCCTAAGATTTATCTTTGGACTTCAAAAATTTTCAAAAACAGTTTTCATCTTCATCTTTTTCAGCTCCAATCTCTCACCAATCTTCGGTTTCTTCTTTAACATCCAGCAACTCTTTACCTTTATATTCTTCTTGTTCTTTCAGTGCTTCCTCAATGCATGACTTGAACTTTTCCGCGATCTTTGCTTGTCTTGGCTTTGACTCGTTTGTAAGGATATCACATGCATTCATGCGTCTCAGAGAATCAAGAGTCAAACCTGCAAAATCAATATTAGCATAAAATTCATATGGCAATTCTCGCCCTTTGACTTGCACTTCCAGTGTACCCTTCACAGTCACACACATAAACTCTATCTCTGGAATATCAACTTTCACAAGGTTAGCATTGAGTAATGCCTTCCTTACACGTATCTTCTCTGACGCAGCTGCAATCACCTCGATCATCACCACAAACAAGTTTCGATCAGTTTCAGCAACTTTGTCTTTGCACTTTTCCATTCTGTAACTTCTCAGGTGATCAATGTAGGATGGATGCAACAATTTCAGCTCAAACGTACTGAATAAGGTGATCATGTCCTTATCCCAGTCATCCAGATTTCGTACCATTTTCAGCTCAAAAGTTTCCTGATTGTAGAAAACCTTAAGAATTGGTTTTGTTGCTTGAGTACCATCTATCACTTTCAACCCCGGATCAGTTACCTTATCAAAGTATTCATCAGAAAATTCTTCTAAATACATATCATCACGCACCATCAACTTCTTTTGTTTCCTTGTTTTCTTCGATTGAACATAGGCACTATCTTCCTGTTGTCCTCTGAACTCCAAGTACTTTGGCAATCGACTTATCCCAGCATCTAACAGCATCGCACATTTATCACCACGCTCAGCATGCGTGTGATTGATCAATCTCAGCTTGTGCAACTCCTTCAAATCTTGCACTTCTAGCTTGAAAATACTAGAGTAATAATGGTAAACATCGCATAAACCATTAACTCTTTTGATCATGAAAGCATCAAACACTTCGTCATATTTCCATGCAATGATTTTCACCTTTTTGGACTTTTCCGGTACAATCATCGAATCAAGCAGTTCAGCAATGGACTGTCCTTTGCTCAGCAGAGATCTCACCACATCTCCTGCTGTGGCAGATTTATGCCATGATTCTCGTACGTCCATAGGAATATTGTACGACTTCACTTCACTTGGAAACATATCGATCATCTCTTGTCTCTTCTTGTGCGCATTTTCTGGTAAAGCCATTACCGGTATCTCTTTCGGTCCGAGTACTTTGTATCTCTTGGTTAGCTCATAGTATTGAGGGTTGTTGTAATCCAGATAGAACATGCGATTGTACATCTTCTCAGCCTTCATAAAGCTTATAACAATTTTCTTCAGCGATTCATGTTTCAACCTCTTCAACGTTCTATATGGATTGTTCCTTGAACTCAACCATTCACGCATGTTTCTGCTGGACATTTCTTCCGGATTTTGATGATAAAGCTCTTTTGGAGGTAAATAGCCCTAACACACGTTTCTGATCAATTTCCGTTTGTTTTTCAGATACGATGTCTACGTTATTTTTCAAAAAGAAGCACAACATGTGTGCTTTGCTAGACGAGAATCACGAGAAGGCTGTTGGATATAAAGATTGTATCCGGTGGCTAAAATCTTCTCACATTCGTCACGCTATTTCTCATTCACCAACCATCTACGAGCTACACATTAGAGACTTTTGGAGGACAGCCGTGATGAACATGTATGCACAGCCATCACGTATTTGTGCCAAGGTTAATGATTTTGATTTGGAGTTTACTGAAGCTGATGTTGCAAGGGTTTTAAGATTAGAGGATGATGTCGGTGAGGAGGTTAATATGACTGCTGAGGAGGTTTATGGGGCTTTAGGACTGCGGGTTATGAGGGTCCTATGCCGGGGGAGAAGAAGATGGAATTTGTTAAATCCTATCTGATCAAGGAATGGAGGTATATCGCACACGTGTTCATTATGTGCCTTGATCATAGGAAAGGTGGTACTGACGGGCTGAATCTGGATTGGGCAAGGGCCATGGTTTTGTTTTGTCGAGGGCAGAAGGCAAATCTAGCAAAGCTGATCTAAAACTACATGCTAGAGAACATTCATGCTACTAAGGGGAACAAGTGGTTGATGTATCCTAGATTCTTGCAGATGATTCTGAATTACAAGCTGCCTAATCTGCCCGTTATTGGTAATGTGCTGAAGATCTGGGATATGCATTCGAGGATTTTTGGAGATTGCAAGTCGGCACGATCTGACTGCGCTGGTAGACCATCTTATTTAGGGGAAAATATGTACCCAGCTGACAGATGGGTACATATTCAGAGATTAATGGAGATTGAGAGGAAACGGGGTGGTGAAAATGTAGAGGTTGTTGAGAAGAAGTTGAGGAAAAGAAAGCCGTATGCTAAGGATAAAGATTATTCTTTGGATCGGGAAATCGATGAGATACAAGCTGAGATTGATGCGGGTAGGGAGAAAAGGACAAAGAGAAAATCAGATGCACCCACTGAAGCCGTAAAGAAAACAAAGCATGATGATTCGGGTATATCTGCTGAGACTGTTAGTGAGTTGAAGGGCAAAATTGTAAAATTGAAGTCTAAGATGGTGGATCTGAAAAGTAAATATGTTGATTTGGAGACGAAGGATGCAGAGAAATTAACTGTTATCACTGAGATGGGTCGGATGATAAGGGATCAACAATGCTTGATGGTTAGAATATTCAAGGAGTTAAACAGTCTGAAGGAGAAGGATGGATCTGATCCGGCGATGTCTGAACTGGAGCTGAGAAGCTTAACGGATGCTGCAAAGTATCCGTTAATGCAATCGGAGTTTGGGGCAGAGGCTGAAACGAAAGGTAATGAAGACTTGTTTGATGAAGATATGGGGATCAATCTGGATGTGTTTACTGGGCCTGAAGTGGTTGTTAGTACTCAACCAGATGTTGATGACAATATTGATAGTGAGGAGGATTTGGAGGACGAACCAGAGAAATACAACGTTGAAGAAAAGGGGGTGTCTTATCAGTTTGAACATATTGATTTGGACAAATCTGAATGGTTTAAAAAGGATGAAGAGGTCATTCCCGAAGTTCCTATCTTCCAACATCTAGACGAACCGAACACTTCTCAGTTGGATAGGCAAGTTATCGCATGGAAATACAATTCTCTTGTTGATGCGTATATGATCAAAAGGAGAGGTGGGGATATTTGTTATATCAGGAACAGGAAACATTTTGCTACCTTGCCTTGATGGGATTTGCGTAGATTGGCTGAACTCCCTCTGCTAGGCAAGGAGGATAGTGGGAGAGCCTGTGCTTTTGAAGAATCAATCAGAAGGGCTACTGAGAATAACTTCGCTGATTTCGGGTACCAGAAACCGAAGAGAATGAGGCAGAAAAAGGATAAACACTGGGTGATGCAGTTTCGGAAGCGATCAAATGGCTCAATGCTTAATGATTATTCAAAGTCTCCAAATGAACCAAAGGTTCCAAGAACAAAAGTCCTTTCATTAAATTCAATATCAAAAACTAACTAAACCATTCACCAAACAAGAATATTTATACTAAACCCTAAGACCCTAGAGATAAACATGAATAAACCCAATAATTAAAAGATACGTTTCAATAAATAAGGAATTAAATATAATTCAAATCTTTAAATATTTTCCAATCCATCTGCATCATTCTCCTCATCTTCGAAAAAAACTCGTCCTCGAGTTTTGCTTAGGACCAAAGCCACCTGGATCAAAGGGAACATCAAGTCGTCTCTTGCATATTTTTATCATGGCTCGCTTGAATAAATTATTTGTACAGCTCGGGTCAACATGTTCTGTGTCATTGGTTCCTGGACCTATTGGGTTATCGGGTCCCCCTATCCTTGACTTCTTCTTCCCCTCTTTGAAAAAGACTCGTCCTCGAGTCTTGATAACATCAAAAAAATCATCACCGGATGATAGATTGGCCCTAACGATATTTTTTCTCAGTGTGCGTTTAATACCAAACTCGAACTTAAAAACTTGAGAAAACGTATCCCTTATCTCGTCATGCTGAATTGAAGATTGATCAAGGAGTCCATGTTTATCAAAAAGAAAATTCAAACCTTCCACTGTAGATGAGATAGTAATTGCAATATAATATTGATAGTAATCATCTCGTCCAACCTCTTCCATCATAGAGTCACCACCACTCTTTATCACACACCCATAATTTAAATTGCTTCCTTTGTTTAACCCTTCCTGTCTATATGTAAGCCCACTAACAACTTTGAATACCCTATCAATTAGGGGACCTACCGAGTCATCCCTCGCAACTTGATTTTTTGAAGTGTTTGAAAAATCAACAAAGTAATCACAATTTCGAGCATTATGTTTAACTGTAATTCTTTTTTTAAAATTCAAATACCCCTTACTTCTAGCAAGTAAAATAGTGTTATTATCTTCAACTTGAGTTTTGAACCCCATCAAATTATTCACGTACTCTTTCTCAATATTTAAATTTTCCACATATTGAGGTCCAATTGTTACCAACAACGGATTATTATTCGGGTTAGCACTAGTAACCGAACCACCACCCACCATCAATGGATTCATATTAAAAAAATTATCAAACATACCGGATGAATTTGTAGATAGTTCGTGTTCTTCTAATCTTTCTCTCACACCACCGATAAACCAAGCATACCAATCTTCATCTTCATATTCATCATATAAAGGTGAAGAATCATAGATAATATCGTCAATGGTTGGATGCTCCTCATCCCCGGCTAACTCGTCCCGGACGGGTTCTTCCGGTTCCGTTTCCTTCCATGTTGACGATGCCTTGAGATCTCGGACTCGTTTCTTGAGTCGTTCGATCTCAAAATCCCGTGGGTCACGGTTCCCGATCTCGTTGCCTCGGTCGGCGGATCTACGATCACAGTTGAATCGATCTCCACGAGCACGTGGCCCGGGAATAACTCCGTTGTTGCCTCGGTCGGCGAATCTACAAGCTAGAGGGTCTTCTCTTCCACGTCGAGCCATTTGACAACCAAAGCTCTGATACCAACTGATGCAGTTTCGGAAGCGATCAAATGGCTCAATGCTTAATGATTATTCAAAGTCTCCAAATGAACCAAAGGTTCCAAGAACAAAAGTCCTTTCATTAAATTCAATATCAAAAACTAACTAAACCATTCACCAAACAAGAATATTTATACTAAACCCTAAGACCCTAGAGATAAACATGAATAAACCCAATAATTAAAAGATACGTTAACTAAAAATAAGACTCAATAAATAATGAATTAAATATAATTCAAATCTTTAAATATTTTCCAATCCATCTGCATCACTGGGTTTCTTGGAAAGGGAAAGTTGTGTTGAAGATTGATGCTCCAAAGATTATGACTCGGGTTAGGGTTCCTGATACTCAACCTCCTCGTCTACAAGAATTTCTGAAGTGGTTTTATGACAATGGTACGGGTGAGGCGGTTATTAGACTTAAAGGAGAAGATCGTCCGGAAATTCGCCTGTTTGATCCTATGGAGATCTTCTCCTTCTGCGATGCGGATCTGAAGATATTGTGTGAGAACAGTATTAAGCATGGGGCTGGAGACGATACGAGGGCTGAAGCGAACCTGTTCATGAAAGTCGCTAACAAAGCCCGGGGTGTACGTGTTGAATTGAGGAAGGTAAATGAAAGGTTGAGAGTGACGGACGAACAGAGAATGGACATGGATTATTTATCCAAACAGCTTGATGAAACTATTGAGAAGAGGTTTGAGAAACCTGTTGAGGTTGTTGAGGATGTGATAGGTGTGGACCAAACAGAAGAAGTACAAGCGGAAACTATTGATCTTGATGTGCCTGATACTGTTGACACCGAAGCTAAGTTTGTTGAGTCGATTTTGGTTTTTAGTGAAGATGATAAGGTCAGATCTGAAGATGTGACAAATCCATTGGCCGGGATTGAAACAAGGGCAAGAGCGTTTATCGAGCAACTTTGAAGCCGAAAAAGATGGAGCTAAAACAGAAGACTTCCCCGGGTGAGGTCCAACCTAGGGGGAGTATTGATAGTCATGTATAGGTCGGACTCACCGGCATGTCGGTGTTATATCTTTTGTTTTATACTTTGTATATTCTGTCTAGCGAACCTACGGGCGAATCTATTGATTCGCCCGGAAGCATATTATAGTTTGTTTTGATGTTCAGTTTTGGCGACCGGGCGAACCTATTTGTGCCCGGCGAAGCTATAGTTCGCTTGATAGATTCGCAGTCGGTGAATCTATCAGCGAATCTATAGCTGAACTATATATTGTAATGTTTTCTCATTGCAATACAACTTTGGCATATTTTATCAAACCCTAAATTGTGTGTGTGACGGTAGGAGGTGCTAGGAGCATATTTTCACTATCTTTGTAGCTTGATTTCCTCTGGTTATATTGTTTTGATCCTGTTATTGTGTATTGGGTTATATTGGACTTTTGTTTGGTTGAATCAAGTGTGTTTCATTGTCTTACAAATCATTATAGCACTGAAATCTCGATCTATATGGACCAACAATTTTCGATGAATTCGAATCGGATAGGTGTAGGTTTCCCCGTTCTTCAGTAAGGTCGGTGTGGACGTTCGCTACCATGTTCGACGCGGGATGGAATGGTCGCATTGCTCGAATAGTCGGGAAGGGGCCGATAGTAGTGTGCCCGGGCCAATGCGCCTAATGATTATAAATCAAAAGAGGACCGATGTTAGTGTGTCCCAAAGTAGAAGGATTAGAAGCGCATGAAAAAAAAAGAAAAGAAAAATGGGCCAATGTTGCCAAACGCGCATAGAAATGTTTGATCTATTGTGGCATTAATAGACTCTTTAAAAAAGAGGCCTAGAAGATTCGAGTTCATCAAATTGTTAGCCATTTTTATCCGTTAATCCATACCCTTACCCAAAGCCTATAAAAAACCCATAAAAGTCCTTTTGATTTGTGTGTGCAATTTGGGTGGATTGCGAGAAGATGTATTACATGCATGGGAAAGCGTGAAAGCTTGTTAGGCTCGGTTAGACTAGTCTTTGTTTAAAATATGATTACTTGAACTTGAAAAAGTAAAAGTATTATTGTGCTTAAAAGTGTGTGAGTTGGGTATGACTTTGGACCGGGATTGGGAATTGGTAAGGAATTGGTAAAATGTAATTGTTAATGATGGCTAACGAGTTACACGAGAGCTTTGCTTAGGGACAAGCAAAAGTGAAGTTTGGAGAAGTGATCACGTGGTGTTTTATTAGTGTTATATGTATCTAATTACGTGAGTTTTAGTCATTTATTGTGTTGGAACGAGTTACTTTGTATGTGTTACTAGGAAGATACCCGCGCGATGCGGCGGCGACAACAATTTTTATAGCGAGACTCGTTTTGTTAGTTATTAGTTTTCCTAGTGATATATTGTGCGACTCTTCTATTAGTTTTTTTACTCATATCATCGTTGTAAACTTTCTATGCCATGAGCCTTACACATATCAATTAAATAATCACAATGTAAACGTCAACATTAACTTCAAAGAAGCCATATGACAATAACAAACAATTGCATACCCATAGCTAAAAAGACAATGTTTATATTTTCATTTCATTCATAATAGATATGAATAATTATCCTAAACATCACTAAGTTCCATTAACTTTGCCGCAACAATTAAAGCATTATATCCTTGTAAAAGCTAGAACAAGTTTAAGAGGTTACCTAACTAAAAACTATCTATTATTGTAGTTTCCAAAACCAACGTACTAAAAGCTTTGCATATCAGCATATGCAACCGAATGTTTATAATAACAAATGAAGTTCGCGACGATAACAATTTATGCCGTGGCGGTGTTATTAATCCTCTCATTTCCCATAAATATTAAATTACAAGGTTAGTAAGAACATAGAAATTAGGTCTTAACTTTGTCATTTTGACAACTTATTCTTCTACTCAATTTTGAAAATAGATACTCTTAATTTTTTAAAACATGTGGGAGTTCAACTCAAATTGACACCAAATGATTAGTTGTGATGCTCTCTAACGTCTACATATCATGTATATCTGGCACAATAATTCTTTCTAACTTCTTTAAAGTTTCTTCCAATGCCTCAAGATCTGGAATCCATTCAAATGCGTTATACAACTACCATTTACGTAAGTGACATATACCAACACAAGGTTTACCTAAACATATTCGCAATTAAACATTCATCACTTACTATAGGTGAGCTTGTTGACATATATAACCAGGGTAACATCAATGACTTGTAAAACATTCAAAAACCCAGATGATCACTTGAACAAAGCCTAAATAGATGGACAATATTATTTCCTGCTAAAAGGTCATAGAAAATCTAAGCCTAGCCTGTGCTTCAAATTGATATTTCAGTATTTGAAACAGAAGGCCAAAGAAAGTAAATTTGTTTGTGAGAATATTGCATATCTTTGCAATCTGGTTCTGTATGCATACCTACGCATGAGGTTAAATAGCAGTTCTATACCTGATAAGTCCAAAAATGAGAAGAATTACTCGCACCTAGAACAATAAAAAAGAATACACGATTGATTTTAAAATGGAAGAATAGACCTGTGGCTGTGTGGATTCAAATTTTTTTTCCCTCTCACGTAAACCATGAAATCTGATTTTCCTTTTTCTTTTCCAACAATCTGTTTTTTTTTTCAAATTTTAACCTGACATGAAATTAAGTAATCAAATATTAAACTATTAACTAATAAGCGTAAATCTAGTAATGAACTAACTAAAATTATCAAGCAAATAATTACTCAAAACAAATTAAGCAATGGTTTAAAATTACCTTTAAGCACAACAATCCCAAGTTTTTTCCTTCTATTATATGAAGCTATGATGCAGAACAGAAGTAGCGCTTTTTTCTGAGTTGATAGGAGATTAGCATCCAATACTTGTTAAATACACCTGAAAATGCTTTACATGACTCTCAGCACATATATACCTCCATCTGTCACAACAAAACCTTTAAGCCAATTGGAAAACTATGCTTAACTTACAAATAAAACATATTCACAATGAATTTGTCCATCAGCCTCAAATGTCCTTTTAGACAAGACTTCTTTCGGTTTCAATAACTTTATTTATGTCTTGTTCTTAGATGCCACCTAAAATACATAACCAGTGCATGTAGGGAAGGATTATTACCTAACAATAACAATTTACTATTTTTTTTTATTTATTATGAAACATACTGTATGTAATTTATTGAACCCAAAATTCCATGCTCCGTGGCGAATTATAGAATATCA
Source organism: Tagetes erecta (assembly GCA_030867185.1). Taxonomy (NCBI): domain Eukaryota; kingdom Viridiplantae; phylum Streptophyta; class Magnoliopsida; order Asterales; family Asteraceae; genus Tagetes; species Tagetes erecta. Next base: position 75,062,863 of record CM061486.1, read on the forward strand.
CCTTATTTTACTCAAAGGTACCTTAAAACTACATGCCATTTAGAAGTCAAGTAAAAAAGTAGAAAACATTCAATGATTACAAATACCCAAAATTGAATACAGCAACCGAAAATTGAAGTTTGTAGATGTCACTCAATCATTTTCTCTAACTTTAGTTAAAGCTAACACAACAAGTTTAGATTCATCAATGATAGTAAAACATGCAATACTAAAACAACTAAAGTGGCAATAGTAGTCTTACAACAACAGACTTAAGCATAATGACAATCAATAATCAATCAAAGAGAAAGATTATCAACATTAAACGAAGAAATCGCCAACTTGAAAAGGAAACCTAATCGCAACAATCAACAACACCTACAATAGCAAACGAGCATCAAACTTGACACCAACAACACAATCAAAACTCTTGTAGAAAATAACAATCAGTATACAGCAATTGTTTGTAGAAAATAACAAAAACCAAAATCACAAAAACTCAAACAATTGACGAAAACAAAACCAAAAACAAACTGATGATAAAGATTAGAAACAGAAATTGGTAAACAAAAAATAGCATAAACACAACAAATATCAGCTACAAAACACTACATAAATCACCTGCAAAACGCAGCAAAATTGCGGCAAAACTCAGCAATGCAACAATTTGGAGATGGGTCAACCTGGTTAACAGCATGTCATGTGTAGCAGCAACAACTGTTTGTTTCAAGTTACAACCTAAAACACATTGATCAATGAGGTAAGGCAGATTTCAGAACACACACACATGACCCATTTACACAACACACATTCATGTATAGTTAGAATAGAAACAGCAGCAACATTGAATCAAAAACACAGATTTTAACACCCGCCCCCGGGCACAAAAAAACACATATTCAATTAAAATGACAGATTTCCTATTAAAAGCTCACTTAAGCTTGACCTTTTTTGAAAAGACACATTATATTATGCCGAATTAGAAGAACTTTAAATCGCACAAAAATGACCAAAAATTGCACCCATTATATTATAATGAATAGTTGAGAATGTGTTGCTTTGAAACATATGATCACTCCAATTTCATATGATCTAACCATACCTAAAAATGACGGATATTCATTGAGAATAGATGCCTACATGTATATATTGATTAGGTAACTTGTTGTTGCTAATAATCATACATCATGTTGGCTGCTACATACATATAAGCAGCAGCCAACATAAGGTATGATTAGTAGCAATAGATAACTTCAAATTGAACCTTTTACAGTCACAACGACACCAAACAGTAACGTATAGCTGCTGTCACGGGGCTGTGAAAACAAATTTCACCACCAACACATTACAAAATTAGCTACAAAATGTTGCATAGATAGCTACAACAATGCAACAAATACCAGCTACAAAACACAACATAAATCACCTACAAAACACAGCAAATATTAACCTTAATTGTGGAATAAAAGCAGTTTTTTTTCATAAGTTACTAAATTTATATAAAGAAATTAAAGAAGATTAGGTGTAGATGCAAGTATATGTGCCTGTTGTGCAATTATTTCCATGATTTGGCCCTCATTTATTTTGCTTCCAGGCTTTCACACCACATACGCCATGGGAATTGCCCAGCTTCTTCATCTGGATATCTGATTTAAGAGTTGAATATGACATATAAATGTTGGATACAATTATATAGATGTGGTAAATTCAATATATTTACTTATGGAATCACAGCCTGACCAGACCAGGACCAGACCAGGACCACCCCAGGACCAGACACGACCTGTACTAACTTACGGAATCACAACCATTGATTGAAGGTAGCGCTCTAATTCAGCTGGTGGGACATGTAATCATCAGATAGAAAAAGCCACATATGGAAATGAAAATTGTAACCTCATAGATGCTTTGGAAAAATAAGTATGAATGAGTTTGAACTTTGAAGCAAGATCTTTATACCTGAAAAGCAAGATCATAACCTATTTTATCTAAGCGGATTGAAGTTGCCATTTGAAACTTCTCAATTCAAACAACAACAGATAGATAAACAGGCTAACAAGATGAGATGAGGAAGCGATGAGATGAGCTTTGAATAGGGAGGCGGCAGATGCGTGTAAACCCTAGAACAAGGAAGAGAGATTTTATAGTGTTGAAAACTTAAGGAAATTGTTAAATGACTATATTGCCCATTTAATCTGCTTATTAATGTAGTATAGATATAGATGTATCGTAGGTGTTTGGAGATAAATGGAGGCTAAAATGATCAAATGTGGAGTTAAAAGATGCATTAGAAGAAAGTACGAGGGCTAAAGTTGAAGAATGCAAAAGATTGGAAAGTGTGAAGAAAATCCGGAACTGGGCGTTTAAGATGCCGAGGTGGGCGTCTAAGACGGTGGCCCTGAAAAACTTGTTGTTTGGAATTTCATCTTGGGCTTGGAGGAGAATTTTGAAAAAAAAAATGCAAGTTTTGTGTGCAAAAGTGAAAAATATATTTTTGAAAAATGTTTCAAGCGGGTTTAAGTGTGCTTGAAAGCTTGAGTTTTTAATGTAATTCATTAACTAATAACTTACTAGCACTTGGTTTTGGTCCTTAGTCTTGGTTAGACTCACAAGCTATTGTTTTGTGTGGAAACTTATTAGAATTGTCTAACCGGGGGTAACATGCTAGATGGTGTCCTTTTCATGCATGTGGTAGCATTAGTTTCTTGATTTATCATAATTAGAAATGTTTTCAAGCATGAAACCAAGTTATGTACACCAAAATGATAAAGGCATTAGGAATACACCTTAGGATTATTTTTAGCCTTTTTGTTTTTTAGATCCTACCCGTTTGTGGCATATCCCTTAGACACCATCAACCGTTCAACCCAATGAAAAAAAAAGTGAAAAAAAGAAAAAAAAAAGTTAGCCTTTTATCTTTCTTATTTATTTTCGATGAATTCGAATCGGATAGGTGTAGGTTTCCCCGTTCTTCGGTAAGGTCGGTGTGGACGTTCGCTACCATATTCGACGTGGGATGGAATGGTCGCATTGCTCAAATAGTCGGGAAGGGGCTGATAATAGTGTGCCCGGGCCAATGCGCCTAATGATTATAAATCAAAAGAGGACCGATGTTAGTGTGTCCCAAAGTAGAAGGATTAGAAGCGGGCATGAAAAAAAAGGAAAAGAAAAATGGGCCAATGTTGCCAAACGCGCATAGAAATGTTTGATCTATTGTGGCATTAATAGACTCTTTAAAAAAGAGGCCTAGAAGATTCGAGTTCATCAACTTTTAAGCCATTTTTATCCGTTAATCCATACCCTTACCCAAAGCCTATAAAAAACCCATAAAAGTCCTTTTGATTTGTGTGTGCAATTTGGGTGGATTGCGAGAAGATGTATTACATGCATGGGGAAAGCGTGAAAGCTTGTTAGGCTCGGTTAGATAAGTCTTTGTTTAAAATATGATTACTTGAACCTGAAAAAGTAAAAGTATTATTGTGCTTAAAAGTGTGTGAGTTGGGTATGACTTTGGACCGTGATTGGGAATTGGTAAGGAATTGGTAAAATGTAATTGTTAATGATGGCTAACGAGTTACACGAGAGCTTTGCTTAGGGACAAGCAAAGGTTAAGTGTGGGGAAGTGATCACGTGGTGTTTTATTAGTGTTATATATATTTAATTACGTGAGTTTTAGTCGTTTATTGTGTTGGAACGAGTTACTTTGTATGTGTTATGTGTCGTAGGTGTTTGGAGATAAATGGAGGCTAAAATGATCAAATGTGGAGTTAAAAGATGCATTAGGAGAAAGTACGAGGGCTAAAGTTGAAGAATGCAAAAGATTGGAAAGTGTGAAGAAAATCCGGAACTGGGCGTCTAAGACGCCGAGGTGGGCGTCTAAGACGGTGGCCCTGAAAAACTTGTTGTTTGGAATTTCATCTTGGGCGTATAAGACGCCGGGTTGGGCATCTAAGACGCCGGTGGTCGGCCAAAGCCCAAAAATTTAGGTTTTTGAATGGTTATTTAAACCTAATCACGAGGGTTTCGAGAAGAACTTTTGCTAGTCGATTTTGGGTATTAAGAAGCTGATATTTCATCATTTCAAAGGCTCGAACCATTCCCAATCATCATTGATCATCATCATCACTTAGAGATTAAAGATCCAATGAAGAACATGAGTGGCTAGTCTTCTTTCGTGGTTGCTTCCGGGTGAATAGTTCATATAGGTGATATGTTTAGTTGCTTTTAAACCTAGTTTTGTATTGGATTTGGATTTTATTATTCAAGTGTGTGTTTTTAATTAACTTAAACAATCTAGTTATAAATAAAGTTGCATGCTTTTATCATTAGTTCTTCGGTTTATTACATCGTGAACTCATTGGTTTGAGTAGGTAATTTGATATAGTTAGATTGGTACATTGTGGATGAGCGAGTTGAGAAGTTTGTTCATTTGATATCACTTTAGTCAAAAGCTAGTTATACGAATCATAAATACGTGATTTCACTAGGTTACAAGTAATTAGCTTTAATCCTTGAACTTGGATGCCGGAAGTAACTTCCTTTTTAATTAATTGTTTAAAGACCTTTTTCAAGTTTGTGGCATTATGCAAATTAAGTTTTTTTCAATCAACCAAAGTTCCAATTTTAATTAGTTGTTAGCAAGTTTAGTTCTTCTAGTAATTTAGTCAATTTCGTCGTTCTAGTTAATTTGGTTTAAACTTACACTTTCCACCAATTCCCTGTGGAGACGACCTTACTTACCCGTACTCATATAGGTATTTATGTTAATAAAATACTTGTTTATTATTAGCCCACGACAGCTACATCACATATATCATAAGCGTCATACATCATTTTAATCAAAATCATGTAAATGCACATCTATATAAGCATAATCACGTAAAGATGCCTTACCATGAAAAATCGGGGTGTTACAAGTCTCCCCTCCTTATATAGGTTTCGTCCCCGAAACCTTCTAATCACGAAATTACGCGGGGTGATTCTTTCTCATTTCGCTCTCTAACTCCCACGTAACATCTGAACCTCTCCTATGTCTCCATTGAACTTTTACCTGCTTCACGGTTTTATTCCGTAAATGTTTTTCCTTCTCATCTAATATCGCTACAGGCTGTTCTACGTAGTTCAGCCGCTCATCAATTTCTAGATCATCATACGACACTGCCATACTTTCATCAACTAAACATTTGCGCAAATGCGACATATGAAAGGTGGGGTGAATCCCATTCAATTATTCTGGGAGATCCAAACAATAAGCAACGTCTCCCACCCGTGCAGTAATTCTAAACGGCCCGATAAATCGAGGGCTTAACTTTCCTCTCTTTTCTAGCTTCTCAGTTGTGGTCTCGACTACATCCAAACTTCCGAGCTTTCTCTGGCCAATTTCTCCCCAACATACAGGAGTCCTACATCTCCTTCCGTACAACAATTCATACGACAGCATCCTTATACTAGCATGATAACTGTTATTGTATGAGAATTCTGCCAAATGCAGATGGTTGTCCCAACTACCACCAAATTCGAGCACACACGCTCTAAGAATATCCTCCAGCTCGTCCTTTTCGACTGTCCGTCGGTCTGCGGGTGGTAAGCTGAACTAATATGGAGCCTTGTTCCCATCTCTTTATGAAATTTCTTCCAAAACTTTGACGTAAACCGAGTGTCCCTGTCGGACACAATGGATATCGGTATTCCATGCCTTGCTACAACCTCTTTGATAAATACCTCGGCTAATTTCTCTAAACTTATCGCTTCCTTGATTGGTAGGAAGTGAGCACTTTTCGTTAATCTGTCTACGACCACCCATATAGCAACATACCCCTTAGGAGTTCGTGGTAACTTTGTAATAAAATCCATGGTGATGTGCTCCCACTTCCACTCGGGTATTTCCAACGGCTGAATCTTATCGTAAGGTTTTTGATGTTCCGCCTTGACTTGAAGGCAAGTCAGGCACTTACTTACATACGCTTCTACCTCTCTTTTCATACCAGGCCACCAATAATCCCTCTTCATAACCTTTCCGTATTTCCCCGAATCGGGGTACCCATACTCTATCGTAAAATGTCTTCACACCACAAGTGTTTTCGGTCAGTTCTATCTCCTTTCCAACCATTATTTCTGTCTTAATCTGATCCTCCTTTAGGGCCGCTATTTGAGCCCTCCTGATCTCTTCCATGACTCCGGGTGTAATAATCAGCTGGCAAGCTCTAACCCGAATCGGTTCATGTTGTTCCTTTCTACTCAAGGCATCGGCCACTACGTTGGCCTCTCCTGAATGGTAATGAATCTCACAGTCGTAGTCCTTGATCAACTCCAACCACCTTCTCTATCTCATATTTAGATCTTTCTGCTCAAAGAAATACTTCAAACTCTTATGATCGGTGTACATCGTACATTTTGTTCCGTACAGATAATGTCTCCATATCTTCAAAGCAAAAACAACTTCCGCAAGCTCAAGATCATGAGTCGGGTAGTTCACCTCATTTTCCTTCAACTGCCTTGATGCGTAAGCGTTTACTTTTCCTCGCTGCATAAGCATGCATCCTAAACCTTGTCGTGACGCATCGGAATATACTACTAGATCATCATTCCCTTCAGGTAACGTTAGTACGGGGGCTTATGTTAACCTTTTTCTCAATTTATTAAACGCTTCTTGCTGATCTTTTCCCAATCAAATACTACCTTATTTCTTGTCAACTTCGTTAGCGGGGAGACTATCCTGGAAAAATCTTGGATGAATCTTCTATAATAACCCGCCAAACCCAAGAAACTGCGGATCTCGGATGGCGTCTTGGGAATTTCTCACTTCATAACTGCCTCAATCTTCGATGGGTCAACCATGATCCCCTTGTGGTTTATGACATGACCTAAAAATTGAACTTCTCGTAACCAAAAGGCACACTTCGAGAACTTAGCATACAATTTCTCATTCTGCAGCATCTCTAACACTTCCTTCAAATGACACACATGGTCGCCTTTGTTCTTTGAGTAAATCAAAATGTCGTCGATAAATACAATTACGGACCTATCCAACATTGGTCGACACACGCGATTCATCAAATCCATAAACTCGACTGGCGCGTTTGTCAGTCCGAAGGACATGACCAAGAACTCATAATGTCCGTATCTCGTACGAAATGCTGTCTTCGGTATATCTTGTTCTCTAATCTTGAACTGATGATAACCGGAACGAAGGTCTATTTTTGAAAACCAACTTTCACCTTGTAGCTGATCGAATAGGTCGTCTATCCTGGGCAAAGGGTAACGATTTTTCACAGTCAACTTGTTCAATTCCCTATAGTCGATACACATTCTCATGCTTCCATCTTTCTTTTTAACAAACAACACTGGCACTCCCCAGGGAGAAGTGCTTGGTCGGATAAAGCCTTTGTCTAGCAACTCCTTCAGTTGCGTCATCAATTCCTTCATTTCACTTGGGGCTAAACGATATGGTGCTTTTGCCATTGGCTGTGGTCCCGACACTAGGTCAATCTAATATTCAATCTCTCTATTGGGTGGTGTTCCGGGCAAATCTTCAGGAAATACATCCGGAAAATTGCAAACTATCGGCACATCTGACAACTGCTTCGGTTCCTCCTCTAAATCCTTAACATATGCTAGAAAAGAGTTGCAGCCCTGTTGAATTAGTCGGTTTGCTTTCATCATCGAGATCACACGAGGAATCTTACTTTCTTGGTCGCCATACACAGTTACGAGGCTTCCATCGGGAGCTTTTAAACGAACCAATCTTTCGTGACAACCTATGTTGGCATCGAATTTGGACAACCAATCCATCCCCAATATCACATCGAAACTACCCAAGGTCATAATGCATAAATCTGTAGGGAAACTACGCCCTAATAGAGTAATGGTACATCCTTCTATCATTTGATCGACTCTAATGAATTTACCCTCAGCTGTCTCTACATCAAAAGACCGTTCTACTTTTCTAGAGGGAACTTTTAAGGCAGTATAAAACAAGGCAGATACAAAACTCCTACTAGCACCAGAATCAAATAACATAGATGCACAAATGTTGTTGAAGAGAAACGTACCTGAAACGACCTCTGGCTCCTTCCTCGCCTCCTTCCTAGTCATAGTAAAAGCCCTGGCAGTAGCCTTCGACTTATCTTCCCCTCTGTTGTCTCCAATTTTCACACGACAATCCTTAGTCATATGACCCTGTTTACCACATCAACTGCATTTAACAGCCGCCTTACATTTAAAGGCACGATGGCCCGGCTTCCCATACTTGTAACACAGTCCTGACCCCTTCCTGCATTCCCCTGAGTGGGGTTTGCCACATTTTCCATAGTCTCTTCCACCATTCTGGTCACGAACTACTGCCTGATTCGCCTCAACCTTTGCCCTTTTGTTGTCATACCCTATTCCATCATTCCTAAACCTTTTTCCCGACTGATTTCGGGAATTATGCCAATGCTTTGGTTTCGCATCCATCACTCCTTCAGCAGCCACATTGTCATATACAATCCCAGCCAAATCCACAACCGACTCAAAAGTACCCAGCCTGTGGGCATTCACTTGTGTGCGGACCCTGGGTGGCAGCCCTTGGACATAACACCTAATCCTTCTTTGCTCCATTTAAACCAAATATGGCACCAACTGTGCCATATCATTGAACCTTGTGGTGTACTCCAGGTGTCTCATACGTCCTGCACTCAGATTCAGGAATTCCCTCTCAACTCGATCAACCTCATACTACGGGCAAAATCTCTTAATTGTCAATTTCTTCAGATCCTCCAATACCATCTCTTTGATCGCCTTCCTTCCCTTGGACTGTTTACAGTAGTCCACCAATAAATTGCAGCCCCAGTAAACTAGTGGGCAACAAATTTCACCGCTTGATCAGCCATACACTCGCTGATATCGATCACAGCCTCCATCTCACTTAACCACTCTAGGGTGGTAGGGGAACCTTTCTTTCCATCAAAAGTAGGGGGCCTACACCTCTGAAAGGCACCATAATTACACCCCTTCCCATTATCCTCAAAATCTGAGTCGTCAGACAACTCGATCTCTCTTTCTACCTCCTCAGACTCCTCTTCCTCGTCATCACTCTCCACACTCTTCTTAGCGGGTTTCTTCTTTTCGGCTTTCTTCATTTCTTTCATCATTTCCTTCAGAACCGAAGGCATAACATTAGTCAGGACCTGGTGCACTTCATGTGCGAAAGCATCCTTCAAATTCTGTTTAAGCTCGGAGGTTGGTGCAACCTCAACTTCAATTTCAGGATCGGTCTCAACATTCTTCTTTGTGGGCTTTCTCCCACGCTTCCCTTCAGGGACTTTGGTTGCCTTAGCATTAGCAGCCTTGGCAGAGCTTCTAGTCATTCTCTTGGGTGCCATTTCTTACTTCTTATAAGATTCAAACACTCACGTTCATCAGTCAGAGTAATTCAAGACGTGATAAGTATTGTAAGTTCCTAATGACAATGGCCAGTTATTATTAACTACTTACTTTACTGCTCACGTTCTAAACATACCCCTCTTAGTCCCGTTAGTATTCAAACCTAGTCTAGTTCTCATAAAACATACAACAGCATTTAAACACGTATAGAGCACGTAGCATGTATAGGCACTAAATCTATTCCTCTACTTTCCTAATACATGTTCGTAACACACTAAATTTATACAAGCATCTCAATTACTGTCCTATTGCCTACAGGCACAGTTCCTCATCATGTTACAGCATCATTACTATTTACATCAATATAAGTTTCATGACCTCTTTCATTTTTAGTTGCATAATCACGTCATATACAGCTCGTTGCTGTTCGTTCTTTACCTCTTGGCATGGAGCTAGCAGACTGGCATTCTTACTTCGGTCCCATTTTCAGTTTAAGTATTAGGTTTTTTTTATATTTTTTGAAAACATTTTACCCATTTTCTCTTAAACTTTGGCTCTGATACCAACTTGTAACGCCCGCCTTTTGGCAAACACCACAGTTGGCATTCATAAGCATATAATTAACCATAAATTAAATAAAATCAAACATGAAGTGGAATACTTGCTTAAAACATCATTACATCGTCATAAATTGTCTTAAAAAAACTTATTAAAACATTACAAAATGTAAATTTGATCTTAGATGTACTTTCTTCAATGCCAGTCTTCAACAAGTCTCTAGCTCTCGCCAAACAGCTCTCTAAATCTTCAGACCTGCACATCAATCTAACATGCATACAAAAGTCAGCTACGCTGAGTGAGTCCTAGTTTTAAAACATCTTTAAGAACTTTCCATATCTTTCATGTATTACACGTAAATAGTACCATCATATTGTACTTCACATTCATATAGCAGGTAAAGTAATATCTTTGTCTGTTCGTAAGTCATCATCATGCTCTCTTTGATCACGAGAGACCCACTTAGTGGTTCTTAACTGGTTTCATCAGATCCCCAGTAGGATTCTTAGCTGGTTTTATCAGATCTCCAGTAGGATTCTTAGCTGGTTTTATCAGATCCCAGTAGGATTCTTAGCTTCGTTAAGGCATACATTCGTTTATATATATAAGTATATAGTTACTTATTCTTACGTCATCATCACAGTTCACGTATTATCACCTATCAGTCCATAAAACATCTCGGTATGCATGTTAGCCTCAAAAACGTATTTAAAACAAAATGGAAGTGAGGTCTAGAATTCAGTTGGTTCTTAGGTGATCTTGCTTGTTTGGACAAGGCTAAGGTAGTGGTAGTGGTGCACGATCTGCATTTAAGTTATTGTGGAAAATCGTTATTTTTATTTTAGTTTCGCAAATAGTGTCGTGATGACGAACCATAGTGTCGCATGCTGCTTCAGCAGCACCTCCACTTGCAGTTTCGCAAGGCACCTGCCCAACTTTCGTTGAGACTTAAACTATTTTCGCAAACACACTCCGACTCATGACATGAATTCAAGACATCATAGTGTCGCATTATGAATGCATAGTGTCGCAAAACAGGGTTTCAGCTCGGTTTCAGCTCAAAATCCTTGTTTTTCAACCAAACCTCAAACTTTTTACGTCCAAAACCTTGTTTTATCATTTATATGACCAAATCTAAGCTTTTTCCATGATTTCAACCATAAAAATGCAACCTTTATTGATTTTTTTCAAACTTTATGAAAACCTTAAAAACTCCATAAATGGCCAGATTCGTTTTATGTTATGAAAACATGTTTTGGGGAATGATTTTACCTTGATTACCTGTTGTTTAACACCTCTTAACTTCAGATTTACTCTTGATTTATAAAATCTTAGTTCTTCTTCTTTCTTGCCTTAGTTTTTTTCAAAGAGATTAGGGTTTGTGTGTGTGTGTGTTGTTGTGGAGATGGTGAAGTGTGGATGGTGGCTGGAAATGGTGATTTAAATAGTAGGGTTTCCATATTGGGTAGGGTTTTAGGTGGGCTTTGGGCCTTAATTAGGTAATTAGGCTATTTTAGGTAAATCTCTTAACTAATCCACTTACCATTTCGGGCCTAATTCATTCTTTCACCCTTAATGGCCCATAATTACATCATAATCTCTTCATTAATCATTCCCTTTTCTAATTACCAAGTAAATAGTCATTACGTTTTACATTCTCGTACAGTTATAATCATTTTCGTTCTTCATCGTATTTTCATCCGCATTTATCGTAAACATAGCATATATCATAAGCGTCATACATCAATTTAATCAAAATCATGTAAATGCACATCTATATAAGCATAATCACGTAAAGATGTCTTACCATGAAAAATTGGGGTGTCACAAAGCTTCAACAACATTCAAATGTCAAAGCTTCTCAGCAACAAGAAGCTTCAATTGCAAAGGCTTCTCAGAAGAAAAGAAAGAAGTCTCCCTTCAAGTCTCATCAGAAGCACCGCTAGATATGTGAGATTTACAATCACACGACCTCGGAATGCTGCTACAACAAGTACTGCACCAACTGTTAGATGTACAACCATGACACAATGGAATGTTACTATAACAAGTATTGCTCTATTTGTGACATGGTCAATCACAACACTCCAGATTGCTTCTACAACAAAAGCTCAAGGATGAAGCCGAGAAGGTCTGTCCAAAGAAATTCATCATGTGCAAATTCTACCAGGTATGTTTCTGATTTTAAATTCTCTAAAGGTGATCATTCAAGTGATTCATGAAAACCAAAATTTGTAAGAAAACAAAATCAAACAAATTCATTTTTACATAAGCAAAATAGTCAACAAAACCGATTTTTGAAAAATAGGTTTAGAAATGACTATGACAGATCTTCCATGAATTCTCCAAAACAATGGTATAAACCAAAGCATTCCTTTGGCTCTACACAAAACGTGTGTGGAGAGAAATACATGTTATGGATAAAAATGATCAAAGTGATTCATCTCATAATGATGGTCCACCAGAAGATGCAGTTTATTAGCAAATTACTTATATTGATGATTTCGGACAATCCAAGACTGTAATGGCTTGGACTTCACCCTCTAATTGATTTGTTAGTCTGGTAGGGACAATTATGGAGGTCGGTCAAGCAAAGAAAAGAAGACCATGGCTGATCCCTTATCATGATAAGATACCGAATCTTGTTCATGATGTTTTCGATGCAACTGACATCAAATGGAGTTGGAAACAAAAAGGAATCATTGCAGGAATTTAAAGAAAAAAACATATTAAAAAATCAAACGATGATGACTGTGTAAGAAACAACCGATGTTTCATTTCGTCTGTTTAGATTAAGTATATTGCATACAGTCTTCATACGTTGATAACATATCCGCCATTTTCTTTTTATTAAATTTTCAATTTTCGTAGAAATTTAAAAGTTTAGGGGGAGAAATCATAGAAAATCATAAAAGTAAAAAAAATTATAAAATCAGAAAAATCCAAAAATATGTTGAATCTACTTGCACGCAGATGAGAAATGATAGTACACTAGGTTTATTCAATACATCATTTTCAACAATAACGACTGAAGTGTGAAAATTGATGTGCGAGACAGTTCAGACAAGTATACTGAACAAGTACATTCCATGATGATTTAACTAAATTCTAATGAGTTTTTGTGGTTGAAACATCTTAGTGCATGTGAAACGTTTATAAAAATCAAATAGATATCTTGTGACGCAACAAACATACATCGGGTAATGATGCAATCTATTCAGTGTGATGAACCGCATCTGTGAGCTTCTTTGTTGTGGTATCCACAGAACTGAAGTCTTACATGAAGTCTCTTTAAGAGCTTCAAGGTGCAACAAAAGATTCTCAAAGTGGAACTGAAAAGAGTCCCAAAGTGGACCATACCCAATCAAATTCCAAAAAGGAATTCAGAAGATTCCTTAAGGGAACACAAGCAAAAGATAATTCCAAAAAGGAATTCCAATAGAAGTCCCAAAGTGGACAAAATCCAAATAGATAGAACCCTATTCCACACTGTTTATGATTGTAAGTGACCTCAAGTGTTAAGCTGTTCATAAGATGTTTAGATGAAGTGTATAACTTTCTAATGTGCCAGGTATGGGTCATTCAAAACTATTCCTAATCAACTTAACTGATCATTAAGAATAGAAAAAGTAAGTATGTCACTTCGAGCTAATTGATTTGTTCAAAAACTCATCACTCAATTACTTCACAATTCAAATGTCTATTCTCCAAACTGCAAAACATGTGTTGGATAAATTGCTGGTATGATCTCATTGCTGGTTAAAGATTCATAAATGTAAAGAGAAAATTTCAAAAATATCAAAAACACCAAAAAGATTGTCATTTTAATCTTTTTCTTTTGTTTTGACAGTTTAACATGTGTTATTGATGTAGGAGATGTTTCACAAGCAATATTTCATCCGATTGAGAACTTAATCTTTACAATGATGATAAATGCACATTATTGCCTGAGTTTTAATGCTTTTCTTTGAGTTGCAGGAATAGTTTCCATTGCAGAACAAGCTTCCATGCGACTTGAAGATGTTCCTGTTCAAGCCTGATTCCAATCCAATGATCTCCAAGTCAGATTGCTGAGTGTTAAGAATCCTCCTCTTAATATCTCATACACAGATCCCGTTAACCTCTAAAGCAAAAGTTGAGGGGGAGTATTCTAAGTCAAAGAAGTCTTCTCATTCTACTTCAACCGTTTAAGAAGATCCCGTTGCTGATATATAGATTCACCGGAATCTACTCTCTGTTTATTCTTTCCATAGTCCCTGATGTTACACAAAAGGGATAGAAGAATGTAGATTGCTTGTTAAAAGACAGAGTTTTGACAGCATCATCTTAGGGGGTGTATTGTTGGGTCCTGCTGAAGATAATGCATTCCAAAACTTTAAGTTGCTCTCTATGCTCGTCACATGAAGATTTAAGCTGATATGTCAGATTTGTAAAGTGTCATATTAGGGGGAGTACTGTTGGGTCTATTTGAAGATGTCACTTTCCAAATATAAACGAGTGAAGATATCGAGCATCATCACGAGCAAGCACGTGTGAAGACGTTCATTAATTGTATTTGTCTTAAAATATTTGTGTAATCGTTTCGTGCTTAAATGCGCGTTTGTGTTTAATTGCACGTGTTTAGGTGAAATGTAAGGTGAATGGTATGGACTATAAATACCATCACCTAGGTCATTTGTTAGGAGAGTTGCTTGCATTCTATTCCATATCCTTTGTAACCTTTCATTGATCTATGACAAGAACTTATTCATATTATTATCATCTTTATCTTACCTTGCATTTATCTTCATGAACATTCAAGCATCAATACGTGATTAGTGAGTTTTCACATCACTGATTACAAACAACATCCCCAAACAATCTCAGATCTAGATCCAAGCTCGGTTCATCTCGAACTATTAAATACATACCACAGTTTCGCATGTAGTTTCACATACATGTGAAACTGTCTGGTCACTGAGTGTGAAATCTGCCCCAAATCCAAACCAAAAAGTCCGACTCAAACCCGAATCCGTCTATCCTATATTTATTCGTATTTAATTTCCAGAAAATGTAACGCTTCGTTTAATAATAGAAATGAATATTTCTGATTCCATGTTTTCCCGTCCTTAATAAAACAATAGAAATTACTACGAGTTAATATCTAAAGTATATACATATTTAACTAATATTTATAATGATGAATTCTAAAATATATAATTTGTAATTTATAAAAGAAATTTTATAAATTATATCAAGTTTATTACTAGTAACTCTAAAAACGCTCATTCATCGTCAGAAACAACGTAAATATATAAAACGTCAATTTTATAAAAGTCACCAGTTAACGTGGTTAAGTTAGTTAGTTAAATAAAGATTTAATTAACCTTGGGTGAGAAATGTAAATATTTGAAACTTATTTTGAAGTTTTAATTCAAAGACAATAAAAGTTCGAACTATAAGGGCCAAATTGCAAATATTACAAAACCCAAATCCCCCCTGAATCATCCCGTTTTTCCGGTCAACAGTTCCGGCCACCTTGCCGGAATCCGGCATTAACTCCGGCACCCCCATTTTCAATGTTTTGGTCGTTTTTAATCAATTTGAGCTCGTTAAAATGTTCCTATGAATGAATCGAACCCATTACGAGCCTTTAAACATCAGAATTTTTGTTATAATCGGTTTCAAAACGGCAACCAAAAACCCATTTAACAACTCATCGATTTAATACTCAAATCAATAAATTCCTTGAACCAAAACGCTCCTCTAATCGTTTCAATGTTATTCCAATACGTTAATCCTTTCAATAATCACGAATTTAATCCGTTTGATTATCAAAACACCCGAAGCTAAACGATACGAGTTCATTACAAAACGTTGATTTTATCTACAATTACATTGGGGCTTTCATTCAATTCATCACGAAGAAGAAATCTGAAAGTGCAATTGAATTGTAAATTCTCTAAATGCCATTTTGATCCGCAACCCGTCGCTTTTCTTGTTCTTCATCTCGTCGATCCAATTTGTTCTTAATCACGTGAGTTAATTATGTTATACTGCTCGTAGTAATCTCTTGATCAGTATCCCTCTACCAAATTTTCTTTATCTTGAAACGATTCCAAGTAATTTGCGATTTAGGGTTTCATGTTCTTGAGGTATTTGGGATTTTTAGCTATTTTAAAAATAAAATAATTAAAATATGTTTTCAAACAAGGTTTTTAGTGCAACACATCTGGTTAAGATTGGATGTTGTGAATGTGGAGACCAGGGTTCGAACTTGGTCTCATACATTTTACTTTTAGGCTATTTTTTGAGATTTCCATGTTACAATATTTATTTAAAATCAATTATTAATATATTTTAAACTCAAAAATATTTATAAAGCTTATTTTCCAAGGAGGTTATTTTATAAAGTTTGTAAAAAGTTAAATTTTATAAAAAATGTGTAATATATATATGTATATATATGTATATATATATATATATGTATTACTTAGCGTTACAAATATAAACCATTCTAAAAACCCTAGATGTATTTTAATTTAAATTTTGTCATGAACTTAATAAACTTCTTATGAAATTGGATCACGAGGTTTATTTATCTTAGACTCCTATTGTTTATCAAAAATAAACTAATTGCTATTATTTATCAAAAATATTGTCATTACCATTACTATTATTTTTCCGTCGTTATAAATAAATGAGTTTATATATTTAGTCGTTTAACGAGAAACCCCAAAATCCCAATTCGAAACCCTAGAATTACAATCTACTTAGACTCCTATTGTTTCAATTATAGTTTTCTATACAATGTGTTTTTATAAGTTATGATTGCCATTTAATTAGGTGATTCTAATATTTGGACGATCCTCGGCTCTATTTAGACTATTTTCTATTTGTTTCGTGCTTAGTTTCAAGGTGAGTAACTCACTCCCCTTTTTACTTTTACGTTTTGGGGTCGAAATATATGTTCTATTACGTCTTGCTGTAGCATGATGCAGTCTTATTTGATAGTTTAAAGTAGTATTATTACTTGGTAACCCTAACGGTACAATGTTAGCGTTAATGGTTTGACAAACCCACCTACATGTACAATGATAGGTGATTTAAACCTTGCCATTCAATTACAATTACAATTACAATGTTACAAGTTGGTGTCCAATGTTGCAAGTTGCGATACTATGTTGCTATGCCATGTCCCTAAGTTGCATAATAATTATTGATAACTAATACATCGAGACAGTTACGTGACGGTTGCTTGAAAAGTTATCTTTAATTAATACATGAGTTGGTTCCTCATGATAAATGACTACAAGTTATATTACAATGATGGTTTTCAATGTGTGTGCAAGGGTTCATGGTTGAGAATAGTATGAAATAGCTATACATGTAAGATTGCGTCACATATTTATGATGATCTTGGATTTCTGTACTACTATTTATCAATTGTGGTTACTCGCTAGCTTTTATAGCTAACTTTATTTTCACATGTTTCAGGTGGTGTTGATGTTAGTTTGCTGCTTTTACAAGACATATGATTGCCTTGGACATATTTAAATAATAAAGTCAATTGTAATTAGTTTTTGGTTTAATTACTTTTGTTATTTCTGTTGAAGTCTCATGTTCCAAAAATTATATTATGACAATTATTAGAATTTAATTGAAAGTGTGCTATGTGCTTTGTTACTATTGATATCCAATTTCTATGACAACCCGGTGTTTTCGCCATCGGGTGTGGTGTCACAGTTTGATATCAGAGCCATGGTTATAGGGAACTAGGATAGGGTATTAGAAACACACCGACCTATACTATAACCTAAGAGTACTTAGTGCAAATTGTTTGTGCTTAGAAAACTCTTCTACAACTTATTTCCTTATTCATTTTTATGAACCTTTCTATGCCTTTTCTTTATCTTATTTCTCATCTGATTTTGCGAAGGAGCTACAAGAGACTCGCCTGTGTGATTGGGATCTTTCTCTTTGTGGAATCTCGTCATCGTCTTAAGTAAGGTTGAAACGTGGGAACATGTGCAAATCGAAAGGGGGAACGCTTGTATCCCGGACATCCTGCCTAAAGCAAAGCATTTCGTATAAATCTCTTTAAGAGATCTGTACGCCTACCTGGGGATGGACGAGATGAGTGTGACCCTATAGGGTAAAGCACGCCTTCTCGAATACGTTGAAAACGAACTTAACACCTTGATAAGTCTTAAGTGTCCAAAACCAAGACACATTCCTAAGCCTTCAAATTCTATGATTATCATTTTCTATGATTTCAAATTATTTCAATGGGCTTCTATATTATTTCAAATGTTATTCCAAGTTTGCTTATTTACATTTCAATGATTTCCGAGTGATTACTATGTTATGTGTTCTAAAAATTCTATGAAATTCAAAGTACAATTATCCTTTCTATTCAATCTAAAATTCCATTACAACTTATGTCATCCAAAATCTTCTTATGCCAACAAGACGTGAACGACTCGCTAATACCATCATGACCCAAATGTTCTAAATCAAAACTAAGATATATTGACTAACCTCAATCAATTAATTAAAACTTCAAAACAAATACCAAATACCAAATCTAAGGCATATTCCTAATCTCAATTCAATTATCGAATCCCAAATTAAAGACTTAATTCATGATTCTTGAGTAACGGATTTACTATTTTGTTATGTCGACGCATTCGCTTGATTTATGAATCGAACGTTTACCTCCAAAGTATCTCAACTTTATCTCAATATTCAAATGTTGTCTAAACTTCTCATCTAATCATAAGATTCTAATCCACCATTAAATGATGCTATTCATAAATTCGTTTTTCAAAACTTAACGTGAAATCACTACACAACCATTCCTAAGTTCATTGAACTAATATATTTCATTTGTATAAATGACCACTAATAAAATTCTATTCATCTCGTTTCTATAAACTTATCCGAACACAACATGTTTTACGTATAAACTCTCTACTTAATACACCATGTTTTATCTGCGGTTTTCGTGAAAAACTACAAACAGTTGATTATATTAAAATGATTTCCTTATTTTCCCAAATAAAAATATATATGTATTATAAAAAAATTAAAAAAAAATTATTATGATAAATGATTTCTTTTAAAAAGGGATTGGTTATTTTAATGATCACACAACATTTTCACGTTTTCTCAAATATGATACAAAGACTTGCAACAAACGTCATGATTTATGTTTTCCAATATCGAATACTCGAAACTTAGATTGTGTCATTTACCTATTTTCAAATCAATCCCATTGTCTATGTTAAATATTAAAACTTTCAACTTTTAATAAATTCATTACTCAATTATTCAATATTTTTTTTTAAAACTGCATTATAGACCAACAACATAAACTTTTATAACGTCGTTTACTTCCATAATCAATACACCTGGTTAATCTATAACTTCTTATCATATGAACTCAAGCATCTTAAAAATCGAACCCAATGGGAATTGAGTGAACTATGCATCTAACTATAAATTGGAATAATCACATTATCAAATATTCATGAAACTAAAATTTCTGTAATCCTATTAAACTATCAGTTAATACTTATGAACTTAATATCAAATGACATCTACATATCACACACATGAAATTGGTTTCAAAAACTTATGTTATTACAATTTTGGTACTCGAACTTGACTATTTGTATATATGAACAAAACTAATGACTACCCAATAAACTCAATTCTTTTGAATCATCAATTTATGTATCATCTTAAACTATACTTCACAAGAAGTAAATGCTATTGAGTATGATTTTAGAACTGTTGACCACATGTAGGGTGGTACTTCACCTTGTTGTTATTTGTATTTGTTTTACTTTGTAATAGACTAGTCGTATTTGTTTTCTTTGTAATAGTTAGGTTAGTCTACTTTTGACTTGTTTTTATTAGGGATGAGCTTTTGGTACCGAGTACCGGTACCGGTACCGTCCCGGTACCGTCCCGGTACCGTACCGTCCCGCTAAATTCGGTACCGGTACCGGTACCCACTTTTCCTAAAACTCGGTACCGGTACCAGGCGGTACCGGTACCGGTACTTTCCCGGTTAGTACCACGTTGGTACCACGTTGGTACCGATTAAGAAAAAACTAGTTTTTTTTAGTATATTTTATATAATTTGAGATGTTATGAATGTTGTGTATTACTTGCTTAATGTTATAAAGTGTTTTCTTTACGATTTTGAGTCATTTTATAATATTTTTTAGATTATTAACTTTTAAATTTAATTAAGTTAATATAATTTTTAATTAATTTATACCATATTTCATTTCTTTTTCTTATATTCAAGTATATTATAGTATAGTTATATAAAAAAGTATAAAATTAAACCGAAATAAGCGAATAAATTTTATAAAAAAAAATAAAATATGAAACTGGTACCAACGTGGTACCAGTACCGAAATACCGGTACCGGTACCGGTACCGTCCCGGTACCGTCCCGCTAAATTCGGTACCGGTACCGGTACCCACTTTTCTTAAAACTCGGTACCGGTACTAGGCGGTACCGGTACCGGGCGGTACCGGTACCCGTCCCGATCTCATCCCTAGTTTTTATGCTCGTTTATGCGACACTATAGTGTCGCATGCAGCTTGTCTATGTCTAGCGAGCAGACAGTGTCGTGGTTGCGACACTGCCTGCGACACTAGCTACTGTATAAATAGTTGTTATAGGGCATTTTGTACACAACTCTTGGGAATTTAATTGAATACTATTCTCTCTTTGATACTGAGTTCGAATCTCTCTGTGTGTTTGCAAGGAATTGGATCTGTTATATCTTTGTTGCAATTGTCTAATCCATCATCTTCTACTAATCTTCTTAATTAATCATTTGTTAATGGGTTGTAATGGTTTGTGTGAGTTTTGGTCACAAATCTCTATCAATTGATGCTAGATCTAGTGGTATCAATTTATTGTGATTAGATCTAAATCATATATAGCAAGAATTACTGATTTCTTGGACCAACTATATTGTATCAGAGCCATTGTGCTCATGATTTGTGGTTTTTGAGGGTTTTTAGATAATATTCATATTTCATCAATTCTGGATCTGATCTTGTGTGAATTGCTATGGAATTGGATTAAGATTTTCTTTCTTTTAGTGTTAGAATCAATCGAAATCAATAGATCTATCATCATCATATAGATCTGTGATTTAGGTGTGATTTAGAGATATCACTCATAGGGTTTTGGACAAAAGACCTATTCAATCAAATTGGATCTTATTTATTGTTATTATGGACTAAATCTGGATTAGGACTGGTTTATTTTGTGTTTTTTTTAATCGGAATCATCAGATCATCAATTGGATCTGATTGGGGTTTTTTGTGGTGATTGGTTTGTGTTTTGCTTGGAGAAGAAGGTGTTTCTGTTCATCTTGCGACACTAGTGTTCATATTGCGACACTAGTGTGCTTGCGACACTACTGTTTTTTGTGTTGTTGATCGTTGTTTGGCCGGCTTGCATCCTGATTGAACGAAAGTTCACGACATTGTGCTCGACACTGTGTTCGACATTGTGCCTGACATTGCTTCCGAAACTATACCTGACATTGTACCTGACATTAGCCTGAACGAAAGTTCAAAGTGTGTGCCGTCTGCGACACTAACTTGCCTGCGACACTAGTTATCTCGCGACACTAGCTCTTTTGCGACACTATAGTTCCTGCGACACTGCTGCTTGTTTATCAAAATGTCAATGTCTTTTACCCTTGCTGACTTGGAATGTGACAACCTGTAAAATCGGGTTAATGCCGTTAAATATACTTCATCTATTCTGTTAAGTTTTATACAAGTTTGGGGGTCCGTTTTGTAACTAACAAAAGATAACATGGCTAATTTTGGTTGCCAATTAAATTAGTTCCAAAGTATGAGGACCATTTGTGTAAAAATCAAATAAAATTACCCAACCCTAGTCGACCACCCACTTCTTAAATTGAAAACACATCACCGGCGATTGTTCTGATTTTCCAATCGGCTGAAATCGACACGAAACATAACCCACGACACTAAATCCCATCTAAACCATCTCGCGATCCTCCATTGTTGACCGCGTGACGCCCGAAACAAAGAAGCAGCAACCAAGAGCCACCGGCATCACCGTTGATCCTCTTCCTGTCTCCGATCACCTCCGTTTCTGATCTCCGGTGAGTTTTCGTGATCCGTAAACCTTATGCGTGAATATGTAGTCTATGTAAATCTATGTCGATCGAGTATGTCTATTGTGTACGAGTTGTATGTGTGATGGCAGTAAATGGTTTAATTGTGTGGTTAATTGGTTATGTAATTGATCAATCAAATAATATATTAGTGTAATGTGTATATAACAGTGAAGCAACAACATGCGTTGGTGTATATATAGATACGTAGATTGAACATTATCAGCAGCGTATGTAAGTATGTATATATATGCGCAATATGTATGTGCGATTATGCATCTATAATATGGCAGAAGTAGCAGTAGAGGTGTATGTACGTATAGATGTGTATGAGAAAGTACAGATTTGATTATGTGTTTTTAACAGCGTATGTATACATTATCAAGGTGAAGTATGAAATCAATAAGTATATATATATTTGTATAAATATAAATAACTAATAATTATCTGTAACCTACTAAACAGGTCGTAAGACGGTTTAAGTTCTTTTGTTGCATTGTGCTGGTTGTTTTGCTATGCACTTCAAAGGTGAGTTCTTTGCCCGCTTTTAAATACTTTTTTTTCGGGGAGAAAACATACAAACATTTTTACAACGCCTTCAGGCAACTATATTTACGGCACCTTTGTGGTGGCTGCATTTACGGCGCCATTGTGGCGGCTGCGTTTTACAGCACCTTCGGGTGGGCTGCATTTACGGCGCCTTTGTGGCGGCTGCATTTTATACCTTCGGGTAGGGCCTTCGGGCAATATTCTATCGGTTTTCGAACTGTGTTTTATGCTTTCGATTAATAAACTCATTGAACTCACCAACCTTTGTGTTGACACTTTTTAGTATGTTTTCTCAGGTAATTAAGGAGCACGAGCACAAGTAGGGCATGCATGCATCATTAGGTCTACATGTATTCAAGATTTAATTTGTTATTGAACATATTTTTATTAAATACTTTTAATGCATTTACTTTACTGAAAAAGAGTTTTGACAATCATTTGTCGTTATGCTTCCGCAAATGTTTAAACAATTACTTGTAATAACTTTTTTTTCATTCAATGAGATACGTATGTTTTAAATTCATATAGTGTCATTTGGTGTAACGAATGACTTGGATCCTGGTTTTGTCACACGCCTAACGGATACCCCGTTTGTGGAAAATTGAGGGTGTGACAGATTGGTATCAGAGCCATTAGTTATAGCGAACTAGGTTGCACTGCATTGCATCTAGACTATAACTATACACTGCATTAGTTACACTTATTTGAACTTATTATATGATATATTCATCTGGTATAACATATTATTGATTAGAAATATTATTTGTTATAACATGTTGCTTATGGTGTGATCCATTACGTGTTAAAACTTGCTACATACTTACTTGATGTTTCCATTACTTAGGATTACTATATGCTCAATACATGTTGCTAGCAGACTTACCTGGATAATTATCATGAAATCATAGGATACTTAACGTATGACTTCCCATAGGTGCATCACACTAAGCATAAAAATGTAGCAGATTTGCCTTATGATAGTTGTAAGCATTCCATACCTTTTTATACATCCTATATAAGAAATACGATAACGTATCTTATGGACAAGAACAAAACAATAAGCATGATAAGACTTAAGGTTAAAGCACATGATGGGAGACAAATTAGGGGGATTGTGTAAGGTAAATTGACGATTGCGGGTGCGCAACGTAATGGTGAATTTACAGGTACACAATTATCCTGACAAAACTCTTCATGTGGGTTACACCAAGAAATACAAAATTGAATAATAACTCAACACAAATTCATCTGAACAAAAAAAAAACGAAAATTTATCCCTAACTAACGCACTACTATCAAGTTTATCCTGATTACATTCGTTGAGACCCATCTATGGATGGTAAACACATACAATACCACTACATATGAGAAACAATACAAATTAACCCAAATATGTACAAATTTCTCCACATCTAAGCTACCGTACACATTCTACTATTGAAGTTGATCCATAATGACCCAATTACAAGGTTAATGAATTATTTTGACAACTTAATAAGAATACACTACTATACATTGACACCAATGTTAATGACTTACCCCCCTTATATAAATATGAATATTGAATACGTTTTATGATGCTAAAGATTCACATTATAATTAGAACAATTCACAATAAACAATTGATACCTCATCCATTACTGTTCAGAATAATATCTTCTTACCTCATTTATCTTGATACACATTTGTATCTGCTAAGAAGCATTTTAATTGATGCTCTCATTGCTATTTGGCACTCCAATCGTGCAATATCATTCTTTGGAAGCTCCAATTTATCCAAGAGATTCTATCTTGTATGTAATTAACTTTCTGATCAAACTATTTGAGGTGCAGTGTAAGCAATTGTCATCTAATCGTTCTAAACCATGAAAACCCTTAAACTAGAAGCTACATGCTTAAGGTAACTACTGAAGCTAAACGACCAAGGTAACGAAATAAAATGACGTCCACATATGATCCGCAACTCTAAGCCTCAGCCGGACTATTATCTCTCATCATCTTTTAAAAACCCTAGCGATGAATTCAAACAATACCAACCAATGAATCTCGATATCAAAATCCCTTCTAGCATTTTATTGTTTTGAACCCTTAATAAATCCATTTATTTACTAAAACCTATATCATGAAATGGGTACTGTTAGATCAACCCAAAGGACCTACATAATAAGAATGATCCTATTGAAGTAGAAGGACAAGATTCCTAATAACCGATCTTCTCGGCGTATCGTATACCCCCCACCCCACGGCCCATTTGTGATCGTAACACCCAGAATCCATCAAAGACAAAACCGATCGTACTCCAAAGGATTAGAAACATTTTATGTAACACATACACTTTTATTTTAACACTACTTCAATAAGTAAACATTAATAACATTATACCTATGTCATACAACCACTTGTTCTATCGATCACAACGAATCATAATTCTTGCTTAAAACATATATTTTCGAAAACATAAATAGTATCAAAATTCATTCTTCATCTGTTCTTAGAATGTCTAAGGCATCCTTGATGACCTCGTTTTGACGATGTTTCTTTAATAAAGTCGAGTAACTACACACGGTTGAGTAAACTTAATGATCTCTATACAACTTGAATAACAACGCTTCTTTAATATAGACTCATTAGTTAAGTCTCGATCCTTGAAAACCTGAATAACAACTCGAAGCTCCGTGATCAAAATTTCTGAAACATTCTGCATACAAATTGTTGTTTATAAATCTTAAGAGTAGGCCCAAAGAAACTTTAGAATCTCTTCAAACCCACGATACATTAGACCAATTGAAATCCTGCAAATGATTACACTAGATGGTTTAAACCAAATGAAGTGGCTACCTAATGAAACACAAGTACAATCATTCTTAGCTATTAAAGTAACAACGTCTAACACCAAGGGTATGATTTAATTTTCGGGACGAAAATTCTTCTAACAAGGGGATGATGTGACAACCTAAAATTTTTTTATTCTTTTGCTTCATTTCGTTGTAGACAACCAACGGCACGGCGTAATTTTCGGGACGAAAATTCTTTTAACAAGGGGATGATGTGACAACCTGTAAAATCGGGTTAATGCCGTTAAATATACTTCATCTATTCTGTTAAGTTTTATACAAGTTTGGGGGTCCGTTTTGTAACTAACAAAAGATAACATGGCTAATTTTGGCTGCCAATTAAATTAGTTCCAAAGTATGAGGACCATTTGTGTAAAAATCAAATAAAATTACCCAACCCTAGTCGACCACCCACTTCTTAAATTGAAAACACATCACCGGCGATTGTTCTGATTTTCCAATCGGCTGAAATCGACACGAAACATAACCCACGACACTAAATCCCATCTAAACCATCTCGCGATCCTCCATTGTTGACCGCGTGACGCCCGAAACAAAGAAGCAGCAACCAAGAGCCACCGGCATCACCGTTGATCCTCTTCCTGTCTCCGATCACCTCCGTTTCTGATCTCCGGTGAGTTTTCGTGATCCGTAAACCTTATGCGTGAATATGTAGTCTATGTAAATCTATGTCGATCGAGTATGTCTATTGTGTACGAGTTGTATGTGTGATGGCAGTAAATGGTTTAATTGTGTGGTTAATTGGTTATGTAATTGATCAATCAAATAATATATTAGTGTAATGTGTATATAACAGTGAAGCAACAACATGCGTTGGTGTATATATAGATACGTAGATTGAACATTATCAGCAGCGTATGTAAGTATGTATATATATGCGCAATATGTATGTGCGATTATGCATCTATAATATGGCAGAAGTAGCAGTAGAGGTGTATGTACGTATAGATGTATATGAGAAAGTACAGATTTGATTATGTGTTTTTAACAGCGTATGTATACATAATCAAGGTGAAGTATGAAATCAATAAGTATATATATATTTGTATAAATATAAATAACTAATAATTATCTGTAACCTACTAAACAGGTCGTAAGACGGTTTAAGTTCTTTTGTTGCATTGTGCTGGTTGTTTTGCTATGCACTTCAAAGGTGAGTTCTTTGCCCGCTTTTAAATACTTTTTTTTCGGGGAGAAAACATACAAACATTTTTACAACGCCTTCAGGCAACTATATTTACGGCACCTTTGTGGTGGCTGCATTTACGGCGCCATTGTGGCGGCTGCGTTTTACAGCACCTTCGGGTGGGCTGCATTTACGGCGCCTTTGTGGCGGCTGCATTTTATACCTTCGGGTAGGGCCTTCGGGCAATATTCTATCGGTTTTCGAACTGTGTTTTATGCTTTCGATTAATAAACTCATTGAACTCACCAACCTTTGTGTTGACACTTTTTAGTATGTTTTCTCAGGTAATTAAGGAGCACGAGCACAAGTAGGGCATGCATGCATCATTAGGTCTACATGTATTCAAGATTTAATTTGTTATTGAACATATTTTTATTAAATACTTTTAATGCATTTACTTTACTGAAAAAGAGTTTTGACAATCATTTGTCGTTATGCTTCCGCAAATGTTTAAACAATTACTTGTAATAACTTTTTTTTCATTCAATGAGATACGTATGTTTTAAATTCATATAGTGTCATTTGGTGTAACTAATAACTTGGATCCTGGTTTTGTCACACGCCTAACGGATACCCCGTTTGTGGAAAATTGAGGGTGTGACATGGAAAGTGGATCACCGAATAGACCACCGAAACTGATCAATGGAGATAACTTTGAGGATTGGAAGAGAAGATTAAAGGCATTTTACTTATATACTAATCATACTCAGTGGGATTCAATCGAAAAAGGTCCTCATATTCCGGTTACAACTGTAGGAGAAGCAACTGTCAAAAACACAAATCCTGAAACATTCAATGAACGTGACCAAAAACTTGTTGATCGTGATAATAAGGCATTTGATGCACTAACATTGTGTTTGAGTTCAGAAATATACAATCGTTTTGGAGATCAGAAAACTGCCAAGGATTTGTGAGTTCTATGATGGGAACATTGATCTACAGAAAGACAAGAGAGTTCAGGCACAAAAAGAGTTTAATTCTTTCATGGGTCTTAGAAATGAGAAAATCACTGATCTCACAAACCATTTCCTAACTGTCACTAGCAATTTGAAGAAATATGAGCAATTGACCACAGTGGAACAAGTGACAAAGTTGTTGGACTCCCTCCCTCCTAAATGGAGTTTGCAGGTAAGATTTTTGAAGCAAGAAAATATGTTTACTGAATATAAGATCATGGATGTTATTAACAAACTGAAGTCTTTTGAGCTTGATATCAAGAGGAGAGAGTACAATCAGGCTGTCTATCCCCCAATACAAACTCAGAACGCTGCATTACTGTCATCCACATCTAAACACTCAATAAACAACTCTGGTTTCTCATATATCTCAGGAGGTAGTTCATCGGAACAAAAGAATGTTGGAAAGGAACCAATTACATCTCAAGTCCCTAATGATATGATGGCTCTATTTGGAATGTTTGTAAACAACTATGAAGCCTTAATTGCGGGAGATGTCAAGGGAAAAGGCATTAAAATAGAGGATATGTTGCAAGTTGACCCAGACGATCTAGAAGAAGCAGATATACAATGGCAAATGACTATGTTGACTGTCAGGGCAAGACGTTTCATGGAGAGAACTGGGAAAAAAAACTTCGGTAATCAGAATGCAAAGGTTGGGTTCGACAAATCTAAACTCCGATGTTTCAATTGAAAACAACTTGGACATTTCAAGAGAGATTTCCCATCACCAATTGTGTTTGAACCACCATCTCCTAATACAAGAAATGTGTTTGTTGTCGAAAGAGGAAACACCAGTAACACAAGAGAAACTGCCTTGCTGACAAACTTTGACTTGAGTGCTGAGATTGCAAAAGTTCAGGAAGAAATTAATCATGCTCTTGTTGCTGAGACCATACTGAATGCTGGAAGGGAATCTGAGAAAATTGTCAATCAGGCAACTAAAGAAAGCAAAAATGAAGAAATTGTGAAAGCTGAGAAAGAAAGGAAGGAGACTGAAGATGAAAAGAAGGAAGAAAGGAAGAGAAATACACATGTCTGCAACTGTGAAAAGGCTCTGGCCACCAAGAAGATTATCATGGGCCTTCCTTATGAGGTAATTCAAGACATGTGTTCATCGGCATGTCGGGTTAGACTTTTTGGTGTATATAAGGCTAATCGGTTGTTATTAACTAATCAAGCTGAACTGAATACCATTAAATCAGATCTTAAAAAGAATGAGGCAAACTATTATGTAAAACTTAACGAAGCCTTACAAGAAATAGATCACCTAAATAGAAAACTTCTTGAAAAGAATATATGTTGAAATTAACCTGCTTGATGAACGCGTTAAACTTGCCGAATTTGAAAGCAGTAAACTTCAAACTAAACTTGATAAATGGACCATTTCTGGTATGAAAAGGGAGGAACTGAACTGTAGGCAAAGAGGAGCTCGAATCAAAACAGGTTTAGGATATAATGAGTTTCCTCATGTTTATCCTCCACCCAGTACTTATTGTTATTCTCCCATACCTAAACCTCATCCCACAAATGATTTAATTACAGAACACACTAACAATCTATTTGCAGGTTTAGAAGGAGTTAATCGTAAGGAGGTTCGAGAGGATTACAAATATGGTGCTACAAAAGGATTAGGATGCTCTGTTCAAGCTGTAGTTTAAATTCATAGAAGTTTACTTTAGACAATAGCAGTAGTTTGAGTGATGTATTAAGTGATTCAAGTAGTTTAAACTTTAAATCGTCTGTACTAAACTCTGACAATGATGTGTGTGCTCTGAATGCTGTTAATGATGATGTTTCGTCTGTTGAAATTAATGATGTCTTGCCAAATAAAAACTGTTTTGAGAAGTTTGTCTCAACACCTATACCGACCTTTACTCCAATCCGCATAACCAAACCCGTTGAGACAAACAACAACTCTGAAATGAATCATGTTAAAGACACAGGTAATGAAGCTAGCACATTAAAAGGAAAAACAAAAGAAATGTATGTTTCTTTTAGTGATTCAGACACAAACATGTCTGAATGTGACGAAGAAATTGTGATTGATCACGTTCCCAACGGTAATTCTAGAAAGAAATGTTTTAAATCATGTTGTTTCCACTGCGGTAAGGACACTCACATTGTTAAAAATTGTCCGCAACTCGTTCAAAATGGTGTAAATAATTCTAGTTTAACTAATCGATTCAGTAGGTTTGTAAATAATCATTTCTATGCTAATTTTTCTTTGTTTAAACCCAAGTCTTCTGAGGCATGGGTCCCTATTTCTAATTGATTTTGTTTTGTGTTGTTATGTCAGGAACGTCCAAGGAAGCCAAATAGTCTGTGGCATGTAGATAGTGGATGTTCTCGACATATGACTGGTTTGAAAGATTTGCTTACTAACTTCCGTATAATAAATGGTGGGTATGTAGCGTTTGCTGGAGATAAGAAAGGGGGAAAAATGATTGGTCAAGGTGAGGTATCGAATGGTTCGTTGACATTAGAGAAAGTGAACTATGTTCCTGAACTGCACTTCAATCTGTTGAGCGTATCTGAAATATGTGATAAGAATATTCCGGTTCTTTTCAAATCCACCGAATGCTTATTTCTGAAGCCGGATTTCTCTGTTTCTGACGACATGATCTTGATGCGTGCACCAAGGAAGAATGACACATATTTGCTTGACATGAACTCTAAGGAGTCAACTTCCAGCGTCACATGCTTATTATCAAAAGCTTCTTCCTCAGAAGCATTTTTATGGCACCGGAAACTTGGTCATGTTAATTTTGATAATATTAATAAACTTGTTAAACATAATCTAGTTCGTGGCTTGCCCGTAAAAGATTTTTCAGTTGTTGAGAAATGTATGACATGTGCTAAAGGGAAACAACACAAGAAATCTCACAAATCTAAAACAATCAATTCTATTTCATATCCCCTTGAGTTATTACATGCTGATCTGTTTGGACCTATAAGCGTCAAAAGCATTGCTAAAAAATCTTATTGTTTGGTTGTGACAGATGATTTTTCCAGGTACTCATGGGTGAGTTTTCTAGCAAACAAAGGGGAGACCGCAGGAGCATTCAGGAACTTGATACTCAAGATTGAAACCATCAGTGGGAAGAAAGTGAAGGCTATCCGGAGCGACAATGGAACTGAGTTCAGAAATCACATTTTGACTCATTTTGTGAAGAGAAAGGGATCTTAAGACAATACAGTGCTGCTCGAACACCTCAGCAGAATGGAGTGGCAGAGCGCATGAACCGAACTTTGATTGAAGCAGCAAGGACTATGTTGATAGAGTCAAAACTTCCAATCATCTTCTGGGCCGAAGCTGTTAACTGTGCATCTTATGTGTTGAATAGGGTGTTAATTGTTAAAGACAAAATGAAGACATCTTATGAACTATTTAACAAGCGGAAACCTTTGATCGATTTCTTACGACCTTTTGGCTGCTCCTGCACTTTGCTGAATACCCAAGCTCAAACAACAAAATTTGGTGTTGTTTCTGATGAATGTTTCTTCGTAGGATACTCTTCTTCTCAGAAAGCTTATCGGGTTTACAATAGGCGCACCAAGATCGTTCAAGAGTCATTTTATGTTGATTGGCAGGAATCAAATGTGTGCGATACTAGATCTGAACCCTCCTGGTTTTATGATGCCACAACTGTGTTTAATTCATTCAATTTACCATTGTTTCTTGAAGAAGATGAGATCATTCCCATACACCCTGATCCCATACCTGATCTCGTCATTTTCCCATCTTCTCCAACATCCCCGCAACAACCATCACCATTACCTAATGTTGTTATTACTGCCGACCCTATGCTATCATCACCATCTCCACCATCACCTGTTATTCATCCTCTGGGTTCTTCTGTTACTGATATACAGCATGATTCATCAACTTCATCACCATCAAATGTCATCACTCCGAATTCTCTCTATAAGAAGCTAAAGGATCATCCCCATGACTTAGTCATTCGATCTATTTCAGATGGCGTTCGCACACGTCATCAATCAGGTTTAATTAATGAGTGTTTGTTCTCCTGCTTTCTGTCTCAGACTGTTCCCAAAAATATTAATATGGCATTGCAAGATCCAAGCTGGGTGGAATCAATGCAGTTAGAACTCCAACAATTCAGAAAGCTCAATGTTTGGGAGTTGGTCGATCTTCCACCAAACAAATACCCAATCGGGACGAAGTGGGTATATAAAACAAACCTGATGATAGAGGGGTAGTTGTTCGTAATAAATCTCGATTGGTTGTTCAGGGTTTCGCACAAGAAGAAGGCATCGATTACACTGATGTGTTTGCTCCCGTTGCTCGTATCGAAGCCATACGAATCTTTCTTGCACATG
Source organism: Tagetes erecta (assembly GCA_030867185.1). NCBI lineage: Eukaryota > Viridiplantae > Streptophyta > Magnoliopsida > Asterales > Asteraceae > Tagetes > Tagetes erecta. The sequence continues at coordinate 75,094,820 of CM061486.1, forward strand.
CCGCACACAAAAATTTCAAAGTTTATCAAATGGATGTGCGCATTCTTATATGGAGATATCGACGAAGAAATATATGTTTGCCAACCTCCAGGTTTTGAGGATCCGGATTTCCCTGACAAAGTTTACAAGTTGGACAAATCACTGTACGGATTACATCAAGCTCCTCGAATCTGGTATGAAACGCTAACACAATATTTGTTGAGCAAAGGATTTACAAGAGGGTCGATTGACATGACACTGTTCAAGAAAGTGATTGATGACGATATTCTTTTAGTTCAAGTGTATGTAGATGATATCATTTTCGGTTCGTCAAATGAAGATTTGTGCAGAGAATTTGAGGAGGTAATGAAGGAAAGATTTGAGATGAGCATGATGGGCGAGATGTGTTTCTTTCTCGGTTTATAGGTTGTACAAAAACCCGATGGCATTCTTATTCACCAGGTGAAATATATTCAGGAGATTTTGGTCAAATACAAGATGGACGATAGTTCTCCTGAACTATCTCCATTCACTGCATAGACATGTCTCACTCTGACGAATCCGGGAAGTCCGTTGATGCTCACCATTACAGATTGATGATTGGATCGTTAATGTACTTAACTGCAAGTCGTCCAGACATAGCTTTTGCTGTTGGATATTGTTCGAGGTATCAATCCAATCCAAAGGAATCACATGAAAAAGCCGTGAAGCGTATCTTTCGCTATCTAAAAGGAACTTCGCGTCTCGGTCTGTGGTATCCAAAGGGGGGGAGCTTTGATCTTCATGCATTTACTGATAGTGACTATGGCGGCTGCAAACTTGATAGGAAATCAGTTTCTAGTGGTTGTCAGTATTTGGGGGAGTGTTTGGTTTCGTGGCAGAGCAAGAAACAGACCACCGTTTCTTTATCTACGGGCGAAGCTGAATACACTGCTGCCTCTAGTTGTTGCTGTCAAGTTTTGTGGATACAACATCAGATGATTGATTATGGCATCAATATCTTGCATACTCCGATTTTTTGCGATAATGAGCCTGCCATTGGAATTACCAAGAATCCTGTTCACCACACCAGAACAAAGCACATCGAAACCCGCATTCATGCCATCCGGGATGCACAAGAAAAAGGGTTTATCAATATCATATCGATCGACACCAAAAATCAAAAGGCTGATCTGTTCACTAAAACATTTGATAAACCTCGTTTTTATGAATTAATCAACATGCTTGGTCTAATTTCTTTTTAATCCTTTTCTTTTTTTAAAAAAAATGTGCGTTTGAAAGAAAAATCTGCTTGTCTTACTTATATTTTCTGATAATGTCGGCCATTCTTTTGTGTTTGATCTAAAATAATTTTTTTTAAATTTGTGAAAAAATTCAGTTTTACGAAACTGAAAGTTTTGGGGGAGTAAATTCTACAAATTTCATAATTATGCTTCATCTCATGTTATATATGTTTGTTTCTTGCAGGAATTCAGATACGAGTTGATGTCGTCAAAAGGAGGAAAGAGATTTGCAATGATATGTCAGTAGGCTCAGCTCAAATACTATTAGACATCAACTCTATGATCAAACTAAAATTCACAAAGAACTCGATGATGAGGAGCATTTTCATAGACATTTGGCCTGCACAAAGTGATAAGTTTTGACAAAAATGGACTGAGAGTATTTGTTTCGTGCTTGATTCTTTCCCAAATCACCCTTAGCCGCAACCCTGAATGACGCTTCTCGTTAGCTCTTCAGAATTTTTTTGTTCTCGTGTTAATCTCCTCTGCTATGCGGAAGCATTGACCTAGAGTGATGATCTTCTCTGTTATATGTAAATATAGACCTAAAGCCCTCATCAGCACGTACAGATAATCATCTCCTCTGTTATACGTCAGTATAGACCTGGAGCTCTGGTCATCTGTAAAACCCTTATAAAATCTTTGCTCTAAAATGTTTATACATCATGTTAATTGCTTGATATCAAACCTACACTCCACTGCACTCCCGAAATACATTTTCCTTGATCACTTGATCTGGGTCTATGTTCCTTGCAATTACAAGAATCTTGCTGAATAACTAAACTCAATATGTCCTGAGGTCAAAACGAGTTACTTTGCTGAATGTCTGTGGAAACCAAGTTGCCAGAGCTTCTTCAAATCGAACCAAAACATGATAAGATCGTCACAGGTTGTTTGTTGAAAGGAAGAAGGCATGGGTTTAAGTGGACAAACATACTGACAATCTTTGCAAGTCTTTGTTCCTCTAGATGATTGCCAGTAACTCGTTTCGGTTTTCTTCATGATTCACTCTGTTATACTGAGTTGATTCTTTCTGAAGTTTCGTTACTTAAATGGGTCGATACATTGGATCTATCACATCTGTTTGGCTTGACATTATTTTAAAATATTTGTAATTTTAAATAGATTTGATTTTTCTTATTTTTCTAAACACAATTTTTGCGACACTATAGTGTCGATCTTGCGACTCTATATCCTTTGCGACACTATAGTGTCGGGCATATGACACTACGTCGTGTTTTATTCATCTGATGTGGGTCAAACGGGTCATATCTCAGATTTTTCAAAACCCGACACTATACACGACTCTAAACCCTAAAACACACACTTAACTTCAAATCCATCATTTTTGAGTGTTTTTGCTGATTCCAACCGGTAAGAATTGCTCTCCTATGTGTTTCGAAGCATCGTTTACTTTGTATTGGTTTTTGTTTCGATCTGATATGGATTTGATCTATTTGACTGTTGGGTTTTTCTCGCTATGCGACACTAGTGTTCTTACTGCGACATTGAACGAAAGTTCAAACCCTAGTTTGCGACACTACCAAGGTTATGCTGACCATGCTTTGTTGGTAGTGTCGGAAGCCTGGGATGCTGCGACATTGTAGTGTCGATGCGCATACCTTGCTGTTACGACACTACAATGTCGATGAACATGCGACATTGTCGCGACATTATTGTGTCGCATCTATGCGATACTGTGCATTTTTTTAATTTTATTTTCTATATTATTTTCTTTTTTGTTATTTGTCTATGTTTCTTAATAACTAACAAATTTCCGGTTTGTGTTTCAGATTGAAATATGGAGCCTGAGCCTTGGCAGCCGATGAAGTTCGACAAGCGGTCGAATGTGGTCGCTTATCTCAACGATAAGGACCCAAAGTCTGTTGGATTTCGTGACGCTATATCCTGGTTGAAGGTGTCCCCTATCTCCTATGCCGTCACGAAGGACTTGATTATTGATCAGCAGCATATCAGAGATTTCTGGGAGTCGGCAATATATAATCTCAACGCAAAACCGGCGGAGATCAGGGCGAACGTGATGGGGGAGGAAATAATCCTTACTGTTAATTCCATTGCTCAAATGTTGAGAATGGAACGTGACATCGGGTCTCCGATGTTACTAAGTCTGGAGGATGTGCATGAAGGATTTATGGAGATGGGATATGAAGGTACTGACTATCTGGAGCGACGGGAGATAAAGAAGACCTTTTTGTCGAAGGAATGGAGGTTCATCGCTCACTTTATTATTGTTTGCTTAGACCATCGGAAGGGTGGAACTGACAGTTTGAATTTTGAATGGGCCAGGGCGATGCTGAACCTGTGCAGGGGAGATAAGGCAAATATCCCACAAATGATATTTGAATATATGATTGAAAATATCTCCGCCGAGAAGAAGGATAAATGGTTGCTATACCCGAGATTTATCCAGATCTTTATTGATGAGTTGAAGCCAGGATTACAGAAGCTGGGCGATCCTCTGATGCTGACAAAGATGAATATTAGGATATTCGCCGACTGCTCTGCACCCCGACACGATGTTTCGGGAAAGATAACTTATCTTTTCCGAAATATGTATACAGACGAAAGGTGGGATTATATTGAGAAACTTAAGATTTCTAAGGAGAAGAGGTTTGAGGAGCATAGAGATAAAATCAAAGAAGATATTAAGAAGAGAAAGAAGTTCGTGGGAAAGAGGTCAGTTCCGTTTGAAGAACAAATCGATGAGATCGAAGCTGAGATTTTCAAATCTAAGGGAAAGAAGAAACGAAAAGTTGCTGATGATTCTGATACTGATGTCAGAATCAAAAAGGCAAAAGGAAAGGAGCCCGAAGTGTCTGAGTCTCTACCCAAAACATTTATCAAAAAGATGCCAGAAAAGATGGGATTTGCTGGTCTTGACGAGGACGTGATTCGAGGTGTGAATACGTCACTTGCTAACGAATTGGGTATGATAACGACGAAACTGATAAATGCTGAGGAAAGAGAGAGGCACCGGGAATCTGAGATGGAGGATTTGAGAAAGATTGTATTAGATCAACACGTGCTTATCAAAAAATTGTTATTGGAGTTAAATGAGGTAAAGAAAGAAGTGAAAGTTGGTGTAACGGAGACTGAAACGGAGATTAACGAGATGGTGAGCATTGAGAAGTACCCTACCTTGAAGGAAATGGTGCAGACAAGTAAGAGCCGAAAAGATTTTGCTAGGTTCAGCGGTGCAGGTGCGAGCGATACTGGTAAAGAATCAGAAATTACTGATGATTTCTGCTTCGATGTTGATGCTGATTTGGTGGGAGATGAGGTGGTAGCCGAGGAAACAAAGGAGGCCGAAATGAAGTTAGTTGATGAAGAACAGGAGGAGGAACAGTTGATTGATTATGATTCAGAGCTTGAGTTTTATGAAGTTGATGAAAAGGAAATGGTTTATGTGGCTCAGAGGAGCAGAGCAGAGGGTGACGTATTCGAATTAGACAAATCAGATTGGTTCAAGAAGGTGGGTGAACCAGAATATGTCACGCCTTTATTTCAGAACTTGGATGCCCCAACCCCCAAAGACACAGACAATAAAATATTCAGCTGGAAGTACAATATGGAGCTACAGAAGTTCATGATTAAAAGAAGAGGGGGCGGGATCAGCTATATCAGTAATCGCAAACACTTCAAAACCCTTCCTAAATGGGATTTGAGGCGTTTGGCGGTTCTCCCACTAATCAATGCAGATCAAAATGATCGTGCAAAACTTTTAGAGGAGGAAATCCAGGCGGGACTAAAAGACAATTTTGGTAGTTTTGGGTACAACAAACTGGAGCGTAAAAGATCAAAGAAAGATCTGGATTGGACCACTGGGAAAGGAAAAATTGTTTTAAAGATGAAGCCAATCAAGACTGTATTGAGAGTGAGAGTACCGGACCCAAGCCCGTTGAGACTGCAGGATTTCGAAAAGTGGTTCTACGATAACCAGACAGGGAAGGCAGTGATTAGGGTGAAGGATGTGACACCTCGCCCGGGGGCGGAAAACACCGGGCGCGTCAAGTGAATCGGATATCATAGTACAAAGCAAATGGCATACTAAATGCATATTTTAATATTTATTAAGCAATAATGTCGTGACATAAAGAAACATTAAATAGTCTTAAAACCGTAACAGAAACCGACAAATAAATATTGTTTATTGTCTTTTTATTCTAGGTCCGAAGCATCCTACGTGTCTTGAACCAAAACCGAAATCAAACACCACCTGAAAAACGTGTAAAATAAGTTAGCTAAAGAATTAGCTAGTGAGTAAAAACACAGTTAATAGTACATAAATATGAAATCCGAGATCATTATAGATTGTGTTTCGCAATCTCATGTGTATAGCAATTGGAATTGTGTTTTGGTTAAACGAAAGTAGTCGATAAGGTTGTGGGTTTGTACGAATTGTTTTGGGTTAATTAGATGTTTAATTCGTTGAGATGATTACAATTGACTGTTACCATTGCTTTCAAAACGTACGATTGATGATTTTTGGTTAATGATATTTACTGATTGATGCGTTATAAACGATTTGAATATGTGGGTTTTTGAAACCGGTTTACAATTGCGAATTGAACATGGTATCGGACGATTAAACGACAAATTTTACATGGTATTGAGTTCGAATCATGCACACGAAGATTTTGTGCCGGCTTAATTTGATTTTTAAGTGTTAAAACGAAGATTTAGACTTCGCCGAAAAAATGGACTCCGGCCAAAGTGGCCGGAATAGTTGGGACCGGAAACACGGGCTAAGGGGGTGGGGATTGGGTGAATTTCGTTTTTACATAACTGGTCCTTCAACCTTTAGATTGTTTTAAGTTAGTTGTTATAAGTTTTAATATTAGTTTGTAAGTTGACAGTTTTAGCCCAAAGTTAATCTATAAGTTATATTAGTTAATAAACTTAACTTTGTTGAGACGTAACGTTTATATAAGAGACGTTTTTTATTCTTTAGTTCGTTTTTGACGTTACGAGACTATTTCAAGGCTTAGGGGCGTTTTTGTTTAACGTTTTCAATAATTTTCTTTTACGAACAATATATATATATATATATATATATATATATATATATATATATATATATATATATATATATATATATATATATATATATATATATATATATATATATATATATATATATATATATATTGAGTTTTAATGCTCCAACAAAATTTATACATGAATGTTTTGTGATGTAAATACGATTATTTAATTGAAACGGGAATGACGTAAAATCTAACGCGTTTATTCATAATATTGAACGTTACATTTTGAAGAAATAAATACGATTACAATTTAGAGGATAACAACTTCGGGTTCGGGTCGGGCATTCGGGTTCGGGTTTGGGGCGACTATCACAAAGGATGGGTCTGAATGGAGGTTATTTGACCCGATGGAAGTATTCGGATTCTCTGACGACGATCTTAAAATTTTATGTGAAAACCCTATCCGAAATGGAGCTGAGACAAGGAAAGAGGCCGCTTTGTTTGAACGAGTGGCTAATAGGGCTCGTGGGATTAGATCAGAGGTAAGGGAGCTTGCTGTGAAGGTACAGAAGAAAGCAGAACTGAATGAAGATGTTCGTGAATTGATGCAGATGTTCGGGGCAGCAAAAGCTGGAGCTAAAGAAGGAGACCCAACAGGTGAAGTACCTCCCTAGGGGGAGTATTGGTGACCACATGTAGGGTGGTACTTCACCTTGTTGTTATTTGTATTTGTTTTACTTTGTAATAGACTAGTCGTATTTTGTTTTCTTTGTAATAGTTAGGTTAGTCTACTTTTGACTTGTTTTTATGCTCGTTTATGCGACACTGCATGCGACACTATAGTGTCGCATACAGCTTGTCTATGTCTAGCGAGCAGACAGTGTCGTGGTTGCGACACTGCCTGCGACACTAGCTACTGTATAAATAGTTGTTATAGGGCATTTTGTACACAACTCTTGGGAATTTAATTGAATACTATTCTCTCTTTGATACTGAGTTCGAATCTCTCTGTGTGTTTGCAAGGAATTGGATCTGTTATATCTTTGTTGCAATTGTCTAATCCATCTTCTTCTACTAATCTTCTTAATTAATCATTTGTTAATGGGTTGTAATGGTTTGTGTGAGTTTTGGTCACAAATCTCAATCAATTGATGCTAGATCTAGTGGTATCAATTGATTGTGATTAGATCTAAATCATATATAGCACGAATTACTGATTTCTTGGACCAACAGGAACCTATGTGTATCATTATTATATTAACTTAGAAATTTTTGTGTACATCTGACTCGCACGTGATCGAATGAGTTGTGGCATCCATGCAAAAACTAAAGTAATTACGGGTGCACACGAAATTATGATAGTTGGTGCAAGGAAACTATCGCAAGTTTTGTCATGTGTTTGAGGGCAATGCGATAAATGTGGTATGACAAGAGCATGGTGGATACGCTGCTGGTACTTCCTATATATAAATGCTTCTGTCATACTTTCAAATGAAGCGTTGTTTTGATCTGTGAATTTTCGTGGTATTCTAAGTACTCTATCCATATAGTAACTACCTACCATATATAATCAAGTAAAATAAGCTATTTCCTAAGTTGATATAAAAACAACAACTAATTACTATTTGAATCTATGCAAAAATCAGAAACCAATTCTTATCATATAGAAATCAAAATTTAACAATTGTTTTCTCATATTACCATTTGCGATCATCATTATCATCATCAGTGCTTAGTTGGTGAACTCTAATTCAACTCATCGAAACTAACGTATCATTGTTCAAATCAGAAGAGCTAAATGTAACACCTTATTTTAACATATTAGAAATATATGAAACTTATATTTTAAATATTGTTAGACGAGAAAATAATGAGTAGAACATCTATTTAAAATATGAGATATTAAGACGAACATTTACTATTATAGGAGACCGATTTATAATAATAGAAAACATATTATAGTTGAAGTTGTTCCGTTTTTAATAAAACTTAGGTCGATGGATACAGAATAGGGAGCTCATTTTAATGGTATATTCATAAGTTTATAAAACGGTATAATTTAAATGTTATAACTGAAAAATAGGATTTGAGCTAAAATTAATTATAAAGTTATAATATATAAAGTTAACTATATGAAACTAATTAAGCATGTGAATGCGTTGAAAACTTACACAAGGTGCAATTCAATTAGACCAACATAAGGATTAGCCGACTTCAACAACTATATAAACAAACGTTTAGTAAACTTTTATTTATATTTCACAATCTTTAGGATTCATATTCAGGTATGTTTTAGTTATTAATAATTAGTTTAGATATTTTAGTATAATATTAAAGGATTAATATAATATTAAAGGTAGGGTTAAGGGTCATAATTTGGGTAGACGTTAGATAACTTGATCCTAACTTCTTATATGACTAGTATCTAAGATTGTCCTGGTTCTGTTAAGGAAATAAAGTTTCGGCTAATTATAGTGAACCGCTATAATGCAAAGGTGAGTTTTATGAATGTTTTTCAACGTGAGCATGGTTGTCTTAAACTGTAATAATGCATGACTATTGTACGCATGCATATAACTTGAGCATACATACACATGTATATTGGGGATCCTTATACGTGCCGTTACGACAGACTTGTCGATACAACACTGACCATGTGTTAGCACATGTGGTGTAGTGGGCAATGATTGTATTGGAATGTAAAACGCTGGCCCATGTGTTGGGCGCCTGTGGTGTTGTTGGGTTATAATGACATGGGTGGGTACAAGTTATGATTACAATAATGTGATTTTCAACTTGTGTATATTCATGAACTCATTAAGCATGTGTCACAGGTAATGATGGCTAGTTTCTGTACGTGCTGGTTATCCTAGACCTGCGTGGTCTGGTGGAATTTTGTGTATCAAGCTAGGAATAGTTTGATTAAGCTTTGTACTTTTAAAGTTCCAAACTTTTGTACTTAATGGTTTATGTTAATGAAATAAGAAATCTACTTGTAAGTTGATATCAATTGTGCATTGGGCATCCTTATCGGGTGTGGTGTCACATTTGGTATCGGAGTCTAAGGTTCTAGCGAATTAGGTATTCGATAGAAATACCTAGGCTTTAACCTATGAAATTTGACCAACCGAAAGAATAAGTCATATATATATGTAAACTTTATGTAGATAAGGATGCTGGATGCCAGGAGCAGGAAAAGGACCTGATTTTATACGTAGGTTTGCGCCCGCTGATCACGATATACAAATTATAGTTGAGTCTGAATATGATCCCATTGAAGAAATGAAATCTGCTGGAGATACCTTTAGAAGTCTTGAAGAACTATTACCACCACCTTATCCTTACATACCCTCTTTTAGCTATCATTCTGCACCTATTGTTTTGAGTAATAATTTAGAATATGTTTCCTTCCCTCACTCTTCAGAAGATTTGGCAAGAGCACACCTTAGGGCATACCCTACTTCTGAAGAAGATGAGGATTCCAATGATTTATCCGAACCACCGATTTGTATTCCTCCTAGGGAACAAATACCACCCCCTCCAGAACTCGAATCATTCCGAATAGTGCAGACTAACTCTCATGGTCCTATGACTATTTGTAATCCTCGTATGAGAGTAGAATTACTATAAGAAACCCAAAAAATAAGAGCCATGCGAGCTAGAATAGCCGAGTTAGAGGCTGAGAATCAGAGATTAGCTGGTGTAGAAGCTCAAAATATAATACCGCAACAAACTTTGGATGAATTTAGAGCTAATGGAAGACATTAGAATTTTACCGCAACATGTTATGTGTAATATGTATAATATGTGAAATACGTGTAGCATGTGTAATATGTAACGAATACAATTTGTGATATACGAGTAGTATGTTTAATATTTGTAATAAGTGTAATATGGAAAAATAATAATAATAATAAAATAAAATAAAAATTTGTTGTAACTTTTGAACATGAAAATAAAAATGCTAAAGTTGGTATTTTTATTGGAATTCTAGAAAAATGTTGATAGAACCATCTGTTCGCAACAATCAACATTCTGAATAACGGGTTAGTGCTACCCGTCATAGTGGACCAGTAGAATTAGTTGATGAGGCTATTGATAGGATTGCCATTCGGGTTGCCCAAATCCTTGTTGGTACACAAGGCCATGGAAAACAAGAAATTGATAAACTAGCTAAATGAGAAGGGAGTACTGCCTCGACAAATCCGAACAAATCAAAACGAGAAAACAAGAACAAAGAAGACCTTAAATTTCTTAAACATAAAGATACAGAAATCGCTAAGGAATGTAATTACAAAACTTTCATTTCCTGTAACCCTCCCACCTTCGATGGAAAGAAAGGTGCCATTGAGGCACATGAATGGCTAAGTGAAGTTAGATTTAGTTCAAATGTTTAAATATGAGGCATTATTCTGGTGGAAAATACAGAAACAAACCAAGGGTGATGATTTGACACATCGCCTAGGTTGAAAAGAATTTTCAGAAATGTTTACACAATACTTTTGTCCCCCAAGTGAAACAGATAGAATTTAGAAAGAGTTTATGCAATTGGAACTAGGAAACAAGACATACCGAGAGTATGTCACTAAGTTCAATGAAATGTCCCGATTGGTATCTTACTTGGTAACTACAGAAGAAAATCGCATCCGGAGGTTTGTATGGGGACTGCCTTCAGACTACCGTACTTTTATCAAGTCAACTAAACCAACAACCTATTCTAAAGCGGTGGAAGCTGGAGCAACCTTTGCAAGTGAAATACAACAACGAAAAGGCCAAGAACTCATCCATAAAAGAAAATTGGACAATAATTAAGATCAGAAAAGAACAAATTTTAGAGATCCAAAAAGGCAATGAGGACTCCCACCCAAATGTCCAACATGTGGAAAAGGACATTCTGGTCCATGTCATCACCTTGTTTGTAGAAACTGTAAGAAAATCGGGCACACCCCTCGTGACTGTAGAGAGCCTCGTAAGTGTTTTGAATGTTGTGAGACGGGACATTTAGAGACACTTGTCCTAAGTTGCATAAGAAGGAAGAACCCAATAGGGCCAGAGGGAGAGCTTTTGTCCTAAATACCAAAGAAGCTCGTAGGAACCATTTAGAGTTTTATATCTAAGTCTTTTAGAGTCTCGATTAATCAAAGTCCCTGTAAGTTAGATAAACCATGTATAGTAGAACTAGCTAATGGAAAGGAAGAAGAAATTGGTTATGTTATGAAGGACTGTAGCATTAAGATAAGTGGTATCTCAATACCCATAAACTTATTACCAATGAAACTTGGAGAATTTGACATAGTAATAGGAATGGAATGGTTGTATGAGCACCAGGCAGATATACTGTGCGATAAGAAGCAAATTAAAATTAAGGACCTGGATGGAAAGCCCATAACAATTCATGGGGAAAAAACTGGTTAACATATAAGCTTTATTACTATGATAAAGGCAAGTATGTGTATTAAAAAAGGTCACATAGCCTATCTAGTGTATGCACTAGAAGAGAGGAAACTAGAGGATGTGCCCCAGTATCTGAATTCCCGAAGTATTCCCTAAAGATCTTCCTGGATTACCACCTAATAGGAAAATTGAGTTTAGAATCGACTTGATTCCGGGAGTGACACCTATATCAAAAACCCTGTATCGCCTCGCTTCGACTGAAATGGAAGAGTTAAGAAACCAACTTCGAGATTTAATAGACAAGGGATTTATCCGTCCCAGCACGTCGCCATGGGGCGCACCTATTCTCTTTGTTAAAAAGAAGGACGGCGCAATGAGGATGTGTATCGATTATAGAGACTTGAATAAAATCACGATAAAGAATCGATACCCACTCCCAAGGATCGATGATCTTTTTGACCAGTTACAAGGTGCAAGCTATTTCTCAAAGATATACTTAAGGTTTGGATATCATCAACTAAAGGTAAGAAAAGAAGACATACCTAAGACTGCCTTTAGGACAAGGTATGGACATTACGAGTTCCTAGTAATGTCATTTGGTCTGACTAATGCACCAACTGCATTCATGGACCTTATGAACAAAGTTTGCAAACAATACCTGGATCAGTTTGTGATTGTTTTCATAGATGATATCCTCATCTATTCAAAGAATAAAGACGCACATGAAGTTCATGTACGTGTTATTCTTAAGTTGCTAAAAGAAGAACAACTTTATGCTATGTTTAGCAAATGTGAATTCTAGACTAGAGAACTCCAATTCTTAGGGCATGTTGTTAATGAAAAAGGCATACAAGTGGACCCTATAAAGATTGAAGTAATTAAGAATTGGGACACACCAAGAAACCCCACAGAGATTCGATGTTTCTTAGGGTTAGCAGGGTACTACAGAAGGTTTATCCAAAACTTCTCTAAGATAGCGATGTCGTTGACAACTTTGACTCAAAAGAATATTGCATTTGTATGGGGTACAAACCAAAAAGAGGCTTTTAATATGTTAAAAGATAAGCTATCTAGTGCTCCAGTACTAGCATTACCTGAAGGTACTGAAGATTTTGTAGTATATTGTGATGCTTCCTATTATGGACTTGGGTGTGTATTGATGCAAAGAGGTAAGGTCATCGCCTATGCATCTCGACAGTTAAAGGTACATGAAAAGAGTTACGCCACCCATGACCTAGAACTAGGAGCTGTAGTATTTGCTCTCAAGATATAGAGGCATTATTTATATGGTGCTAAGTGTGTGATCTACACCGATCATCAAAGCCTTAAGTATATATCTGAGCAAAAGATATTAAACATGAGACAAAGAAGATGGATGGAATTATTGAACGACCACGATTGTGAAATTCGTTACCATCCAGGAAAAGCTAATGTAGTAGGATATGCTCTTAGTCATAAGGACATAACAAAGCCTCTAAGGATACGTGCATCAAGAATTAAAGTGAGATTAAGTTTAATGGAACAAATCAAAGATGCTCAAGCACAAGCACTGGCAGGTGGCCAAATTAATAATGAAAAATTGATAGGAATACAAGAACTCCTTACCAAATAAAAATATGGTATATTAAGACTCCAAAATAGAATTTGGATACCTATCATTGGAGGTCTAAGAGATAGAATTATGGAGGAAGCGCATAGATCTAAGTACACCATTCACCCTGGCAGCACAAAGATGTATAAAAATATTCGAAGTGAATATTGGTGGACATGAATGAGGAAATCTATTGATAGATACGTGGGTAAGTGCCTAACTTGTTTACAAGTTAAAACCGAACACTAGAAACCTACAGGATGTTTGCAGAAACCTAAAATCCCTGAGTGGAAATGTGAGATGATAACTATGGACTTTATCACTAAACTCCCACGAACTAAGAAGGGGCATGATACTATCTGGGTAATAGTAGATCGATTAACCAAGTCTGCTCATTTCTTACCCATACGAGAGGAGTATAAGATGGACAAATTGGCAAGAATCTATGTTAAGGAAATTGTTACTCGACATGGCTTCTGAGCACTGAATTGTCAAAGTATTCCTTTTTCTTCACAACACGAATCAAAGATATGATTCCTAAACTCTAACTGATGAGGTGGGATTTTTGGATCTACAATTTGCTACAGAATTTGTGATCAACACAAGACAATTTCAGAACACACAATTATGATTCGATCTAACACAACAGCAAAATACTCATAAATTCTCTTTGTATTGATCAAATAACGATTACAATTGTGAAGGAAAAACTCTCTTCTAAAGAGATACAAGCACTATTTTAGACCAATACAAACTAGCTAGAAACAGTTACATAAACAGTGCCTAGACTATATATATAAAGACGAGATACAAAGATAAACTAAACATGCTAATTTATATGTTCTAACAATACTCCCCCTTAGATTGGCATTTTAGCTGATCTTCAAAACTCTTCAGGTTCGTCTGTAATAACAAACAATGGCTGCTGAGCATGTATCTCTTGATCTTGTATGGCTTCGAGTATGCAATACTTGAACTTTTCGGCAGTCTTTGCTTGAGCTGGCTTTGACCCGTTCACCAGAATAGTAGTCTCAGCCATTCTTTTCAACGTTTCCAGGGAAACACCTGCAAGTTCAACGTTAGCATAAAACATATAAGGCTTCTTGATTCCTTTTGCCTTTGATGCGTGCAAATATATATAAAAAAATAACAAATAAAAACACCTAAGTTTTAAATTTATAAAACCAAGACAAACGAACTAACTCACACACAACCGACAGTGTACTAGATGCAATATAGCTACAAGTAAGTCCGGGTGTCGACCCACAGACTCTATATATCACGTTTAATTAACTAAATTAAGACTCGACCAAAAGACACGAACTTTAATTGGAAATATTATTTGACGGGGGGTTTTGTACTAAAAATAGTAACTTGCTAAAAATAATAAACTACTAAAAATAGAAACTAGCATGAAAGACGAGAAACGAAAACAGATTAATCAAAGCAAAACCACCTAGGCTAGAATCCACGTTGACTTCAGATTTCATTCACGTTTGGTCTAATTGGTATGTAACTGGAATCTTAAAGTATTCACTCAATCGAAACCACTAAATAAGACCCTCGAACCTTTTCAAGAAGACACCTACGAGTTTCTATCAAGTTATTACGCAAACTAGTTCTGACATTAGGTTTCCTCACAGTTACCTAATTTAATTATGTTTAAGTAACGTATCTAGAAAACCTACCTCACAGTTAAGCATTCAAAGCCATTTCAATCTATATCATATGATTCAATAAACAGGTTTAACAACTGATACTAAGATGGTCTTCTCACAAAGACTTAGACCTAGCACGTTAATTAAACAGGATTTATTGATAACTTATCACCTCACAGATATCTAAGTTAGCTATGCAATTTTTACTAGTTTAATCATTAGAATTATTCCTATGGCTGTTACTACAGTTTAACCATAACAATCATATAAAGCAGTCAATGATTTGAACAATAGCTTATTCTATGACATAGGGGGCGGTTTGGTTTCGTGCAAGGCCTCGCAGCAGGAAGAGGCAGTTGTCATTTGAAAGAAAACACTCTTTGTTTGTATAAGGTTCCAAACCTTCTCACAATCATCAAAGCTAACATGGAATAATTAAACTAATCAAACCAATTCTATAACACAAACATGTATCAATTGATAAAAGACTAAAACTTTACTTAAACAAAATCAACCATAACCCAAATCAACGAAACATGAGTTTCAATCTTCAATTAACGTTTCATCCTAACTCCTAGATGGTTTAAAGAGTTTAGCCAATCACAATCATACCAACAAACACAAATTCGTAAGTAAACATGATAGAATGAACCAAAAACAAAAGAACAAAGAAACCCGGAATTGTTGAATGATGATCCTTGATCCCGTACGCTTCCTTGACTTCGTTTTATGATCTTCAACCTTCAAAGCACTCGGTTTCAGCTTATTTTCGTCCCTCAATCGAACATAGGAGCCAGGGTTGAAGAATAGTTGTTTATATAGCGAATCGGGCCAAAAAACGAGAAAACTTTCTACGAAAGGGCCTCGCCGCGTCGTGCGACGAGGAAAGGAAGTGTGGTCGCGTAGCAGCGACCACAAAAACCATCATCACCATTGACACCACGCGCCACGCGGTCAGTGGCGTGGTGAGACAACTCTCGTGCACGTTTCGTTCGATTTATTCGTTTTCGTGTACCGGCTCGCTCGTAACTCCGTTTCGAGTCCCGTTTTCGCCTACAGATCCGATTTTCCACGAGATTTTCATTTCTTTATAAACATGGGACCTATTTAAGTTCTAAAGCCTAAACTGGTGCCTAATTGTAATTTAGTGTAAGGCCTTCCTATTTCTCCTAAGATGATGACCCACGAGATTGACGACTATTAAGATTCAATTACTACACTTATGGAAACCATCTCAGCTAATTGGGTTACCAAATGTTTATCCAAATTCATCTTTGTTTAAAAACCACAACTTATTTCAAAGCCAAAATCAGTTTACTATCATTTTCTATTTAAAAGTGCACAACTTAAACATAGACATTTTTCGGTTTTTAAAATTATTTTTTTGCATTTTTTAAGACACTATAAGACTCAAAATAAACAACGTATTATTACTCATCCGCACACTTAAGTTCTACATTGTCCCTAATGTAGAAATGGAAACCATCTAAAAATAAAAATAAAAATGCAGAAAATAAAATGATAGATAGGTGAATTGGAAAAGACTTAGCTGGTAATTTGCAGAACGCGTATGCTCCTAGTCTCTATTCCAATCTTTGGCTCCGATCGTATAGCATTTCGTTCGCGATCGTCCTTCACACCAACACTCCCGAGATCCATCTTCATCTTCACAAATTCAAACTCACCCGAATGGAGATTGAGTACGGGTGAGACTGATTTAAACCTGCAAAAACAAAAACAAGAATACCCAAGCATAAAACTGACTCGGCAAAAATAAAATAAAAATAAAATAAAACTGACTCGATAAAATACTTATACAAACTCTACGCACATTCCAAACAACTCAACCTGCACCTTGTGGGGCATCCTCAAACCTACTAGGATCCCCACACTTAAGCCTAACTAACCACTTCACTTCAGCCCAATCCCTAGTAAAGAAAACATCTCCACTCTCGTTGCCTTCTACACTTAAGCCTAACTAACCTGCAAAGTAATTTGTCTCTTAAAGACATCTATATTCGCATGAGGAGTGCGAAGGAAAGGATGACCAAGGATAATGGGGACTTTTGCATCAGCCTCCATATCTAGAACGACAAAGTCCACATGGAAGACAAACTTATCAACTTTCACTAACAGATTTTCCTCAATCCCCCGTGGATACTTAACCGATTTATCAGCTAAGGACAACCACATCCTAGTGGCAGTCAATTCACCTAGGCCTAGCTTCTCGTACAAAGAGTAAGGCATCAAATTGATGCTAGGACCTAGATCTGCTAATGCTCGGATCTCGAGATTACTACCGAAAAAGCAAGGAATCGTAAATACTCCAGGATCAAGAAGCTTCTCCGGTAGTGTATTCGTGACAACAGCCGAACACTCACCACTTAACGGAACTGATGAGAGTTCTCCTAGCTTGCATTTGTTCTTAAGGATGTCCTTCAAGAACTTAGCATATTTAGGCATATGTTGGAGAACCTCGATAAATGGCAGATTGATCTTATGCTGCTTAAGACGAGCGGGATATGGGATGCGAGCATGATCAATCAAAGGGGAGGGCCTCTACACGACCCGGACCCTCTAACAGTATCTCCTCATCAACCTCTTCCTCATCCTCACTCACTAATTTCTCACTAACTAAAGGTTCACTAAACAACACCCGTCTCTTAACTGGCTTTAATACCCTCCCACTACGAGTAGGGATAACATTTAACTAAGTAGAAGGGTTCGTTTGAGTCGAACCCGAGAATTGACCTGGGGACCTCTGACTAGGCGACTGTTTCACTAACTCTCCTATAGTCCTCTGGATGTCTAGGATAATGGATTGCTGATTTTGCAGGGCAAGGTCTTGCTTTCTCAGCATGAGCTCATGAGTAGCTAAGGTTTCCTGAGTTGCCTTATCCTTAGCTATTAACCGCATCAATAACTGCTCTATCCTATCATTACTCACACCAGACCCCTGACCACTAGCTTGTTCACCACCACCACCACCAAACGAACTACCCACCCCCTGATTATTATTGTTATTATAATTAGATTGATAACCAGGTAGGGCACCTGAGGAACGCCAGTTAGAGTTATTATTAAAAATTAAATTACGGTTCCAATTTGAGTTACCATTATTATTATTAGGGAACCAACTCTGATTAGCTACGAACACTACCGGTTCCTCTCTCGACATCAAAGGGCACTCTAAGGTACTATGGCCTCCACGACATAACTCACATTTGTCTACCTTAGCCCTAAGGTCCCTCATCTCACGGGTAAGGTTCTCTAAAGCAGCAACCACACTGGTTTCCATGCTAACATGGTGCACACCTAGAGTGGAAGAAGAAGGTGTGCCAGTGACAGGACTGGAATTCCTGTGAGTGGACCGATGTTCATGTTCAGTCTGGGCAAAACTCTCGAATAACTCATTGCATTGATCTACGTTAATTTTACCCATTAGATGACCCCCCGTAGATGTGTCAAACTTGGCCCTTGTTTCATAGATAATCCCATTATAAAAGTTCTCAACTAAGGCCCAAGGTGTAAGCCCATGTTGGGAGCAGCGAGATAACAAATTTTAAAAACGCTCCCAAGCAAGATAGTAGGGCTCATCTGGTTCCATTCTGAACGAGTGGATTTGATCACCAAGGCGAGATGCCTTATCAGGTGGGAAATACTTCTTCAGAAAAACTGAGCGAAGTGCTTCCCACATTGTGAACGTCCCCTCGGCTTGCGAGTCGAGCCAGAAAATAGCTCGATCCGTAAGTGAGAATGGAAACATATGCAAATAGATTGCGTCATCAGATGCACCTTGAAGTTTAAAAGTGCTCACGATTCGCGTGAGGCGCGGAAGGTGAGCTGGTGCATCTTCATCATCTCACCCGTGAAATTGGTTATTAGCAATGGCGGTCATGATGTATGACGGAATCTGCCACAAATTCGGATTCGTGATCTCAGGCGTTGCGATAGACAAACGGTTCCCGATGAAACCGTCGAACGCCTGTTGATGGACAGTACGGTTCGCTGCCATCAGAAACCTAGGACTGCTAGGTGGTGAGTTGTGCGGTGTGGGATGCGGGGTGAGATCAAATTTCAAAGTACTTACCTTTAACTCCGCAGACGAGACAGCTACAACTTAAAGCTCAGGATCAGCTGCTCCAACCGTATGCTTCACTGGTCCGTGCGATCTCAAGTGTGGCATAAAACTGCATGAAACGAACAAAACAAATCACACAGCAAGAACAAGGAAATGAAAAAGAAGTAAACAAGACAAAACAGTAATAAAGACAAAGACTTTAGACCCCTACGACTCAAACAAAACAAACAAAGCACGTGTATAGCAGTTAACACTCAACAAAGTTAATTAACGCAATTGCCAAGAGTCCCCAGCAACGGCGCCAAAAACTTGATGCGTGAAAATACATATATAAAAATAACAAATAAAAAAAACTATGTTTTAAATTTATAAAACCAGTACAAACGAACTAACTCACACACAATCGGCAGTGTACCGGTCGGAAGCAATATAGAAACAAGTAAGTCCGGGTGTCGACCCACAGACTCTATATATTACGTTTAATTAACTAAATTAAGACTCGACCGAAAGACACGAACTTTAATTGGAAATATTATTTGACGGGGGGTTTTGTACTAATAATAGTAACTTGCTAAAAATAGTAAACTACTAAAAATAGAAACTAGCATGAAAGACAAGAAACGAAAACAAATGAATCAAAGCAAACCACCTAGTCTAGAATCCACGTTGACTTCAGATTTCACTCACCAAAAAGTAACAAACAGTACTTGAATCTTACTTATTTAAAATTGATGCAATTTTTCTCAATGCCCACGGCCGCCTTTCCCGGTCCTTTTCTTTTAATGCTTCGACCCGAAGTGATAGCTTCTAGCCAGTTCAGTGGATAAGATGGCTGTGCTCCAGCTCACTCAAGAATGGGAAGGCAATGGTCCACCGACAAGCTTGTTCTGATCTTGGACCTAGTACATTGGAATCCTGAAGCCCATGCCATTAGACTATGTACTGGCTCTCTAGAAGGTAAAGCAGGAAGAGAGTAGCTGACATGTTTGGTCTAATTGGTATGGAACTGGAATCTGAAAGAATTCACTCAATCTACACCACTAAATAGGATCCTCGACCCTTTTCGAGAAGACACCTACGGGTTTCTATCAAGTTATTACGCAAACCAGTTCTGACATTAGGTTTCCTCACAGTTACCTAATTTAATTATGTTTAAGTAACTTATCTAGAAAACCTAACTCACAGTTAAGCATTCAAAGCCATTTCAATCTAATCATATGATTCAATAAACAGGTTTAACAACTAACACTAAGATGGTCTTCTCATAAAGACTTAGACCTAGCACGTTAATTAAACAGGATTTATTGATAACTTATCACCTCACAGATATCTAAGTTAGCTATGCAATTTTTACTAGTTTAATCAATAGAATTATTCCCATGGCTGTTAGTGTAGTTTAACCATAACAATCATATAACACAGTCAATGAATTGAACAATAGCTTATTCTATGACATAGGGGGCGGTTTGGTTTCGTGGAAGGCCTCGCAGCAGGAAGAGGCAGTTGTCATTTGAAAGAAAACACTCTTTGTTTGTATAAGGTTCCAAACCTTCTCACAATCATCAAAGCTAACGTGGAATAATTAAACTAATCAAACCAATTCTATAACACAAACATGTATCAATTGATAAAAGACTAAAACTTTACTTAAGCAAAATCAACCATAATCCAAATCAACGAAACATGAGTTTCAATCTTCAATTAACGTTTCATCCTAACTCCTAGATGGTTTAAAGAGTTTAGCCAATCACAATCATACCAACAAACACAAATTCGTAAGTAAACATGATAGAATGAACCAAAAACAAAAGAACAAAGAAACCCGGAATTGTTGAATGATGATCCTTGATCCCGTACGCTTCCTTGACTTCGTTTTATGATCTTCAACCTTCAAAGCACTCGGTTTCAGCTTATTTTCGTCCCTCAATCGAACATAGGAGCCAGGGTTGAAGAATAGTTGTTTATATAGCGAATCGGGCCAAAAAACGAGAAAACTCTCTGCGAAAGGGCCTCATCGCGGCGTGCGACGAGGAAAGGAAGTGTGGCCGCGTAGCAGCGACCACGAACACCATCATCACCATTGACACCACGCGCCACGCGGTCAGTGGCGTGGTGAGACACCTCTCGTGCACGTTTCGTTCGATTTATTCGTTTTCGCGTACCGGCTCGCTCGTAACTTTGTTTCGAGTCCCGTTTTCGCCTACAGATCCGATTTTCCACGAGCTTTTCATTTCTTTATCAACATGGGACCTATTTAAGTTGTAAAGCCTAAACTGGGGCCTAATTTTAATTTAGTGTAAGGCCTTCCTATTTCTCCTAAGATGATGACCCACGAGATTGACGACTATTAAGATTCAATTACTACACTTATGGAAACCATCTCAGCTAATTGGGTTACCAAATGTTTATCCAAATTCATTTTTGTTTAAAAACCACAACTTATTTCAAAGCCAAAATCAGTTTACTATCATTTTCTATTTAAAAGTGCACAACTTAAACATAGACATTTTTCGGTTTTTAAAATTATTTTTTTGCATTTTTTAAGACACTATAAGACTCAAAATAAACAACTAAGACTCAAAAATGATTATTACTCATCCCCACACTTCAGTTCTACATTGTCCCTAATGTAGAAATGGAAACCATCTAAAAATAAAAATAAAAATGCAGAAAATAAAATGATAGATAGGTGAATTGGAAAAGACTTAGCTGGTAATTTGCAGAACGCGTATGCTCCTAGTCTCTATTCCAATCTTTGGCTCCGATCGTATAGCATTTCGTTCGCGATCGTCCTTCACACCAACACTCCCGAGATCCATCTTCATCTTCACAAATTCAAACTCACCCGAATGGAGATTGAGTACGGGTGAGACTGATTTAAACCTGCAAAAACAAAAACAAGAATACCCAAGCATAAAACTGACTCGGCAAAAATAAAATAAAAATAAAAATAAAACTGACTCGATAAAATACTTATACAAACTCTACGCACATTCCAAACAACTCAACATGCACCTTGTAGGGCATCCTCAAACCTACTAGGATCCCCACACTTAAGCCTAACTAACCACTTCACTTCAGCCCAATCCCTAGTAAAGAAAACATCTCCACTCTCGTTGCCCTCTACCCATCTAGCCTCAATATCTATCACCTGAACCCGATTATCCCAACGCTTAACCTCTTCTTTCAGTTCAAGAATCTTAAACACGACTACTTCCTCTCCTACCTGCAAAGTAATTTGTCCCTTAAAGACATCAATATTCGCATGAGGAGTGCGAAGGAAAGGATGACCAAGGATAATGGGGACTTTTGCATCAGCCTCCATATCTAGAACGACAAAGTCCATATGGAAGACAAACTTATCAACTTTCACTAACAGATTTTCCTCAATCCCCCGAGGATACTTAACCGATTTATCAGCTAAGGACAACCACATCCTAGTGGGAGTCAATTCACCTAGGCCTAGCTTCTCGTACAAAGAGTAAGGCATCAAATTGATGCTAGGACCTAGATCTGCTAATGCTCGGATCTCGAGATTACTACCGAAAAAGCAAGGAATCGTAAATACTCCAGGATCAGAAAGCTTCTCCGGTAGTGTATTCGTGACAACAGCCGAACACTCACCACTTAACGGAACTGATGAGAGTTCTCCTAGCTTGCATTTGTTCTTAAGGATGTCCTTCAAGAACTTAGCATATTTAGGCATATGTTGGAGAACCTCGATAAACGGCAGATTGATCTTAAGCTGGTTAAACATATCTAAGAAGTGCCTATATTCCCGCGTATATTTATGCTGCTTAAGACGAGCGGGATATGGGATGCGAGCATGATCAATCAAAGGGGAGGGCCTCTACACTACCCGGACCCTCTAACAGTATCTCCTCATCAACCTCTTCCTCATCCTCACTCACTACTTTCTCACTAACTAAAGGTTCACTAAACAACACCCGTCTCTTAACTAGCTTTAATACCCTACCACTACGAGTAGAGATAACATTTAACTAAGTAGAAGGGTTCGTTTGAGTCGAACCCGAGAATTGACCTGGGGACCTCTGACTAGGCGACTGTTTCACTAACTCTCCTATAGTCCTCTGGATGTCTAGGATAATGGATTGCTGATTTTGCAGGGCAAGGTCTTGCTTTCTCAGCATGAGCTCATGAGTAGCTAAGGTTTCCTGAGTTGCCTTATCCTTAGCTATTAACCGCATCAATAACTGCTCTATCCTATCATTACTCACACCAGACCCCTGACCACTAGCTTGTTCACCACCACCACCACCAAACGAACTACCCACCCCCTGATTATTATTGTTATTATAATTAGATTGATAACCAGGTAGGGCACCTGAGGAACGCCAGTTAGAGTTATTATTAAAAATTAAATTACGGTTCCAATTTGAGTTACCATTATTATTATTAGGGAACCAACTCTGATTAGCTACGAACACTACCGGTTCCTCTCTCGACATCAAAGGGCACTCTAAGGTACTATGGTCTCCACGACATAACTCACATTTGTCTACCTTAGCCCTAAGGTCCCTCATCTCACGGGTAAGGTTCGCTAAAGCAGCAACCACACTGGTTTCCATGCTAACATGGTGCACACCTAGAGTGGAAGAAGAAGGTGTGCCAGTGACAGGACTGGAATTCCTGTGAGTGGACCGATGTTCATGTTCGGTCTGGGCAAAACTCTCGAATAACTCATTGCATTGATCTACGTTAATTTTACCCATTAGATGACCCCCCGTAGATGTGTCAAACTTGGCCCTTGTTTCATAGATAATCCCATTATAAAACTTCTCAACTAAGGCCTAAGGTGTAAGCCCATGTTGGGAGCAGCGAGATAACAAATTTTAAAAACGCTCCCAAGCAAGATAGTAGGGCTCATCTGGTTCCATTCTGAACGAGTGGATTTGATCACCAAGGCGAGATGCCTTATCAGGTGGGAAATACTTCTTCAGAAAAACTGAGCGAAGTGCTTCCCACATTGTGAACGTCCCCTCAGCTTGCGAGTCGAGCCAGAAAATAGCTCGATCCGTAAGTGAGAATGGAAACATATGCAAATAGATTGCGTCATCAGATGCACCTTGAAGTTTAAAAGTGCTCACGATTCGCGTGAGGCGCGGAAGGTGAGCTGGTGCATCTTCATCATCTCACCCGTGAAATTGGTTATTAGCAATTGCGGTCATGATGTATGACGGAATCTGCCACAAATTCAGATTCGTGATCTCAGGCGTTGCGATAGACAAACGGTTCCCGGTGAAACCGTCGAACGCCTGTTGATGGACAGTACGGTTCGCTGCCATCAGAAACCTAGGACTGCTAGGTGGTGAGTTGTGCGGTGTGGGATGCGGGGTGAAATCAAATTTCAAAGTACTTACCTTTAACTCCGCAGACGAGACAGCTACAACTTCAAGCTCAGGATTAGCTGCTACAACCGTATGCTTCACTGGTCCGTGCGATCTCAAGTGTGGCATAAAACTGCATGAAACGAACAAAACAAATCACACAGCAAGAACAAGGAAATGAAAAAGAAGTAAACAAGACAAAACAGTAATAAAGACAAAGACTTTAGACCCCTACGACTCAAACAAAACAAACAAAGCACGTGTATAGCAGTTAACACTCAACAAAGTTAATTAACGCAATTGCCAAGAGTCCCCAGCAACGGCGCCAAAAACTTGATGCGTGAAAATACATATATAAAAATAACAAATAAAAAAAACTATGTTTTAAATTTATAAAACCAGTACAAACGAACTAACTCACACACAACCGGCAGTGTACCTGTCGGATGCAATATAGAAACAAGTAAGTCCGGGTGTCGACCCACAGACTCTATATATTACGTTTAATTAACTAAATTAAGACTCGACCGAAAGACACGAACTTTAATTGGAAATATTATTTGACGGGGGGTTTTGTACTAATAATAGTAACTTGCTAAAAATAGTAAACTACTAAAAATAGAAACTAGCATGAAAGACAAGAAACGAAAACAAATGAATCAAAGCAAACCACCTAGTCTAGAATCCACGTTGACTTCAGATTTCACTCACCAAAAAGTAACAAACAGTACTTGAATCTTACTTATTTAAAATTGATGCAATTTTTCTCAATGCCCACGGCCGCCTTTCCCGGTCCTTTTCTTTTAATGCTTCGACCCGAAGTGATAGCTTCTAGCCAGTTCAGTGGATAAGATGGCTGCGCTCCAGCTCACTCAAGAATGGGAAGGCAGTGGTCCGCCGGCAAGCTTGTTATGATCTTGGACGCAGTACATTGGAATCCTGAAGCCCATGCCATTAGACTATGTACTGGCTCTCTAGAAGGTAAAGCAGGAAGAGAGTAGCTGACATGTTTGGTCTAATTGGTATGGAACTGGAATCTGAAAGAATTCACTCAATCTACACCACTAAATAGGATCCTCGACCCTTTTCGAGAAGACACCTACGGGTTTCTATCAAGTTATTACGCAAACCAGTTCTGACATTAGGTTTCCTCACAGTTACCTAATTTAATTATGTTTAAGTAACTTATCTAGAAAACCTAACTCACAGTTAAGCATTCAAAGCCATTTCAATCTAATCATATGATTCAATAAACAGGTTTAACAACTAACACTAAGATGGTCTTCTCATAAAGACTTAGACCTAGCACGTTAATTAAACAGGATTTATTGATAACTTATCACCTCACAGATATCTAAGTTAGCTATGCAATTTTTACTAGTTTAATCATTAGAATTATTCCCATGGCTGTTACTGTAGTTTAACCATAACAATCATATAACGCAGTCAATGATTTGAACAATAGCTTATTCTATGACATAGGGGGCGGTTTGGTTTCGTGGAAGGCCTCGCAGCAGGAAGAGGCAGTTGTCAAAACCTTTATTCTATGACATAGAAAACGCTCTTTGTTTGTATAAGGTTCCAATCCTTCGCACAATCATCAAAGCTAACATGGAATAATTAAACTAATCAAACCAGTTCTATCACACAAACATGCATCAATTGATAAAAGACTATAACTTTACTTAAACAAAATCAACCATATTCCAAATCAACCAAACATGAGTTTCAATCGTCAATTAACGTTTCATCCTAACTCCTAGATGGTTTAAAGAGTTTAGCCAATCACAATCATACCAACAAACACAAATTCGTAAGTATTAAACAAGATAGAATGAACCAAAAACAAAAGAATAAAGAAACCCATAATTGTTGAATGATGATCCTTGATCCCGTATGCTTCCTTAACTTCGTTTTATGATCTTCAACCTTCAAAGCACTTGTTTTCAGCTTATTTTCGTCCCTCAATCGATCATAGGAGGCTAGGGTTGAAAATAGTTGTTTATATAGCGAACCGGGCCAAAAAAACGAGAAAACTTTATGCCGAAAGGGCCTTGTCGCACGACCAGGAAAGGAAGTGTTGTCGCGTAGCAGCGACCACGGACACCATCACCACCATTGACACACCGTGTCACATGGCCAGGGGTGTTTCCTGTCACTATGTGGATTGGTGAGACACCTCCCGTGCACGTTTCGTTCGATTTCTTCGTTGTCGCGTACTGGCTCGCTTGAAACTCCGTTTTGCGTCCCGTTTTCGCCTACGAATCTGATTTTCCGCGAGCTTTTTAATTCTTTATCAACATGGGACCTACGAAACAGAAAAACATCAGTTTTATTAAAAATGCTATAAAATCGACTCGAAACGACTCAAAACTGAAATAAACACAATACGAGGTTTATGTATATTCTATACTCTATCAGTCTTTGATCTCGATTTTGACTAGATTAGCATACAACAGTGCTTTTCTCAGCCTTATCTTTTCAGTTGCTGCTCTGATCACTTCAAACATAATTTCGAATAACTTCTTGTCAGCATCAACAATTTCATACTTCAATTTTTCCAACTTTTGACTTCGAATATAGTCAATATAGCTTAGATGCAGGAGTTTGAGCTCAAAAGTTCCAAAAATAGTAATCATGTCGTTGTCCCAATCATCAAGATCTCATACCAACTTCAGTTCATATGTCTCTTCAAGATAAAAGGCCTTCAATATTGGCTTTGAGCTTTGAGATCCATCTAATACTTTAACTCCTAGATCTGTGACTTTATCAAAGTACTTATAACTGAATTCATCGAAATAGATTCTCAGCTATACACTTTCTTCTTTTTCTTTCTTTTCGGGTCTAAGTATGCATTATCCTCTTGATGACCTTTTGTTTGCAAAAATTGTGGCATTCTACTCATCCCAGCATCAAGAAGCATAACAAACCTCTGACCTCTATCTGGCTTAGTATGATTGATCAATGGAAGCTTGTGCAATTCTTTCAAGTCCTATACCGGTAATTTGAACAAACTTGAATAATAATGATAGACATCACAAATTCCATTTACTCTCTTAATCAAGAATGCATCAAGCACCTCGTCATACTTCCGTGTGATAATCTTTGCATCCTTCGGTTTATCCGGTACAATCATGGCATCTAACAAATCAGCAACCGATTGCCCTTTATTTAGCAATGATCTAACAATGTCCTCGGCTGTACTAGCTTTGTTCCATCGTTCACGTGTGTCCAACAATACATTGTACACCTTCATTTCGCTATGAAACATATTTATCAAATCATTCCTCTTTTTATGCACGTCTTCAACTCTAGACAGTGAAGGTATTTAAGATGTCTCCAACACTCTGAATCTCTTCGTTATTTCCAAGTATTGAGGATTGTGATAATCAAGGATAAACATTTTGTTGTGCCTCTTCTTTGATGCTTGAAAACTTTTGACTAACTTCCTCAGGGATTCAGATTTAAATCTCTTCAGGCTTCGGTATGGATAATTTCTCGATTGAAACCATGACCTCACATCACTTGATGACATCTGTTCAGGATCTGGATAGTGTAGTTCCTCAGGTGTCAAGTCATCAATGTTGAGACTTTCTTGTAGAGGATGCCATTCACCTGGTTCAATTACTATCTTATTTTCATCTCCGTCTACACGATCCTGAGCAACCATACACTTTTCATATTCCTCATTGATTTGAGAAACAGTTAGCCCATTCAAATATACTTGAATGTCATCAGTAATATCCATGACTTTTTCAATTTCAGCTGCAACTTGTTTCACATTTACATTCTCAATCTGTTCTGGATCATCCTCCAATACTTCATTGTACCATTCATCACCCATAGATAATGCTTCTATCATCTCTTCTTGAATAGGATCAGACTGAACAGTCACAGCTTCATCAACATTTGCTTTCTTAGCCGTCTCTTCAACACTTTCTACCACTGGCACGATTTCATCTGTCTTTCTTTTGCCTGCCACTTTCTCAGCAATATATGTATCTTTAGGCTTATCTTCAATACCCAAGAGTCAGATTCTTGCTGCTTCATTAGATCAATGTCTGCTTGAAGATTAACATTCTCTGCCTTTACCAACTCATATCTTCTAGCAGTTTCTCACACTCCTCATTTAGTTTCTTGAAAACTTTTGTGTTCTTGACATAATTTTCTTTAAATTTCTTGAGTTCAGCATCTCTCTCAGCTAATTTCTTTTCTAACACCTCAATTTTCATTTTGAGATTGTTGATCATTAAAAAATAATGTGCTATCTCTTCATCTTTCGATGTAAACATCACATCCTCACCCATTTTCTCTGAATTTGTTTCTTCTTGAATTTCAACCACATCCACAACCTTTGTAATCTCAAGGGAAGACTACTTGGATACAAATTCAAATTCATCTAATCTTATGGCCTTAGTACCAACAGATTTCACTTCTTCAGTATCTCCTGACTTTAAAACTTCAGTATCACTATAATTCATCACTTCGGTTTCACCAGAAAGTACAATTTCGGTGTCATCAGAGTGTACATATACTGTTTCTTCTACTTCAATTACCTCAGTATTCTCAGATAAATTTGGAGACAGATGATCAGGATACATAGCTTCATCATCAGTTTGTGCCACTGACTCAGCTAGACTTTGTTGTGCTTGACTTGCAATTTTAATCACATTCACCTCAGGCTCCTGATTCAGTTGAATCACAGTGTGGGCAGCCTCTACAATATCATCATAAAAAACACTTGTATAAAAATACAGCGTATCATCCTGTTCTCCCTTTACATTTACATGACTGTCATCTACATCATGAGCAACATCCACATGTAACGGCTCTTCATCAGTAAGATGATAATGTGCAATACTAATGTTCACATTGTCATTACTTACATCCACAATATACCTAAACAAACGTACATTCCTCGATTGTGTAATCATGGACAGTATTTGATACACCTCTTTATTCATATTTTCCAACTCCACTCTTTTAGCTTCTAAACCATAAGCAACTATCCGGATGCTCATTGATGATCATTTGGAGAAACCTTGGAAACGTTAAAAACTGGTTTTTAATGCGTTTGGTAATGTTGTATACAAACCCATTCAAGATCCATCGAGCCATGTTAAAAGGCTGATTCATAATCAAAGTAACAATCGGTGAACCTAATTCATATGAGAATGAGTTAAACCCTGCACTCCTCTTTGACATACCGTGGTGAAAGACATAACACAACAACTTCCAATGATCACATACTCTTGCTCTGAAAAATGCCTTGGAAATTCTGTAGGATGACCCATTGATACAAACACTTCTTTGCCCACATTCAAAGGTAATACATAAGGATCTTTTGCTTCATTTTCACCCAACCTTAATGCAGACCGAATGGATTCTTAAGATACTTCGATCGTTCTTACTTTTGAGATGAAACCTTGTTAGTGCTCTTTGCTATAAAGATTTACTTTCTCTTAGTTTGTACAAATTGTTATGTTTTGGGTATAATTTGTTATTTCCCTAAAGTGTATTGTGGTATAAATAGAAAGTTGTAGGTACTAGGTTAAGAGAGTGAACAAGTACTATTGAAAGCAACATTTCTCTGCACCATTGTACTACAACTTTATATCATCAATACAAAGAGAATTATCAGTATATTTTCTATGTTGATTTGTATGTTGTTTTACGTAGATCCATGATTGATAATCGTGTTAGTAGTAGTTTCGATTAGGGGTGTGCATGGGTCGGTTTGGGTCGGTTTTTGACTCAATCCGAACCCAAACCCAAAAAGTCGGTTTTTGTGTTTTTAAAACCCATGGGTTTTGGGTTTTTCGGTTTTGGGTTTTGGGTTTGCGGACTGGGTTTGGGTTTGGGTTCGGTTTTTTCGGTTTTTTCAACTTGGCTTTAAATTTATTGTTTTTTAGTACTAAATACAAGTTATAAACATAACTCTTAATGATTCAAGAAAACATGTTATAATACTAAAGTTTAAATTTATGTTTTCATAAGCTTAAACATTAAAAATCAACCACATTTCAAAAGAATATTTACTCAGGAAACAATAACCATAAACAAAATTTTGAATGTCATTTTACTTCGACAAAAAACCACCAATAAATCATAGATAAAATGTAATATGATCATATAATAATGTATTACAATATAGGCTTTTACATAACATAGGTCATGGGTCTTACATATATGAAATTTAGCATATACATAAACATTATTGGGTCGGTTCGGTTTTTACGGATCGGTTTTTTAACAAAACCCAAACCCAACCCAAAAGTTCGGTTTTTTTATAAATTAAACCCAAAACCCACGGTTTCTATTTGGGTTCGGTTTTTTGGGTTTGGGTTTTCGGTTTTTTCGGTTTCGGATCGGTTTTTTCGGTTTTATGCTCACCCCTAGTTTCGATCTAACTGAACCAATCAATTGGTATAAAAGCTGTTGATTTTGTGTGTTTTTCGCTCTTCATCAAGCAAAAACACTCAAAAACTGTTCTAATGTTGATTTTCACGATCTGTTGCTGAAATTTGATTCGATTCATCACTTAATCATTTCTAATTCACAACATAGGTGTTGATTTCACTTAGAAAAGATCAGATTAGAAGAATTAAGTAATTTGAAGTAATACACTATTCGATCGAAAATTTATCAAAATTCATAATCTAAGGATGTTGTTTAAGATTGATTGATACATAGGGTTATTAATCGGGTGATTATACAGCTTATGTGTGATTTCTCGACTAATTCAACAGATTTTAAAGAATTATTGAAAAATTGGATGATGATGTTCATGAGTATGATGAAGTTGTTCTTGCCGTGTGACTGATTTTGGTGACTTAGACGTTTCAGGACTTAGTTTTTTGGACGAAAATTAAGGTTATTGTTTAGTCGTGTAAAGTCTTATAGTTGTAGTCGGGTTAAATCTGAGTTCTCTTAAAAATTTGAAGTGTACTGTTGAGCCGTGTGAATCTATTCAGCCGTGTTACTATTTAGTCGGTTCAGCATCTTTCAAGCCGTTGCAAGGGTTTTCAAGTATTTTCCGTGTGAACTATTTTGTTGTGTCATCTGTTAATTTGTTGGTTGTATCACTATTCAGTCGTGTCAAGATTTTTAGCCGGGTGAGTAACTATTCAGACGCGTCAAGATTTTCAGCCGGGTGAGTAACTATTCAGACGTGTCAAGATTTTCAGCCGGGTGAATCGCTGTTCAGTCGTGTCAAATTTGTCAGCCGGGTCAAGATTACTACTATTAAGTCGTGTGTTCTACTACTTTTCAGACGTGTGACTCTCAGACAACTCATTGTTCAGCCGTGTGACTGTTTAGCCGTGTCATCTTCAAACATCATTATCTGAATCACTCTTCCGTCGTATTAATTTTTTTTAATCACTCAAATTTATTTTTATTTTTAGTTTTTGAGCTACTTGTCTTTTTCAAAAAAAATATATATTTTCTTTTAATAAATTTAAAATGGCTCCTAGTGATGATTCAGATAATCGTGTCCTAAGGTTAGTTAACCATGTAGATTTCAAGAGTTGGATGATCAGATTGAAACATCATTTTTGCTCTATTGACAATGATCTATGGAATTCGATTGATAAAGGTCCACATATTCCTGTTCAGACTTCTGCTGATAGTGCAAGCACCTATACCAAAGACTCTACTAAACCTTATCCAGAGGATAATCTACAAGGTGAAGAGTTGCGAAAAGTGAAAAATGATAGTAAGGCTTATTCCTTAATGTGTAAAGGGCTGCCACTTCAAGTGTTGTCAAGGATGTATGCTTATTAGACTGGCTATACATTGTTCGAGGCACTAAAATCATTGTGTGAATGAGGAGAACAGATAAGCAGTCACAAGAAACAAAAATTAAAGAGACAATTGGAATTGTTTGAGCATATCTCTGGAGAGACTGTGCACCAAATGATGAATAGATTTGTGCATCTAACTACTGAGATGACAAATGTTGGAGTGAAAACAGATCTTCAAGACTTAAATGACATATTTTTGTGTGCTCTTCCATCTTCATTGAAACAAACAGTTACCCTTCTGAAACATACTGAAAAATTTCCAATGGATTTAGATCTTCTCAATGCAAAAATAGAAGAGGTAGAAATCGATGAAAGTTCAAGGAACACAGACCGATCTGGTTCTCATGCTCAGTATAAATTTGTTGTGAATCCTTCAAATACGGTTGAAAATGCATTTCTTGCTCAAGATAGTTTGAAACAAGAAGATGAGGATGATATGTTCGTAGGTGCTAGTTTTTATACAGATTCTTCTTTTCATACAAGCTCACCAATTTACATGCAGCCTCAAACTCCACCAAAAAGTCAACCTCAACCAATGAAATCTCAATCTGAATCTCAAAGTTCAAGTTCTACAATTCCAAGTAAAGTCAAAGATGTAATGAACATTCTGTTGCAAGATGAGGAAACAAAGAATGCCTTTACTGCATTCATGGCAAGTTTCCAAGCTTATCAAGGCAGTCATTTAACTCAAATGGATGTTGTACTTCAAGACCTTCTTCAAATGAATCCTGATGATGTTGAGGAAATGGATTTAAATTGGCAGATGGTTATGATTGCACAAAGAACACAGAAACATGCTTATGCCAATCATAATTTCAGACCAAATGCTAATAGGACGGTTGGTTTTGACAAGACGTAGGCAAGATGTTTCAATTGCAATGGTTATGGTCATTTTTCTTGGGAATGCAAAGCTCCTAAGAATCAGAATTATAATGGTCAGACAAGTTCAAGTAATTCGAATCCGTTTCAAGGTTCAAATCAATAATCTTCAAGTTATCAGAATCGAAATCAACGTTTTCAACATAAACCATATCAAAGTCTGCTAATGCCAGAATTGAAGGAAGATGGTAAAAAACCAGAAGATCAAAACAAGGCACTCGTAGTCAGTATTAAAGATGGTTCTGACTAGAGTGCATATGCTGAACAATTTATTGTTGATCTTATTGGTAATTTGGCTTTGGTATGTGAAATCGAAGAGGAAGACTGGTTTGAGGAAAGTGATTTGAAATTTCTTAAGGCTAATTTTGGAGAATCAAAAGCATAAATTGCACTCATGGCTACATCTGAAGATTTTTTCTCATATGCAGAATCTGAACAACTAAAGGTTAGTTCTGAATTACCCCCGAACTATATTCCAATTCCAGATGATGTGAAAGACAGGTTGTGTTCCAAAGCATGCATTGATCAGGTGGAACATTATCGAAACCATTCGTTTAAAATTGGTGATAAATTAAGTAAACATGAAAAACTTCATTAACAACTTAAAAAAGATCAAAAAATTTCGGCTGACAAGATAATATCACTTCAGAATTCATGGAACAAAACACTTAAAGAACTTGACATTTCCACAAAACAACTTGAAGAAATGACAAAAGCAATTGAATTGGAAAAGATTGCTCATGTAGCAACTCAGGTGGATTTAACAAAGATGAAAAGTTCAAAAGCTATCTTGGCTAAACTGGTAAGTGAGATAAAAGATAACAAAGCTGGGTTGGGTTTTACTCATGAACCAATGCCTAAATCAATAACAAACACTTTACTTGAGAACTTTAATCAATTTGATCACTCACCTGAAAAATAAAGAAAAATTTAAAGAAATTCAAAGAATTAAATCTGAATCGGGAAGCTCTGAAGAAAAAGGTGATGAAAAGGTGTTGACTGAGAATGTGAAGGAAGAAGAAGTTGTGCTTATTGAAGCCGATGATGAAGCAAGTGAAAAATCAAGTCTAGTGTTTGAGCAAGTTGTTGAATATCAAGCGTTGAATTCAGAAACAACAAAGACTGTGAAGGACAATGAAGAATTCTTAGGATTCAATGATCCTGAATATCTGAAATGGAATAAGGAACAGAAGGAACTTGCTGCTGTCAAAATTCAACAACAGGCAAATGTCAAGAATGATGGTGCTTCTACTTCTAAATCACATAAATCAAAGAAGTCAACTCGTCTGAACAGTACCTGACCCGACCAAGGTTATTTGTATCTGTTGACCCGTCTGAAACTTTTGACCCGTCTCAATTTTAACCTAATTTTTCACTCGTGTTAACTCAAGCATATAAATACCCCTCTTCTTCAAACACCTAACAACTTTTTATCATATCTTCACTCGACCATACATTCACACATTCACCCGACCATACCCCTGTTCAAATCTCCTGTTCTATATCAAGATTTTGAGATTAATAGAGGTATGTGGAACATGATTCATCATCGTTTTCACTGTTGTCACTGTCAAAACCCTAAATTCGATGATCGACGATGAACAGTAACTTGAACAATGAACCGTCACTTTGATTTAATGACAAAAAACTGAAATCTTGTTGATTTTAAGTTAAAATCTGAGGGTTAATTAATAAATTTCACTGGTTAATCATCACAAGGACATTAATCTGCAGCTAATCAATGAAAAAATTTGATTTAAGTGAACCGCCATTGATGAACTTGAAACAGAGAATCTTGTTTAAGTGAAAATGTCATGATATTGTTTAAGTGTGTTATCATCTGATGTTAAAACTTGTTTGCAATTATGTCTTATACATCAAATCAGAAACCTAAGACTTAAATTTCAATAAGTTTGTTAAATTTTCAGTTTGATAAGGATTTTTGATATAACAGTTGGAGTGTGTTACACATTTACACTGTCTAAACAGGCTGATACTCTCAAAAAGTTTAACCAATGTTTTTCAAAATGCATTCTATCTACTGTTGCATCTTATCTTAAAAAACTTTAATCAATTTGGTATGACACTTGATCATTTACTCATGTTTTTTACCACTGACACATTTGTAACTGATTTCAGATGGAAAATCTCAAGTATGAGACTAAGCACAACATTGTGGCTTTACTTGATGATGTTATTCATGAGGCAGCAGGGTATCCACAGATGATTAGATTTCTTCTCAGAACAAAGTATGTATATGCCATGTGTGCTAAGCCCATAGTATACATGACGTTAATTAAAAGATTCTGGAAGACTGCTGAAATAATTACAGATGATGAGGGTCATATTGTTGTCAGAGGTTATATTACCAAACAGCTACAAGTTACAGTATCAGAAGATGCCATTAGAGATGCACTGTTCTTGGGTGATAATGAAGAAGGTGACCTACATGAGTTCACAGTTGCTGAGTGTCAAGAGTGATTAATCAATATGGGACATCCTTCTATATTTCCTAAACAAAAATTTCTAAGGGCAGGACTGAGCAAGCAATGGAAGTTATTGTGCTATGCCTTTCAACACTGTCTTTGAAGAAGAAGTGTTGGTTTTGACACTGTCCCATAAGATATAGCTGCTCCAATTGTTGCAATTTCCATGAACAGAAAATTTAATATGGCCAAATGGATTACGAAGGGGTTCATATTCAATTTGCAAAAAGGAAGAAGATTCAAGTTTTTAATGTATCCGAGATTTACAACTCATTATCAATGAAGCACACCCAGTCATAAAGGAACAAGGTGTTCCTGGAGATTTATGTGAGACAGAAGACATGAATGCTCTATCATACAAGAAAATGAGCTTGGGTGGTGTTGCAAATGTTGACCTATTTGACTATATGCGAGATATAGCAAATAATGAAGAACAATTTGGTACTGATTACTTCCATATATCTCAGGACGAACCCTTTGATCATTTAGATATAGTGGATGATCTTCCAGATGCATTGTTAAAAGATGAAAGTGATGATGCTGAGATTGATGAAGAAGAAGGAATTGATGAAGATTCGCATGAAAATGAAGGTTTTGGTGATAATGAAGGAGCTAATAATGAATCTAATGAGTCTGATAATGGTGATGGAGATGATGTTATAGTTGGTGATTTTGATCTGATTGAAGAGGAAAAGAATGTTATGGAAAATGTTGTTGTGCCTGAGTTGGTTGTTGAAAATGTTGGACATGTGGATGTTTTGGAAATTTCTAAGAGATTATGGAAACCGAAGTTGAATATGAGGCAAAAACAGACAAGGACACTGAGGTTGTCATACCTGATCCTATCCTAGTTGAAATTCCTGCCATTTCATCTCCAACTGTGCAACTGTCGGAACATCCGAAGGAGTCTTCACCTAAGGTTGTTGCAGAAGTTGAAATTGTTATTGTTGAATCTTAAGAAGAAGAAGATGAAGTATTGCATCTGAAAAGAATGGTTGCAATATTGTTGGATGAAAATGAGAAACTAAAAGCATCGAATGAAAGAAAGAAGGAAAGGCTGAAGCATCATTGGAAAACTTATTTGAAGAATACTGAGGTCTTCAATAAGTTAAATGCAGAGTATGAGAAACTAAAAGAAGATTATGAGGAACTGGAAGCTGAGTGTAACACTTTGAAGGCTGAAAATGAAGTGTTGACTAAAGAACTTAACGATAAAGAAGAAACATCCTCTGAATCTGACAAAGAATTTATTCCTGAAGAAAAAGAGATTGATGTTGGAGTGTCTGATACTCCCAGGGAAATCACTGTGCACTATACTAGATCAAGGAGATCAAAATCTATGACTGAAGCAGATTCCTTTTCTATCCATGTTCCCAATGAAGCTGTTACTGAAAGAGTATTTGTTAAAGCTTAGGGAAACGAAAGTTAGATGTTGTGCCTGAGATCACTAAGGCTGACACTTTACAGATGAAGGCACGAACCGAGGTAGTAGCTCAGGATGAGCCAGTTCAAAATGTTGAAGAAGATATTGTAGAAACTAGTGTATTTTGTACTGAAGCTGGTCCCTCTATGACTGAACACATAGTTCCAAATGTGGATGATATTCCGTTGGATCCGGAAGAAAAATTTGAATTTTTGAAGAAGAAGAAGTATAACCGTGTGTTCTTGGAAAGATCGACTGTTAGTCAAGTTTGTGAAGAATACGACAAATGTTTAGCTACTGAAACTTCACTTCCTGCTGATCCAAATGATGTTACTATTGAACAAGTTGAATGGGAACCCACTTCTGAAGCTATAATTGTTGATGAAATTATAGTAGAAGAGTTTAATCACAAAGACCCGGATAGAATGGGGTTCTTTGAGTTAAAGGATTGGTTGCTATCGAGGAATTATCCGAGGAACAAAGTAAGTGTGATGGCAGCTGATACAATAAAGAACTTGGTAAGAATCTTTCAAGCTACTGAGAAAAGACAAAAGAAGA
This sequence comes from Tagetes erecta, assembly GCA_030867185.1. NCBI lineage: Eukaryota > Viridiplantae > Streptophyta > Magnoliopsida > Asterales > Asteraceae > Tagetes > Tagetes erecta. Next base: position 75,132,311 of record CM061486.1, read on the forward strand.
TGATGACACTAGACATGACTAATCCTGAGTATCTCGAACTGACCAAGCGAACAAGAATACTTAAACCTCAAGAAAAATTCAACATGTCTCTAAGTCCAGTGGTTCATGACAAACAAAAAGAACTGATCAGAATGTTTCCTGAAACTCACTCTGGCATTTATGATGCAACTGAAGAACAAAGAAGAACCTAGAACACTACACAAACTTTTGGTGATCTTGTAAGAAGTGTATTACAAAAAGGCCAGTCTATTTCCGAACTCCTTGATGCTATGATTGTCCCAGCGAATGATAAGAAGTGAAGATTGTGGGTTGGAAATATGATGAGGTTTTTGATGTGTTCTTGATCAAGAGAGTGACTGTGATGTGCGATGTATCTCATTTCTACTCGTCCATTTTCCAGCTTCTTGTCCAAGAATTAAAGGAATTAGCTAAACTTCCACTGCGTAATCCGACCAATTCAGCACGTAGAAAGGACTTGCTAATTTGCTTGAAGTTGGAGTGACTCGATCAATGACATTTCTGGAATTCAGATGTCAACAAGAAGACATTAAGTATTTTTATGAAAAGAAGAAGAAGAAGAAGCCGGATGCTGATGATGATGATGTATATTTGGCTGAGTTGAGTGATAAATACTTTGAGAAGATTACCAAACCAGGGATGAAGGTATTTGATGGAACACAAGAAACAAAGCCTATTTTGAAACTATTTTATCACGAAGGACATCATGAATTGAAGCTCGTTCGAAATCTTGAAGATATGTCGGAAGACTATATTGAGATTTTTGGTGCTTTTGAATTGAAGTTATTGCATCCGAGCTATATCTATTTTATGAGGAGATATAAGATGGACAAAGCTGCTGATCAAGTCTCTATAAATGATCGAAGATACTTTGTGGGGATAATTGAAGCTATGGCTGAAACTATGGAAAGGATTTCGTTCCAGAAAGCGATTGCATTTTCAAATCTGGAACACTTGGACATTCAACACATATCATACTTGCAGATTACTACTAAGGGAGCATTGGAAGTGGTGTCTTCGGATCACATAGAACCGTACATCATTTATGCTAGCATCGATTTTGCAGGTTTGACATATGATACTTTGAAGCGAATGACCAAGATAAATATTCTGATCAATGAAAGCAAGGCATCACATTATGAACTAAGGACAAAGTTTGAGAAGTCAATTTGGAAAGCTATTGAAGAACAAAAGCAATTAAAAGAAAAGCCGGTGTTCGATGCTCGTATTAAAGACGAAGATATTTTTTACTGAAGACGAAAGTTAAATCTTATGGGGAGTACTGTTAGAGCTCTTTGCTATAAAGATTTACTTTGTCTTAGTTTGTACAAATTGTTATGTTTAGAGTATAATTTGTTATTTCCCTAAAGTGTATTGTGGTATAAATAGAAAGTTGTAGGTACTAGGTTAAGAGAGTGAACAACTACTATTGTAAGCAACTTTTCTTTGCACCATTGTACTACAACTTTATATCATCAATACAAAGAGAATTATCAGTATATTTTCTGTGTTGAATTGATTGTTGTTTTACTTAGATCCGTGATTGATAATCGTGTTAGTAGCAGTTTCGATCCAATTGAACCTGTTAAACCTCTAAAGACATTCCTTCCATTTTCATCAATCTCAACAGTTGCTGCCTCCAAAATCTTTTGATGAGAATTTTTGTAGATGATAGGCTTGTAACACAAAGCATAGACATACTTTGTTCTCAATAAGAACCGAATCATGTTCTCATAGCCAGCTGATTCAGCACAATCTTCATCTAAAGATGCAGCCACATTGTGCTTCAATTCAAGTTTCATATCAGCCATACCTGCAAAAATGAGACACGGTGTATGAGTTTGTGTTCTGTTATAGAATCATGAAATTTTGAAAGATTAAATGAAATAAGAATGATTAACAGGTTGATTTAATGAGATTGATTGAGTTTTTACAAGTAATTTCAACTTATAGGTGGTTGATTTTAACAAATTTGAAGTCCGAATGGGTTTTAGTCGTAAAGTCCTTAATCGATTGTTCAACCCTCTACAGTTAAAATTAATGGATTTTGATGTCAGATCTGGTTTTAGAATGTGTTTTTACCTTAGAATCGATCTAACAATGTCTCAAGATCGTTCTAGATTGAAATGAGTTGAAAATGGGTTTTGGATAATGAAACGGCAGTGAAAAATATCAGACATAAGAATGCAGTAAAAGTGACAAGTTTTAGGGTTTTATATCAAACGTATAAGATTTTGTCCGTATGGGCAAAGTTTAACTTGACTTTTTGGACACTGTTTGTTTGTATGGGCAAATACTTGGCAAAACTATTACTATTTCAAGTATAAAGACCACACATTGTCCGTTTGGACACTTTTGTTCGTTCAGTATGGACATACACTTAGAATTATAACAATTTTATGTAAGTATGAGAACTGTTTGTACGTTTATGATTTCATGACAAATCCTTAGTTTGTATCTAAGATATCAGTCGTATGAGGACTATTTGTCCGTATGAGACCATAAATCGTCAAATACTTTGACATTTTCAACAAATTATGAAACGAATACACCTTCACTTTGATTTCACTATTTGTCTGTATCATGAAACAAACTTCACACTTATGCATTTTTCACCATGATCACTTTTGTCCGTTTGAGCTTGACAATCTTCAACACTTTGAATATTTTATCTAAAATCAGATATATGCATTATTTGTCCGTATGGACACTGTTTGTCCATATGAGGAAGAATGATATCTGACTTAGATAAATTTTGACTGTTTTGCTCAAAGTCTTCTATTGACCATTGATCTTTGCATCAGTGATGTGACATAAATTGTTGAATTTAATGTTTGATATGATACCTGATATTATTCATTCTAAACATGTTAGAATCAACAAACAATTATCATTTCTTAATCAATTAATTCATAGTCACATTTTTGGCCATATGAAGACATAAACAAATGTATCTTATATCTATAAGCACATAAAACTTTTCCAAAAACATTTCCAAAACATTTTAGAACATTTTCAACACTTATGCTAGATCATTTTATGCATAATCCAATACAGTCATTTAACCACATTCGATATTTTCAATCATTTCATGACATTCGATTGTTTGATTTGATTTTTGATATTTTCTTATGATTTCTCCCCCTAAACTTATGAATTTCGAAAACATTTATAAGTTTCAAGAGTGTAAGAAAATCATCAATGATTCCACATGCATGCACACACAATACACACATAAGTAAACATAATATTATATGTAATGCATCGAATGCATGTTTGGTGTGTTTTTGAAATAGACATTCGAATTGCTATTCTTGATAATCAATTAGATTAATTAAGAATGAAATTTGAGTGACCCACACTTAGAACAATAGTAAGTTCTACAATTCATTTAAAAAACCTATGAGCACTCTAACACACCCGGTCATTTACAATATAATCAGTGGAACTTTTGGCTTAAATAGATCCATTTCTGGACAGTTTTATGGAGGTGTTCCCTTTGGAAATCTTCTTTGATATTTCGCATTGGAATTTTTATTTGGTTACGTTCCTCATTTGGTTATCTTTTTTGTTCCTTATTAGGAATCTTTTGTTCATCTTGAGATGTTCCAGGTCTGTAGCTCATTACAATAAAGGAGACCTCGTGTGAAAGTTCAGGTCTATGGGCACCACAACAAAGAAGTTCACAGATGTTTTTGCTCAACACTTATTTTATTGCATCATTACCTGGTTGTTGGGTTTTAACAAGTTATCAAAGTGTATATAAATCATATTTATATAAAAACGCAGCGGATGTATTATTCAAACTTGTTTGTTACCATATTAAAATCTTTTAATATCAAAACCCAAAAACCGGATCCAAAAACAATATGCATACAATCAAAACTAAAACCAATAACAAGTAAAGATCTTTATACCTTTCAAGAGGAATATGAAGGAGAATGTGTTGGTTTGAATGGCTAATCTCCAAAGTAGAAGATCCTCAAGCTTGTATACCCTCAAGCCTTCAACAAACACCACTTTTGCTAGGATTTTAACACTTGAAAATCTCCTCCTTTTTGCTCCTTTTCTTTTGGCCGAAATTTTCAAGAGAAAACAAAAGGAAGAGAGATATTTCTCTATTTGTTCTTGTGTGTTATGTAAGAGAAAGATCATTGTCTTTAAAGACAAAAGGTTGTGTGTAAGATACTCAACCTTTGCATGCCTTGAAAATACCAAAACCAAAAAGAGAAAAGAGAAAGGTGGGGAAGGGGGCGGCCATGTGGGTCCCACCTTAAAAAAACACATTTTTTTTGTTGATTTATTTCTCTCTTTATTTATTTAAAACAAGGTGTAGCAAAATATATCTTGTAAATGTTATTTAAACAACTTAAACAACATTGTAGAAGATTCTTTCTCTCATAACATAAATCATCCATATAATTTATTTGTTAACACAAGTGCAAATATCTAGAAACCCAATTTCTAAATATTCTAAGTGTTGATATTTATTTTAGATCATGTCATAAAATAAATATCCCGGTGTTTGTCTAGCTTGTCATTGGGTATGACCCGACTTGGATCATAACGTATTAGCCACATCAATTATAATATGTGTCTTGGGCAGACTAATTCTAACACTGGTATGTGTAAGTAACATCATAAGAAATCTATCTGAAAGTAAAGACTTAGCACATGCACTCAGATGTTTTAACCACAAATATCATAGGAATTTAGTTAAATCATCATAGAATGTACTTGTTTAGTCTAATTGTCTGAACTGTCTCGCACATCAACTATCACGCATCGGTCTTTATTATTTGAAAATTATGTATAGATAAATCTAGTTTTTCTACCATTTCTCACTTTGTGCAACTTGAATTCTTTTATTTTCTTTTTGACTTTTGTTGATGATGCACACACACATGCAGTAAAATATATATAAGGCATGCAAATCAAAGAAAGATTTTACTTATTCTAGTTTTGGTTTTTTTATATTAAGAAGACATGATTTAATCATGATTGATTAAACCAATAGATTGAATTAAAAATTCAAACTGACCTAACAGGAAAGATTTGGTAAATAAATCTGCCAATTGATTACCGGTGTGAACTTTTATCAATAAAATAAGCCCTTTTCCGAGTTGTCTCGAAGAAAATGATATGCAATTTTGATATGTTTGGTTTTAGAATGTTGAACCGGATTAGCAGTTATAAATATAGCAGCAGTATTGTCTATGTAAATAGGTGTTTTTAGAAAATTGAAACCGTAGTCCAAGAGTTGATTTTGCAACCACAGGACTTGTGAACATTCTGCTGAAGCTGCAATGTACTCAGCTTCTACTGTTCTTTGGATGATAAGACTTGATCTTCACAAGGTGACCATTTTGAATCTTGTCTTCATTAGTTTCAACATAGACTTCAACTTCACTTTCATCAGCTTGAATTTCAGAATCTGATTTAGAAACTCTTTCAACCTTGCCTTGTTTTAAGGTGAATGATCATTGGTATTGAAATTGTCTGGTAGAGTGTTAGTAATTGATTCTGGCATGGGTTCATGAGTAAAACCAAGTCCAGTTTTGTTCTTATTTCCTCTCTCACTTAACAGTTTTTCGACCATTATTTTACAACTATTGACTTTTGTCATTCAACTTGTGTTACAGCATGAACAGTTTTCTCAAGTTCAAAATTCTTTGAAAGTTCAGATAGTTGATGTTTTAACAGTTCAATTTCTTCAAGTGATTTCTTCCGAGACTCTTGTATTGACAAGATCTTTTCAGTTGAAACTTTGTGATAATCCTTAAGTTTAGGGTCATTGGCATATTTCCCCTCTAAACTTCATTAATGACACATATACCAAGCCAAAAAACTTAATTGCATATTTCTGCTTATAAAGCTTTTTAATTGGCAAATTTACCTAATTTTAATTTATTTTATTAAAAAAGTTTATGTAAATTAGTTTATTATTGCATTTTTACTCATACCTTATGGATTTTTCAAATGTTTTTTTAATTTTTTTTTTGCATTTTGTAAGTTATAAATCTTGTCATATCCATAAATTAGGTATATATGCAATTAAACTTTTTACATGGGTATATATATTGTGACAACCTGTAATTTTCCGGTTAACACCGTTAACTCATTCTCGCTCATTTCTGTTAAGTTTTCATAATTAGTTGCTCGCTCGGTTCCGTGAATTAAATTATATAAAGGTTGGGGTTGTTTTGTAATTACTGAAAGTTAGTAACATTAAGTAATGTTAAGTTTGAATTAAAATTATAAACCTATAAAAAGTTTGGGGGGACAAAGTGTAACTTCAAAATTTATATACCAACCCTAATCCCCCTTGCCCTCGTATTCTGTTTTCATTTTCGTCTTCGCCGTTTCAATTGAAACACACACACACACACACACACACGCAGCAGGACCTCATCGTCTATTTCATCATCTGTCGTCGGCTATTGATCCAGAAGGTAGAAATCAACAACTCTGGCCATCGCGCCCGTTTCCGGTCATCTTCTCTTTCCATCGTGTCGGTGAGTATTTCAATAATAAAAAGTTAGGGTCTCGGGTTTCGGTTCGATCATATACGTGATATGTATATGTGTATACGGTGTATGTAATAGTATAAATGTACTGCAGTTTTTGTGTTGTATGTATTAGAACCACTAAATGTATGTATGCAAGTACAAATCGGGGTGTGGTATGCGTAGTGTGTAAGTATATATATGTGATGGTTTGGATATGTATGTTATGTATATATTTATATATATGAATGCATGAAACTACCATCAGTAGCAGGGAATAAACATATATATATATGATCAACGTGTATGTATGTGTGCATATGATTGGAATGTAAGAATATTATATGTGTATGTATAAAGTAGCAGCATAGAATAATATATGCATGTGCTTGTACTGTACGAGTAATATATATACATATATAATTATGTGTTCAAAAGGCAATCATATGTATGTATATTATATTAATTAGAAAATATATATATATATATGTAAGACAACAACGTACGTATGTAGGTATGTGTGATGGATTATGAATGCGCGCGTATGAACTTATAGATATGTATGCGTGAACATATATTGTAGATATGCATATACTAATAGATAGGAGCAGCAACAAATTCACATGGATTTATTGTATGTATATGTGTTATGTGATATATATAAATATATATATATATATATATATATATATATATATATATATATATATATGTATATATATATAGTATTGATGTCAAATGTAAACCTGATCTTAAAATGTTAACCATTAAACTCATTTTCAGCCATTCATTTATTTCACTCATTTTCTATTTATTTTATTAGTTAAAGGGCAAATAAGTCAATTTACACCCAACTCATTTCCCCCCCTTTTGTGTCATGTCAGTATATCACACTTCCCCATGTTAGATCTTCATGATTTTAATACACCCATCACATATCTTCTTCATCATCTTATCACATGATTTATTTTATATTTTTCTATCAAATGAAATTATAAAATCCACCCATTTCCAAAATGAAGGTCGTCGATGCAAGCCCATATGTTTCCAATCTTAACATCGTCGCTTATCAAACGACGAGCGTCACTTTTGGTCCTCCGTCGCACCATCGTCTCGTCTTCATCCCATCATAATCTATCTTTAAGCTTCAGATCTGGTCATCCTTTGGCATCTTTGAATTTTTGAACAAAAAGACAAAACTCATATTCTATCCTTCATCCCTCTCTGTATCTTTCCATCTTTTAAATAAATTTAAAAAATTTCAAATCTCCCTCCTACCCTTTATTGAACTTAAAAATTTGAAATCTCCCTCTTGATATAAATTTCATCCATCAAAACACATCAACCAATTCACCTAATAAGTAATAACATCACCAGACTATCACCCAAAAAGCATGCTTCGTAAATGTGATTCAAGAATGATTTCTTTAGAGCTTCTTTCTATGAAACCATGTGTAGACATCGATGTCACTGTGTTTTTGGATAAGGGGTTGTGTTGAGTTTGCTTCTTTATTTGAGTGCTATAAAGGAATGGAAAATTGAGTTTGCTTTGTCTATGGTTATCATTTTAATTCGAAGATATGGCCTGGTGAGTTCTTAATTCAATTTTCATTTCATATGTTTAGGTGGTGATTGGTTTGCATTTGAGTATCACATTTGAAAATATGTTTATTTTACGCATTCGAAGATATGACATCTTTTCTGTTTTCAGTTAATTTTTTTTTATTATACGGTTTCAATTGAAATACGAAATGTAGCGATTATCATTCTTCGAGATATGAAACTACGTTTTGTTTAATTTCTAAGGGTTTACGAATCTGGTTGTTTTATTGTTATTTTTATTTTTACTTATGAAATTTATAAAAAATAGTGTATAAGTTTTACGTTATGCATAAAAAGTTTTACATAAACTCGTTTTTAAAGATAACACATGTTTAACTGAGTTGTATACATGTGTTAATCTTTGTTTTTCCTTTAAGTTGTTGTATTTGTGTATAAAAAGTTGCACATAAATTGAGTTTTTATTATACACATGTGTAAACAGATTTTGTACACGTTTTTACTCAGTTTCATTTTCTAATAGTTGGGTTTAGGGTTTATATTATACACATGTATAAACAGATTTTAAACACATGTGTATTTTATTTTACGTAGTTGTACACTGTGTATAAAAACTTGTACATATATTGTTTTTTGAATATTCACATGTGTAACCGAGTTGTACACACGCATTATTTTGTTTGGGTTTTTTTATATATTAGTATGTTTCTGAGTTTTTTGAATATAAAAACTTGTACATATATTGTTTTTTGAATAGTCTTTTTTTTTAATTGGTTGTACCAAGTGCAAAAAACTTTGTACCTAAATTGGTTTTTAATATACACATGCATACACTGAGTTTAGTTGTACACATATGTTAACCTTGTTATATATTTGTACGAAATGTGTATTTTAGTTGTACACATATGTTAACCTTGTTATATATTTGTTAATTCATGTTTATCTTTGATTTTTTTTTCAGGACATGTTGAATGACCAATATTTATGATCCGAACAATGATAATCAAGAGAAAAACAACTAGCGTATTTGAATTGGATTTGTTAAGTTTTTTTAGGTTTTACATTTTTGTTTGTATTTCACGTGTATTATGAATTTTACACATGTATACACAAATATGTTTTAAATGTATTATTTGTTTTTTCTCTTTGCCTTGTGGATACAGTAAAACACATGTGTATTTGAGTTGTATACATGTGTTCGTCTCGTTTTTCTTTTGGGTTATTATAGCAGAAGCATAAAAAGTGGATATATGGGTTTATACACTTGTTTTAGATGTGTAACTAAATTGTTAAAATGGATAAATTCCAATAAATTATTTGTGATTTGTCTTTTTTTTTAATTTTCTTTTTGTAGATCCACTAAAACACATGTATAACTGAGTTGTACACATATGTTATTCTTATTTTGGTTTTTGAGTGGTTGTACTAAATGTATGAACTATTGTACACGTGTGTTAGTCTTGTTTTGGCTTTTTGAGTGGTTGTACTAAGTGCATAAACTGTTGTCTACACATGTGTAAACATGTCTTTCATTGAAATATACATGTTTATTAGAAAAAAATCTTGAAAAAAAAATAGAGAGAGAATAAAGAAAGAGAAAAAGAAAGTTAAAGAGAGAATGTAAGAGAAAGAATAAAGAAAGAGAAAAAGAAAGTTAAAGAGAGAATGTAAAATTACTTTTTTACCCTTTGATTAATCTTAGCCACATGTTTAATATTAAAAATAATAAAAAATGCATGATGAAATGTGGTCCACATATTAAAGTATTCAAAAAATAACTTGTGGTCTAGATTTGGTTTTTTGGTTAATATTTTAAGGAATGGTTTACAAAATACACATCCCCTATATATATATATATATATATATATATATATATATATATATATATATATATATATATATATATATATTGTAGGTATATAGTGTTATTAAGTTGCTGTAAATATGATTATACATGTATGAAAGTATGATGGGTGCATTATATGCAAGGAAATAAGTGGTATGTGATCGAATGAGGTAGACCTATATGTAATCGAGCAACAACAGTGATGGTATAGTGTGTATGTAACTTGTTGCAGCGTATGTCACCTATATGTGTTTTCCTGCGTAGCATGAATATGGATGTGTGTTTAAATGGAGCAACAACAGTGATATTGTTAATATGCATGTGTGGTGTTATGTGTGTATTTGATAAAATTAAAGTGTATGGTATATGTTGGCATAAGAACTTATTTGTGAAAGGGTGTAAATAGCCGACATGTGATTTGTGTAATTATGTGTGCTAGATTTTCATTATGTAAGAATGAACCGAATACTTGAAACCCTATCGAATATTATATTATATATATTTTACTTATAAGTTCCAAGTTATTAACTAGTAAGAAATTCTAAAGCAGGTTGTAGGGCGATGTAGGTCTTTAGTTGCATTATGCCGATTTATTTGCTGTGCGCTTCGAAGGTGAGTTCTTTGCCCGCTTTTAAACCTTTTTCGGGGAGAAAACATACAAATAATTTAGAACGCCTTCGGGCAACCATTTTTCAGCGCCTTCGGGCGGACTGCATTTTATGCCTTCGGGCAAGGCCTTCGGGCAAAACTTTATGCCTTCGGGCGAGGCCAACTAAGGCTACTTTTTATACCTTCGGGTAATGCCTACGGACAGGTTTCGGTAAGAGTACAAATGCCTTCGGGCAAGATTTTAAATAGCCTTGGGCTGAGTTTTATACCTTCGGGTAGGGCCTTCGGGCAAGATTTTAAACAGCCTTGGGCTGAGGTTTACGCCTTCGGGTAGGGCCTTCGGGCAACGGTTTTGATAAAACAAAGTTCTATTGTCTAACTGTTTATTTTACTGAGCATGATTCCACCCAACTCTAAATTCCTTTCCTTTTTGTCGAGATTTGTAATATACAGTGGGTATAACGGGGAAATTTGAGTAGTACTACGGGTTCAGCAGACCCCATCATGCTGGATTGGTTTCCAGGTGGTGTAAATTGTCCTTAAAATTTTGGTCACCCGTCATGGTGGTAACAAGGCAACCTTATCGTATCGTTCAGTTTAATCTCGACGTGCTCATGTAGTAAACGAGGTGGTCTAGCTAACCAGCAATAGTAATGATGTTTATCGGTTAAACGGTTTCAGTATTTTTATATACTCTTGTTACTTAAACTCATTGAACTCACCAACATTATTTGTTGACTTGTTTTAGTATGTTTTTCTCAGGTGGCTAGGAGCTGTGCACGTAGGACATATCATGCATGAGTCGTTTTATTTTAGTTTGAACAGTTATTTACATTGTTGGTTTAATGAAAATAAATGTTGGTTTTGTGCTAGACTATTGAGCACAGGTTTTATACTGGTATCGTGCTAGACTGTTTAGCACAAGTTTATTTAAATAATGGGTTTGTTTGAAAGCTTCCGCTAAACTTTGAATACTTACATTTTTATACCCTGAGTTTTGGGTTAATGTCTAAGTTAAACTTTTATCTAAAACGTTGAGTCAGTGTTACTGTAACTAATGGCTTGAGATCCTGGTATGTCACACGCCTAACGGATACCTCGTTTGTGGAAAATTGAGGGTGTGACATATATGCATTTAAGGGGTGTTTGCAAGGGTATATATGCAATTAATCCTTATGTTTTTTATGCCTCGGTTCTTCTTTAGCCAATTTATCACAAATTCTGATTGAGTATGATCTGTAATGCTCAATTTGCTCACGACATTCAGGTGAACACGGTTTCTCTTTCACGGTTTCAGGTAAAGGAACTTAATTCGATGGTTTATCAGAATCAGAAGATGAAGATTCAATCTTTATCTGTTCTGATTAAGCCACACTTCTTCAGATTTATTGCCTTCAACTGATAGATTAACATCTTCAGCGTGAATCATTTCTTCAGCTTGAATTTCAGCAATGGGGTCTGCTTTATCATTCCAATCATATTCATTATCTTCCTCATCAATATCATTGAGCTTAGGATCCCTTTCTTCTGACCAATCCTCTTCACAAACATCAACGACTTATGCCAGATTCGACATAAGATCAGAAGTAAATTGTTTTGCATATGCACTCCAATAGTATCCATCCTTGATACTTATGACTAGTGCCTTGTTTGGATCTTCGAACTTCTTTGAATTCTCTTTGACATCAGACATCGGTAGACTGTCATATTGTCTTTGAAACAATTGTTGAGGTCTTGGTTGAAAGTTTGTGTTACCAGTGCTTGCTTGATGAGAAAAACTGCTTGAACTAGATTGTCCTCCTGATTGATGTTCTTTTGGAGCTTTGCATTCTCTCGAGAAATGACCATAACTATTACAGTTAAAGCATCTTGATTGACTTGTCAAATCCAACAGATTTGTTTGCACTGGCTTTAAAATTGATGTTTGCGTATGCATGCTTTTGAGTTCTATAAGGCACCATAACCATTTGCCAATTGACATCCATCTCTTCTACATCATTCGGATCCATCTCGAATAAATCCTTTAAAAAATTCGAGATTAGTAAGATGACTACCTTGATATGCTTAAAAACTTGCCATAAAAGCAGTAAATGCATTATTTGTTTCATCATCCTACAATAAAATGTTAATAACATCATTAACTTTGCAATAATTAACAGAGTTTTGAATATGATTCTCAGACTGATTTGGGTTCTATTTAACATATTGAGTATATTGAGATTGAGTAGACTGTGACTTGGTTGCTGATTGTGTAGGTTGTCCATTTGAGTAAAGTGATACAGCAAAGAAACCACCTCCTACAAATAAATCTACATCTCCACTCATTTCTTCTTTCTAAACAACAAAAGCGTTGTCACTTGTGTTTGCTAGTGAAGTCATAAAATTCTACTGAGATGACGATACAACATGACCATTTTTTCTTGAACTCTCATCGATCTCAACAAATTCAATTTTGGTAATGAGTATGTCCATGTCCACAGGAAATTTCTCAGTATGCTTAACAACGTAATAGTGTGCTTCCAGCTTAATGGAAAAACATTGGACAATCAATCATTCAAATCTTTCAGCTCATTTTTTATTCCACTAGTAGACATTTCTTGAGTTAGTTGCATGAAACGATTCATCATGTGATGTACAGATTCTCTTGACATATGCTCAAATAATTCAAGTTGTCTTTTCAGCTTTTGCTTCTTCAACGATTGCAATTCCTCCTCTCTATCATATATTACTTTTAGTGCCTTGTAAAGAGTATATCCTGTTTGATAATTTTCAAGTCGAGTTAACACTTGAAGAGGTAAGCCTTTGCGCAACAGCGAGTATGCTTTGATATCATTTTTTACTTTCTTCAAGTCTTCACCTTCTAAATAATCTTCTGGATATGGTTCAGTTGAGTCTTTAGTGTAAGCAACACCATTAGTATCTAGACCAACAGATTGAGTACGAATGAATGGACCTTTCTCTATAGATTTCCACAGATCGGAATCTATTGAGTTCAAATGAAGCTTTAGCCTGATTTTCCAGTTTTTGAAATCTAATCAATTTTTCAACTTAGGAACACTTTTCTCTGAATCATCAAGTGCCATGATGTTTGAATGAGAACAATACTTTTGGTATTTTTGATTTTTGAAAGAAAAACAGATACGTAAACAAAGATTTCTTAAGATAAAGAACAAAACGGATAAAAGACTATGAAACAGACAGAAACTTAGAAAATTTTAATTAAGAATACTTAGAAAAATTTAATGAAATGTAAGAAATTTGAATGAAACGGACAGAAATTGTGTAACGGATAGAAAAGACATAGAAAAATTTAAAACTTGAAACGGACAAATAGTGGTCAAACGGACGAACAATACACGTCTGAAACACTAATTTTCACTAAGTCATGACAGATGCGCTCAAACAGTACTCAAACAGAAGAACAGTTAGACAAAATTTTCTAAAATTTCCACAAATATCAGATCCAAAACGGAAGATTCATCACCACTTCGATTTCTGATTTCAAGATTTTGAGGTTGTATTGATGAATTTTCTTGTGAATAGCTGAACAATGATTAGATCTATGATCCTTAATCACAATTTTCACCAATTTGTCCTCATAACTGTTGTTGATGAAGAATTTTCCAGTTTGATAGCTTATGAACATGAAAAACCCTTAGATCTGGTGATTTCTTACTTTTTTCTTGAATTTCTTCTCAATTGAGCTTCGATCTGTGTGCATGTTGATGTAACATAGCTTCGATTCAATTGATCTGATAAAAAACTTCAATTTGAAGCAGATTTTCGATCAAACAATGTTCGTTGTGAAGAACACGGTTCAGATCTTAGTCAAAAGCTCTTATGCCAATTGATGAGGCATGATTTTTGGAACTACAATCTGCAACAGAATTTATGATCAACACGAGACAATTCCAGAACACACAATTATGATTCGATCTAACACAACAACAAAATACTCATAAATTCTTTTTGTATTAATCAAATAGCGATTACAATTGTGAAGGAAAAGCTCTCTTCTAAAGAGATACAAACACTATTTATAGACCAATACAAACTAGCTAGAAACAATTACATGAACAGTCCCTAGACTATATACATAAAGACGAGATACAAATATAAACTAAACATGCTAATCTATAAACGTGCAAATCTATATGTTCTAACACCAACCCATTGTCACTTCGGATTTCTTTGACCTTCTTGTTGCAAATATTCAATCTTGAGAATCAACTTTTGAAATGTTTCAGCAGTTTCTCCTTTTTATGCAAGAAAGCTGACCCAATAGTATCTTACAAATCATTTGTTATCACACGACAATATGATTTTTTACCATACTTTTAATTCTGATAGGACCAAAAAGATAAGCATGTACAATTCAAGTGGATTTGAAATTGAATTTTCAATTTTGAGTTTGTGTGGTTTCTTATGTTTAACCAGTTTATTGATATTACTAAAGTTAACATACTAAAATTACGATGCCAAAGAAAGGATTCAGATAACGAGTCCTTTGAAAAGAGACACGTCATTGTGGAGGTAGATTCTTTGGAGTTCATGTCGAGCAAATATGTATCATTTTTCCTTAAGCTCTCATAATAATCAAGTCATCGGAAATGGAGAATTCTGTTTTAAGAAACAGACATTCGTCAGACTTAAAAAGCATAAGTATGTTCTTGTCATAGATCTGAGTAACACTTGATTGAAGTGAAACTCGATACATAATTAAACTTCTCCAGCATCAACGAGCCGTTCGATACTTCACCCTGACCAATCATCTTTCCTTATTTCTTGTCTTTGAAATAAATAATTTGTAAAAAATGATTATTTACAAAACGACGAACTCTATTTCTAAAACAACCATTATTTACACTATGATTAACTAGTTCCGGACAGTTCTTTACGACATGATCATCTTTGCCACATCTAAAACAACGAAATTTAAGAAATTTCTTTTTGTGTTTGACAGTAGTGATATGCTCCATACAAATTTCTTCATCACTCACTGACACATTTGAGTTAGAATCGCTGAAGATAACATATATTTCCTTGGACTTACCTTTTGAAGTACTGGGTTGATCACATGTAACATGTACACAATTGTTCTTTGAAACGTTTGTCTCTTTTGGTCTTGATATACGAATAGGAGTAAACGTAGGAATTGGTTTAGAGACAAACTTCTTAAAGCAAAGTTTAAGAGGCACCACAATGTCTTTTTCAGCAATAATAGTACAATCAACATCATTCAAAGCATTTAAATCACAACCATTGTTTAATAAAGATGTTTGAATGTTTGAACTATTCAAATTACTAGAATTTTTACTAGTAGAACTAGCATTGTCTAAAACAGACTTCTTAAAACTAAAACTAGAACTAAGACTAGAACATCCAAGACTGGTCGTTCCACCGTATTTATAATCTTCTCGCACCTTCTTATGATTCACACATTCTAAACCTGCAAACAAACCGTTAGTATTTTCTTCAATCAAATCATTTGTTGGATGAGTTTCGGCATAGGAGAATAACAAAATGTACTAGGTGGAGGACAAACATAAGGAGTTTCTTCATGACCTGTTCTTGATTTAATTCTAGCTCCCCTTTGTCTATAGAAGAATTTATTTTGTTTCATACCTGATATTGTCCATTTATCTAGCTTTGTTTGAAGTTTACTACTTTCAAATTCAGCCAACTTCACTCTCTCGCTTAAAACATTTATTTCTACATTTCTTACCAAAGGATTTCGTTTTAAATGTTCTATTTCATGCATAGCTTCATTAACTTTAACATAATAGTTTACTTTATTTTTCTTTAGTTTGGGGTTTATGGTGGTTAATTCAACTTGATTGGTTAACGGTAATTTATTAGCTTTATACACACCAAAAAGACGAACTATGCATGTGGATAAACACATGTCTTATATAACCTCATAAGGAAGGCCCATGACAACTTTCTCAGCTACCAGGGCTTTGTCACAATTTCGAACACGAGTGTTTCTTTTTCTCTCTTGCTCGTTCTCATCATCGAGAACATCCTCAACTTGTGCATCTGTCTTCTCAATCTCGGACTCCACTTTTACAGACTCAACTACTTCAACCTCATCCTTCTCTTTCAAGTCAATCTTGTCTTCTCCACCCATTGAAAATTCAGCCATACGTGCATGGTTAATTTCATCCTTGATTTCAGCGATCTCAGCACTCTAGTAAAATGTTAAAAGTGTTGTTTCCTTTTTTTGGTTGTTTTCACCTTTATCCATGACATGATTTTTTTTGTGGCTGTTGTTCGAGGTTCAAAGACGATGTATGAAGGACAGTCTCTCTTGAAATGTCCCAATTGTTTGCAGTTAAAATACCTCAACTTAGATTTTCGAACCCACCTTTGCATTCTGATTCCTAAAATTTCTCTTCCATGTTTGTTCCATAAACCTACTAGCTTACAGTCAGGATTGCTATCTAACAATAAATATCAGCTTCTTCCAGATCGTTAGGATCAACTTGAAGCATGTCCTCGATAGTGATTCCTTTTTCTTTGATCTCACCAGCAACCAATGCTTCATAGTTATTCACGAACATACCAAATAGAGCCATCAAATCCGTACGCACTTGTGGAGTAGCTTGAACTTTCACAGAATTCTTATTCTCTGATGAACTAATCCCGGATGTGCTGAAGAAACCAGATTGCTTGCAGAAGGCATTGATGTAGATGACATCAGTGTAGCGTTTTATGAATGAACTTGAGCAATAAAGAATCCCTGATTGTATTCTCTCCGTTTGTTGTCTAGTTCGAATGACTATAGCTTGTTAATGACATCCATCAATTTGTATTCTATAAACTCTCTTTCTTGTCTTAACATCCTCACTTGAAGACTCCACTCAGGAGGAATGAATCCAAAAGCTTAGTGTTAGGGTTATTTCCTAGTTAAGATTTACTTTGTAGTTTGTTTATATGTTTGTAAATAGTTTAGGGTCTATTTTGTTATATTCCTTAAACTTGTATTTGTTTGCTTTAAAGCATGTAGTGAGAGAGTGTGAGGAGAGAGGCTAGATCACAATTTCACGTAAGAGAGAGAACTTGTGTGTGTGATTTCTTTTCTCCTGCACCTTGTATCACAATACTGCTTTGATCATCAATATACAAAGAGAATTATTAGTATGAATTGTGTTTATGATTGAACTGTGTTTGTGTTTATGTTATTCTGATCATTGAGCGATATTCACGATCCAATTGAACCTATCAATTGGTATCATAGCCTTCGGTATTGTGTTCTTCGCTGTTCTTAAGCAAAACACATCAATATTGCTCAAAAATCATGATCTGAATGAATTGTTGTTGTTTTTAGTTGTGATTTATCATCGCAATCACTTCTAATTCTCAACGATTGTGCAGATTCCATCAGATTATCATCAGATCTGAGGAATTAAGAAGAAAGAAAAATTTACTGTTCAATCAAATTTTGCTCAAATTTGATCATGTTTTGGATTGATTGAGATTAGGGATTGATAATCGGACCTTTTCACAGCTTGTGTGTGAATTTTGAACGAATTGGACAAGTTTTTGACAAAACCCAGAAAATTCTCATGGAGAAGATGAACAGTATGAACTTGGTTGAAGATTAACTTGCCGGGTGATTAATTTGACTTAGACAATTTTCCTTGGACTTAGATTGAAGAACAATTAGGTCCTGTGCAGCCGTGTAAGGAAATTTGTTCTAGACGGGTAAAGAATTTGACTAGAAAAGGTGTTACTGTTCAGCCGGATCAACAACTGTTGTGCCGGGTAATACACTGTTACGCCGGGTGATTAAGAGATTTCAGCTGGGTGATAATCAAACTGTGTAGCCGGGTAAACAAGCTTGCCGTGTGATCGAGAACTGTTCAGCCGGGTAAAGCCTTTTGCCGTGTCAAGATTCAAGTCAGGTCAAGTATATCTGCCGTGTGAAGTTGTTTCTTCTTGCCGGGTAACTGTTCAGCCGGGTCAAGAACAAAAATTTTACAACTGTTGAGCCGTGTAACTGTTTAGCCGTGTAAAGACTTTTTCTCTGCCGGGTGAAGAACAAAGCTACTGTTTAGCCGGGTGAAGAAGGATTTTCACTGTTCAGCCGTGTGACTCATTTTAGTTGTTTTAATTCTTGTTTTTCTTATCTTGTCTTTAATTACTTGTCTTTATTTTAGTATTTTAATCATTTCTTTTCAAAAATTAACAAAAACCAAAAATATTTTCTTTAAAAAATTTTTTAAAAAAAAAAAAAAAAAAAAAAAAATGGCTCCTACTGATGATTCTGATAACCGTGTTCCTAGACTTGTCAATCGTGCAGATTTCAAGAACTGGACAATCAGGTTGAGACATCATTTGTGTTCTATTGACAATGATTTATGGAAGTCCATTGAAAAAGGTCCTCATATTCCAACTCAGACTGCTCCAGACAGTGCAAGTACCTACACCAAAGACTCTACTGAACCTTATCCAGAAGATAATTTGTCAGCAGAAGATTTGAGGAAAGTAAAGAATGATAGCAAGGCTTATTCTTTAATGTGCAAGGGACTGCCACTACAAGTTCTGTCGAGATTGGATGCATATCAGACTGGTTATACATGTTTCAAGGCACTTAAGTCGATATGTGAAGGAGGAGAACAATTGAGAAGTTTGAAGAAATCAAAGTTAAAAAGGCAATTGGAGTTGTTCGAGCATATTAATGGAGAAACAGTGCATCAGATGATGAACAGGTTTGTTCACTTAACTACTGAGATGTCAAACCTCGGAGTTAAGACTGAACTTCAAGACTTGAATGATCGTTTGTTATGTGCTTTACCATCATCATGGAAGCAGACTGTTACTCTGTTGAAACATACTGAGAAATTTCCAATGGAATTAGATCTGCTTATTGGAAAGATTGAAGAAGTTGAGATTGATGAAGGATCAAGAAATACTGATAGATCAAGCTCACAAACTCAGTATAAGTATGTGGTAAATCCTGCCAATACTATGGAGAATGCTTTTCTTGCACAAGATGCAATGAAGTTTGAAGAAGAGGGTGATCTATTCGTTGGTGCGAGTTTCTATACTGATTCAGCATACTTTCCAAATTCACCAACTTATTCTCAACCTCAATCTCCACCAAGAGCTCAAGTTCAAAGTCAGAATCCGAAGAATCAAGTAGACAGTCAAAGTTCAAATGTTCAAGCCAAGGTGAAAGATGTAATGAACATTCTGTTGCAAGATGACGAGACCAAAACTGCCTTCACAGCTTTTATGGCAAGTTTCCAGGCATATCAAGGAAGTCACTTAAGTCAAATGGACGTGGTCCTTCAAGACTTATTTGAGGTGGATCCAGTTGACGTTGAGGAGATGGATTTAAATTGGCAAATGGTAATGGTTGCATATAGGACGCAGAAGCATGCATATGTTAACCGAAGCTACAAGCCACATGCAAACAAGACGGTTGGTTTTGACAAATCAAAGGCCAGATGCTTTAATTGTAACCAGTATGGTCATTTTTCAAGAGAATGCAAAGCTCCTAAGAATTTCAACGACCAAGCAAGTTCAAGCAATCAAGGTCAAGGTCAAAGCTCACAACAGTCTTCAAGCTACCAAAGCAGAAATCAACGTTACTTTCAGAAACCATACCAAAGTCTTCCCATGCCGGAACTTAAGGATGAAGGAAAGAAACCAGAAGATCAAACAAAGGCACTGGTAGTGAGTGTAAAAGACGGTTATGATTGGAGTGCATATGCAGAACAATTCACTTCTGATCTTACATCAAGTTTGGCATTGGTATGTGAAATTGAAGAAGACTGGTCTGAAGAAGGGGATGGAAAAATGATTGAAGATGTTAGTGAAGATTCTGAAGATTATGACTGGAGTGCAAAGTCTGATCCTGTTGAAGAATCAGAATCTGAAGTTGCGCTGATGGCTACTGCTAATGAGTCTTCATCTTCTACTGAACAACCAAAGGTTAGTAATGACTTACCCCCTAATTATGTTCCATTACCTGCTGATGTGAAGGAAAGGTTATGTTCTGAACAATGTATTCAACAAGTAGAACATTATCGAACTCATTCATTTAAAATTGGTGATAAATTAAGCAAACATGAGAAAATTCATGAACAACTTAAAATTGATCACAAAATTTCTGATGAGAAGATTTTGTCACTAACCGAATCATGGAACAAAACTTTGAAAGAATTGGAACTTGTTACCAAACAACTTGAAGAAATGACAAAGAACTTTGAACAAGAAAAAGTTGCACATGCAGTCACTCAAGTTGAATTAAAGAAAGTTAAAAGTTGTAAAACAATGGTCGAACAACTGGTTAATGAAAGAGGTAACAAAAATAAAACCGGGTTGGGTTTTACTCATGAACCGATGCCTAAATCAATCACTCAAACCTTCCCGGAAAACTTTAATGAATTTGATCATTCACCTGAAAATGAACGTAAATTCAAAGAAATTCAAAGAAGTAAATCCGAGTCCGAAGGATCAGAGGTGTTGATTGAAAGCTTGAAAGATGAAGATGACGTGACAACTGAAGCAGATGATGAAGCAAGCAATAAATCCGAGAACAAACCAGAGCCTGTTCTTATTCAACTGGTTGAATATCCAAAGCTTAATCCCGAACCAAAACAAACGGTGAAGGAAGAAGGTGAATTTTCAGGATTCAATGATCCTAATTACATCAAATGGAAGAAGAATGAAGAAAAGGCAAAAGTTGCTGCTCAACTGCTCAAGAAGAATGCAGTGAAGAAGGATGAAGTTTCAACTGCAAAGAAGCAGAAATCGAAAGTAATGACCAATCAATCTGAAACAAAAGAATCGAAAGGTAAAAGTGTCATAAAATCAAATGACAACACCAAAGCTCAAAGTGTTAAATCTGAAAATGTCAAACCTGTCAAGAAAGTGTCAAAAGGTAAGAAAATCAAGTTTGTGTCTGCAGGTACTTTCGACATGAACGGTTCTTATGGTAACCAAATCAATGCTCAAATCAAATCTAACTCTGGTCTGAAAACAGGTTCAGGTCCTAAGTCTTCCGCTGTCAATGATAAGAGAATTGAAAACAAAAAGGTAACCAAACAGAACAGTTTAAAATCGAACCAAAGTCCCATGCAATCAAAATCACAAACAAAATCTCCACAGAAAAGTGTTAATCTAAAACCGAACAACCATGATAATGAATCACGATTTGGTTCAACATCAAAAGTTAACAATCGGCTCTTTAGGATTAGCAAGAGACACTGTGAGATATGTGATCGTTATAACCATACAACTGCTGAATGTTTCTTTAACAGGTACTGCAGTTTCTGTGACAAAAGAAATCATTCTTCAGAAGAATGTTTTTATAACAAATTTTGTGATATTTGTGAAAGAAGAAACCATGACACAAAGGATTGTTTCTTTCGATCAAACTCAACAAGAGAAATGACTCCGTTTTCAAATTTTCAAAGAAATCATTCATTTGGTTTTCAAAATATGAGTCAAAGTCATTCTCCGGTTTTGAGAAATTTTAATCGAAACAATTCTGTTTCTAACTTTTCATCAAGAAATGTGCAGGTTAACAGTTTTAAGCCAAGAGCTTTGATGGTTAGAAATCAAAAGTTTGAAAATAACCTTGATCCTAAGTTAGAGGAAAGGTTTAGTGCTTTAAGGAGAAAGCAGTCAATGAACGCCAATGGGCGAAACAATAGTTATCAGCATCAAAATCTCTTAAATAAAACAAATTTTCAAAACGTTCAATATCAACAAGTAACTATTGTAGATAGATTCGAAAAACCCAAGACCGTGTGGGCCTGGGTTGACCAAACTAACTAAGTGATTGTTGAAATGCAGGTACGCCCAAGAAGACCTATCAACTCATGGTTCGTTCATAGTGGGTGTAGCCGGCATATGACATGCAACCATGCCTTGCTTCAGGATTTCAAGCTGAAAAATGGTACACACGTCGCATTTGGAGGTGATGCTGGTGGTAAAATCACAGGAGAAGGAACTGTTTCGAATGGGGTCATTAGTTTTGATAAAGTCAACTACTGTGCACAGTTGAACTTTAACTTACTAAGTGTATCTCAAATCTGTGATAAATCTTATTCAACTCTTTTTGATGATTCTTTCTGTTATATTCTTAAACCAGGTTTCAAGATTGACAATGAGTGGGTAGTGGTTAAAGCTCCAAGAGATCGTGATGTATACAAATTGGATATGTCGCAGATTGATGCTGAAACCGAAACAACATGTCTCATTGCACATGCTTCAAATGATGAGAGTCAGCTTTGGCATAGACGGCTGGGCCATTCAAATTTCAGAAACATGAACCGTCTGGTTACCGGAAATCATGCTGTGGGAATCCCGTCAAAGAAATTCTCCACAACTGATCTCTGTCCAGCGTGTTTGAAGGGAAAACAGCATCGCATGTCTTTTAAGTCCAAGCAAGAAAACTCCATTTCAAAACCCTTGCAGATGCTACATATGGATCTTTTCGGACCAACAAATGTGCAAAGCATCGGAAAGAAGTCTTACTGTTTTGTCATTATTGACGATTTCACTAGATTTTCTTGGGTTTATTTTTTGCATGCTAAATCTGAAACAGCTGAATTATTAAAAGAATTTATCATCAAAGTTGAAAATCAATTGGAATGCAAAGTTAAAGTTTTAAGAAGTGATAATGGAACTGAATTTAAGAACGCTAATGTTGATTTATTTTGTGCAGAAAAGGGGATTGCTAGACAATTTAGTGCTCCAAGAACACCTCAACAAAACGGGGTTGCGGAACGGAAAAACCGGACACTGATTGAAGCAGCAAGATCCATGCTCGCAGATGCCAAAATCCCTATCACTTTTTAGGACGAAGCTATTGCTACTGCGTGTTTTGTACAAAATAGAACATTATTGGTTCAAGATAAACAGAAAACTTCTTATGAGTTGTTATTTGAAAGAAAACCAAATATTTCTTACTTGAAAGCATTTGGTTGTCCTGTTTCGATTTTAAATTTGAATGATCATCTCGGGAAGTTTGAGTCAAAATCTGACGATGGATTTTTCCTAGGTTATTCGTCTGTTTCTAAAGCTTATCGGGTTTTTAATAGCAAAACAAATACTGTTATTGAAACTATTAACGTCAAGTTTTTAGAAAATTCGTTTCCTTTAGTGGCTCATGGTCCCGAATGGTTATTTGATTTAGATTCGTTATCGAAATCTTTCAATTCTAACTTATTTGATTTTTCAGGAAAAACAACCAAAGAATCAGGCGACTTGGGATGCTTTAGTGACGATCTGATAATGACGAGGATGGAAATCTCAACTCAGAATATCCATTCATGTCCTTCTGGTTCTCATGAAGATCAAGAGTCAAACAATCTTGAAGAAGATGTGAATCTGCAAGTTTCTCCTAATGATGGTGGATCTGTTCAGAATCAACCATCATCCGATCCGAATGTTGAAGCTGTTCCAGAATCTTTTGATTACTTCATCAATTCACCGGATCAAGTCCCGAATTTCACTCCACATACTTCGTCCATTCTACAAGATCTACCAAATCTGAATACTTCTAATCTGGAGAGTCAAGTGCAAGGAGGTGACATACCAATTCATCGAATTCACAAGAAACATCCTGTCTCTCAGATTATTGGGCCGTTGAATCAGAGAACTACAAGAAGTCAGACTGAGCAAGCGAATGTCTGTCTTTATTCGTGTTTTCTATCTCAAGTGGTGCCAAAGAACATTTCAGAGGCGTTGAAAGATAATAGTTGGATTGAAGCTATGCAAGAGGAACTACTTCAGTTTCGCAAACAGGAAGTATGGAAGTTAGTGGACTTACCTGAAGGAGAGAATGCGATAGGTACAAGGTGGTTGTATAAAAACAAGCCAGACGAACGTGGCATTGTTGTGAGAAACAAAGCGAGACTCATTGCACAGGGATATACTCAGGAAGAAGGCATTGATTATGAAGAAGTGTTTGCTCCAGTCGCAAGACTTGAAGCCATACGCGTTTTTCTTGCATATGCTTCCTTCATGAAGTTTAAAGTATTCCAAATGGACGTTAAAGGTGCTTTTCTGTATGGACCAATTACAGATGATGTTTATGTCAGACAACCTCCGGGTTTTGAAGATCCTGACTATCCTCATCGTGTATACAAGTTGAGTAAAGCTCTATATGGTCTACACCAAGCTCCAAGAATCTGGTACGAGACGTTATCCAAGCATTTACTAGAACATGGATTTACAAGAGGTCAGATTGATCCAACTTTGTTTATGAAGAGGGAGAATGATGATCTGTTGTGCGTTCAAGTATATGTGGACGATATTATCTTCGGATCAACCAGTGCGTCAATGTGCAAAGAATTTGAAGAAATCATGAAGTCTAGATTCCAGATGAGTTCAATGGGAGAGATTAACTTCTTTCTTGGATTACAAGTGAAACAATCAGCTGACGGAATTTTCATCAATCAATCAAAATTTGTTGAGAAGTTGTTGAAGAAGTTCAAGATGCAAGATTGTCAGACAATCCGAACTCCATCTGATGTGAACTGCAAGATTCAACCGGATCCAAAGGGCAAAGCAGTTGATCAAACACTATACAGATCAATGATCGGTTCTCTGATGTATCTTACTGCATCAAGACCAGACATCATGTACGCTGTTTGTGTATGCGCCAGATATCAGTCTGATCCGAAAGAGTCGCACCTTGTTGCTGTGAAGCGTATATTCAGATATCTTAAAGGGAAACCAAATCTTGGGTTATGGTATCCTTACGAAGGAAATTTTGAATTATATAGCTATTCTGACAGTGATTTTGGTGGTTGTGCTCTTGACAGGAAATCGACTACTGGTGGCTGTCAATTTCTGGGTCCTAGGCTTGTCTCTTGGCAATGCAAGAAGCAGACCAATGTTTCTGTATCCACAGCCGAAGCAGAGTATATCGCTGCATCTGCAGG
The DNA here is from genome assembly GCA_030867185.1 of Tagetes erecta. NCBI lineage: Eukaryota > Viridiplantae > Streptophyta > Magnoliopsida > Asterales > Asteraceae > Tagetes > Tagetes erecta. Next base: position 75,157,759 of record CM061486.1, read on the forward strand.
ATGTTCTCAGGTTTTATGGTTACAAAATCAGTTGCTTGACTACGGGTTTAACTTTCTAAAAACACCTATTTACATAGACAATACTGCTGCTATGTTTATTACTGCTAATCCTGTTCAACACTCAAAAACCAAACATATCGAAATTCGATATCACTTTTTAAGAGACAACTCTGAAAAGGGTTTAATAATTTTGATTAAGGTTCATACCGACAAAAAACTGGCAGATCTTTTTACAAAATCCTTTTTGTCGGGCCGGTTTGAATTCTTAATTCAATCCATAGGATTAATCAATCATGATTGATTCTATTTTTCAAAAACAAAACAAAAATCAGAAAAATATAAAAGCCAAAAAGATAATAAGTTGATGTCATATATTGATTCCGTTGCCTTTTATTTTATGTCTTGCATTGTGTGTGTGCATGAAAAAGAAAATAGAAAAGCAAAAACAAAATATAAAAGCAAAAAGAAAAGAAAATATCATGTCATAAGAATCTATATTGCAAAAAGTGAGAGATGATAGTTACACTAGACATTATTTGTTACATCATTTTTTTTTTAAATAAAGACTGATGAATGTTAATTGAAGTGCTAGACAGCTCAGGCAATTAGACTGAACAAGTAAGTTTATTGTTGACAAATATAAACTTAATGATCTTTGTGTTAAGTTCCATTGTTATACATGTCTAGATATATCTCTTTTGATGCATTGCTTGTGATGATAGTTTTGCATGATCGGGTAACGATGCAGTCTATTCAGTATGATGAACCGCATCGTGAGCTTCTTTGTTGTGGTATCCACAGACCTGAAGTCTCACACGAAGTCTCTTTTGAGCTTCAAGATGCAGCAAAAGATTCTAAAATGGAACAAAAAGAGTCCCAAATGTGGACCAACACCAAACAAAAATTCCAAAAAGGAATTCAGAAGATTCCCAAGGGGAACAATAGGAAAGAAAAATTCCCAAAGATGGAATTAAAAAGAAGTCCCAAAGTGGACCAAATCCGTATAGAACCCAGATTCCACACTGTGTATGACTGTAAGTGACCAGGTTTTGTACAATATGCATTCAGGTAGTGATTGATAAGGAAATATGTTGACATATGTATACATGTGGGTCACATAAGTCATTCTAATCGAACCTTAAATATCATCATGATACTGAAAAAGTAAGTGTGTCAACTCGAGCTAATTGATATGTTTTCATATCATCACTCAATCAAGCATAAGTCAAATGTCTATTCAAAACTTGCAAAACATGTTCAGATAATGTGTGGTATGATCTCACTGCGATATTTTGATTCATTGCATTGCATATGTCTTTATTTTAATGTGTGTCCTTTGTGTGTGCAGGCATTTGGAATCTTTATTGACACATCGACATCCTTGTTAAACTTAAAAATTTCTAGAAATTTCAAGTTTAGGGGGAGAATAAATTGAAGAAGAAAAATATTTACAAAAATCCAAAAATATTGTGAATAAGTGTGTTTTGAATGAACAAGATTATGTGGTATGAAAAGCAAAAGTATTGGATGTGTGAAAAACAAACCCAAGGTCTTGTGAATTGTTTTTTAAGAAATTGCTTCGGGATATAGAAAAATTGGTTGTGCAAAAACATTTTTGAAAAAGAAAAAGAAAAATGAATTTAATTTGTGTTAATTTTGTTGTCCTAGAAATGTTGTTGATAATTAATGTGACAAATTCTTTTTAAGGATATCTTGTCTAATTAATGTGTCGAGAATGTTTGCAGGTGCAATAAATGACGTTGAAAAAGTCAACAGACGAGAAAATGTGAAGAAAATCGTTCAAGGGTAGTAGCCGGGCAAAGAATATCATAACACTATATAGCCGGGTAATGAACACACTGTTCAGCCGGGTAATGTTGTGAGTTTGATAGGAGCCGGGTGATTGAGAAAAAGAAGTGAAGGCGTGTGAAGATATTATGACTACTGTACAGCCGGGCAATGAACATGTCAAATATAGCCGGGTGAAGGTCATAGATATCTGTCGGGTGACAAAGTTGTGTTACTATATAGCCGGGTGAAGATATGTTGTCATTATACAGCCGGGTAAAAGAAATCTTATCTTGCCGTGTGAATGTATAACACTGTGTTGCCGGGTAATAGTAAAAGCAACTGTGTTGCTGGGTAATGAATAAAAGCATGCCGGGTAATATAGAAGACAACTATGTTGCCGTGTGAAGAAGATTGTTGTCGTGTGAAGAAGAATGCTGCCGTGTGAAGAAGGCATGCCGGGTGATGAAGAAAGCAAGCCAGATGAAAGAAAAGTAACTGTGTTGCCGGGTGATGAAGAAAGGTTGCCGGGTGATGTTTTGAAGACTACTATTCTGCCGGGTGATGAATAAAACCCATCAGGTGTAGTTGTTCCTAACCTTTACCCGTCACTACAGTGACTTACCCGTCTCTACAGTGTTTGACCCGTCAAGTGTTTTTACACTTGTTTGTGACTTGTTTCATATACTTGACCCGTCACAACAGTGTATGACACGGATCAACAGTGCTTGACCCGGCAAGGCTTATTGGGCTTTTTAAGCTTGCCCGTCCCATTTGTTGACCCGGCACCTCTTGTTTGACCTAAATTTTTGACGATATAAAAACCCGCCTCTTCACAAACACTTATCACTTTTCACATTTACTTTCAAGCAAATCCCCTGTACCTAAATTCGTTTTGATTATCATATTCAGTCATTGTTCTGTAACAAGTGTAATCGACTGAATAAGGTATTGTCCTTGTGATTTGTTCTTGATAAACCTGCAAATCGACCGATAAAATGAAAAACGATGATGAACAGTGTTTTTGACCATTGAATCGACACTTTGATTGTGTGTGTTAAAACCCAAATCGAATGTTGCTTTATGTATAAAATCTGTCGATCATCAACAATCAATCACTCATTTGCACTAAAACACCTTAAAACCAACTGAATTAGTCAAAATTGTTCACAACTGTTAAAACCGCCATTGATGAACTTTGAAGCTCTTAAATGTTAAACATCAAAATGATGAAATGTGTGCTAAAAGTGACAAATCCATGTTAAAACTAAACTAAAACATGTTAAATAACTTCACTTTATAACTTTTAAATTTTGTGGATTAAGTGTTAAACTATTAAAATTGATGAATGTTGTAGAATCATTAAAATTCAAAGTTGTTTTGATCAAAATGATGAAAATCAGTTTGTTAGATCAATTTAGGGTTAAAATGATTGTATGAATGTTTTTCTTCTTAACTTTTGTTCATACACTTATAAAAAATTGATATGTTTTTGATGAAGAATCTAACACATTTGTCTTGTTTATGTTTTGTGTTTGTTTTGACAGATGGAGAATCTAAAGTTTGAACCTAAACACAATTTGTGGCATGTCTAGATGAATCTATCCCTGAAACAGATGGTTACAGAGATATGATCAAGTTTATCAAGAGGACCAAATATGTGTATGCTATGTGTGCCAAACCGGTCATATATGCAAGGTTGATTAAAAGTTTTTGGAGGACAGCAGAGGTCATTAGAGAAGAGAATGGTGTTACTGTTGTTCGAGGCAACATAACTAGAGACATGGTTTTGACAGTTTCTGAAGAAGCTATCAGAAATGCCCTGAGAATAGATGAAGATGAAGTTGGTATGAATGATGAATTGACAATGGCAGAATGTCAATCGTGTTTTGTTAATATGGGTCATCCACCTGTATTTCCAAAGTCACAGTTTTATAGGGCAAAATTGGGAAAGAAGTATAAGTTGTTGTGCTATGTTGTCCAACAGTGCATGTCCAGGAGGAGTGCAGGTTTTGACAATTTCCCATCAGACATAGCGTCTCCGATTGTTGCCATAGCAGAGAATAAACCCTTCAATATGTCGAGATGGATAATGAATGGGTTTGTGTTCAACTTGGTCAAGGGCAAGAGGTTTAAGTTTCTCATGTACCCGAGATTCTTACAACTGATGATCAATATTGCCTATCCTGTCATCAGAACTGAAGGTTATACTAGAGGTATGTTATATACTGAGGACATGAACGATCTATCTTACAGAAAGATGAGTATCGGGAATGTGCCTAATGTGGAGTTGTTTGACTATATGAGAGATATAGCCAACAATGAAGAAGATGTTGAAGGTGTTTATCATCATATTTCTCATGGTGAGATAGTTAATCCACAGGACCTAGTGGATGAGGTGCCTGATGATTTGTTAGATGATGATGAGTACTTTGCTCGTCATCCAGAGGATGAAAATGTGCCTGAGAATGAAGAAGGAGATAATAGTGATGATGGTGAAAATGGAGACAATGATAGTGATGATGATCAAGATGATGATAATAATGATGGTGGTAATGATGGTGCTGAATCTGAATCTAATTCATAGGAGGCAGAGATTGTTGAAACAACTGAACCAATGGAAGTAGAGACTGAGAATGTTGTGATAGAAGAACCTGTTGAGGTTGCTTCTGTAGAAGAAGAAGTAGTTGCTGAAATCCCAAAAGATATTTCCGTTCAGTATGTTAGAAGAAAAAGGTCGAAATCAGTAAAAGAGTCTGTGATTGTAGAGGAACCAAATGTGATTGAGACTGAAGAGATTAATGTAATTCAGATAGCTTAGGAGGTAATGGCCGAAGCTGAAACTATTGCACAGATAGTTGAGGAAGCTGATGCTGGCGTTACTGATCCTATTTCTGTTGATATACCCACCACATCATCCCCCGTTGCACAAAACATCGAACAAAGTTTGGAGTCTTCACCAAATTTTGGGTCAAGAGTTGATGAAAATGAGAATGAGAAAAGAATTGCTGAGTTAGAGGATATGGTGGCAAAGCTGATAGAAGCAAATGACTTGTTGAAAGCTTCTAATGAAAGGAAAAAGAAAAGATTTGAAGAATTTTGGGACATTCACAATCAGAACCTGAAAACCTTCAAAGAGTTGGATGCAGATCATCTTAAACTGAAGATTGAACATGACAAGTTGAAAGATAAGTATGAAAGTTTGAAGGAGGAACATGAAACTCTGAAGTTCGATCATGCTGAGCTGAAAGCTGAATGTAATACACTGGATGCAGAAAAGGAAATGTTGGAAAAATGGCTGGAAGAAGCTCAACCGAAGAAATCTGGTTCAATATCTGACAAAGATTTTTCAGATGAAGCTGTTGAAATGAATGAAGCGCCTCTAGTACCAAAAGTTTATCTGACCAGAGCACGAGGCACTACTAATGTTGGTATAAGGGTGGAATCTCCAATCATCATTCCCGATGAAGCTGTTGCTGAAACTGTCATCTCTGACAAAGCTGAGGGAAAAAGGAAGTTAGATGCTATTCCAAAGATTATGGGTGATGAAAGCAGTTCGAAAAAGGCAAAGATTGATGAGACAGTGCAGATTGAGCCGATTCAATCTGTAGCTGTAGTTGAAATGGCTGAGAGAGCTAAGGATGGTGATGAGACTATGACTGAAGCTGAAATTGCCAAAACAGTTCAGATTGAGCCGATTCAATCTGAATCTGTAGCTGACACTGAAGTAGTTGAGGTGACAGATAGTGAGAAGGAAGTTGGTTATGAGGAAACAGTTCAGATTGAGCCGATTCAATCTGAAGCTGTTGATAAGCCTGAAACTGTACCAGATGATGTAAGTCAGTTTGAGCCGGTTCAAACTGACAATGCACCTATGATTGAAGCTTTGGATGATTTGGATGATATAGACTTTACTGAATCTGAAGATGAAGCTGAGCCAGAAACTAATGTTGTTGAAGAGATTCCAGATGATTTGGATCAAAGATTTGCATATCTTAAGAAAATGAAATACAATGCTGTGTTCTTGAATGGGTTGACTGTGAGCCAGATAAACGAAGAATATGAAAAGTGTATGATTGCCCAAGACAAAGCTGCTGCTGATAAGAAAGAGTTTGTCATTGAGATGGGTGAATGGACTCCAATGCAAGAAAGCCTGAACATAGAAGACTTGCCTCCAACTGAACTTTATCATCAAAATCCGGAAGAAATGTCGAGTACAGATATGCGAAGTTGGCTAAGCTCAAGGAACTATCCATATAGAACTTTGAAGAGGTTGAAATCTGAGTCACTGAAGAAGATTGTTACTAGTTTTATGAAGACGGAGAAAATGTACAACCGGATGTTTTATTTGGACTACAACAATCCTCAGTATTTCGAGCTGACAAAGAGATATAAAGTTCTTGGACCTAAAGAACTTCCGGTGATGGCTTTACCTGAAGATGCTCACAAGAAAAGGCACGAATTGATAGATATGTTTCCAAGCGAAGTTAAATCTTATAACATACCGATGGATGTTCGGGAATCATGGCATAAGTCAGCCACAGCAGGTGACGTGGTGAGATCACTGTTGAGTAAAGGTCAGTCAATCGCTGAATTACTTGATTCGATGATTGTGCCAGAGAAGAATAAGAAGGTGAAGATAATTGCATGGAAATACGATGAAGTGTTTGATGCGTTTATGATAAAGAGAGTTAATGGATTATGTGACGTATATCATTATTACTCGAGCATTTTCAAACTAGAAGTTCAAGATTTGAAGGAGCTGCACAAACTCAGGTTGATAAATCACACGCATGCTGAGCGTGGTGATAAATGTGCAATGCTTCTTGATGCCGGGATTGCTAGACCACCGAAGTATCTTGATTTCAGAGGCCAACAAGAAGATACTGCTTATGTGCAAGCCAAGAAAGAAAGAAAGAAGAAACGATTGGTTGTGACTGAGGATATGTATCTTGAAGAATTTTCGGATGAATATTTTGACAAGGTGACAAATCCTGGATTGAAGGTGATAGATGGTTCGCAAATGACAAAGCCTATACTTAGAGTTTTCTATAATCAAGAAACCTTTGAGTTGAAGCTTGTTCGGAATTTGGATGATTGGGACAAAGACATGATTACACTGTTTAGTACTTTTGAGTTGAAGCTGCTACATCCGTCATACATAGACTTTTTGAGAAGCTACAGAATGGAGAAGTGTAAAGATGCACTTGTTGAAGCTGATAGGAAGTTGTTTGTTGTGATGATTGAAGTAATAGCTGCGGCAACTGAAAAGATACGAGTGAGAAAGGCATTGCTGAACTCTAATCTCGTGAGGGTTGATTTACCTGAGATAGAGTATATGAGAATATCTAGAAGAGGAACTTTGGAGGTGCAAGTCAAAGGACAAGAGATGCCGTTTGACTTTTATGCTAATATTGACTTTGCAGGTTTAAATCTGGATTCACTTAGACGCATGAATGCCTGCCCAATTCTGACAAATGAGTCCAAACCTCGACAAGCAAAGATTGCGGAAAAGTTCAAGTCTTGCATAGAAGAAGCGCTGAAAGAACAAGAAGAATTTAAAGGAAAAGAGCTGCTGAATGTCAAAGACGAACCGGAAGATTGGTAGAAAGAGATTGATGCTGAACAAAGATGAAAAAGATAGAAGATTTTGCTGAAGATTCAAAGATAAATCTTAGGGGGAGTACTGTTAGGGTTATTTCCTAGTTAAGATTTACTTTGTAGTTTGTTTATATGTTTGTAAATAGTTTAGGGTCTATTTTGTTATATTCCTTAAACTAGTATTTGTTTGCTTTAAAGCATGTAGTGAGAGAGTGTGAGGAGAGAGGCTAGATCACAATTTCACGTAAGAGAGAGAACTTGTGTGGGTGATTTATTTTCTCCTGCACCTTGTATCACAATACTGCTTTGATCATCAATATACAAAGAGAATTATTAGTATGAATTGTGTTTATGATTGAACTGTGTTTGTGTTTATGTTATTCTGATCATTGAGCGATATTCACGATCCAATTGAACCTATCACTTAGTAACTTGTTCGACAGTTGTCAGTTTCTCATCGTATTTCTTCAAGTTGCTTGTCACAATCAAGAATCGATTTGACAAATCCGAAATTCTCTCATTCATGTGACCCATGAATGAGTTGAACTCCTTTTGTGCTTGAACACCCTTGCCTTTTACCAAAACTGCATTCCCATCATAGAACTCACACATAACATCATAAAGTGATTTTGCATTCTTATGCTCCCCAAACAGTTATGAATTTCTGAACTCAGACAAATAGATAAAGCCCCAATAGTTGTCACGGGTATATGTGAACATTTTCAATTGATTCCCACTGCCTATGATCGGTATAAAGATAAAATGCCCTAAGTCTCCTTTTCCAATCCTCAAAATTGTCACCGTTGATCAATTTCGGTGGTCTATTCGGTGAACCACTCGCCAAATCAGCAAGGGTGAATGACATTGGCATTACAAATATCAAATATTAATTCAGATCTCAGTTTCGCAAGACATAAAGTTTCGCATACACTTTCGCACGCACTCTCGCATATAACTGTCAAACACTATCGCAAGCATCTTGTGAACATTCGTTCTGATCAGTTTCGAGAGATCAGAAGAAATTTTGACAACACTTTCGCATAAACAGGCAACACTCCTTGAACTTTTGTTCGGTACTTTCACAAGTCAAGAACACCAGATCTAAGAATACAGATTATCCATAGTTTCGCAAGATGAATCCACAATTTTGCAAGATGATTGTTAGTTTCGCAACATGAAATGAAAACGCTCTTTTCCACGAAAAACCACTAATAAATCCCATAGATTGCACAAAACTTGGCTGATGATAGATCTAATGATTGCAATAACTTCTAATACCAAAACTAATCTGTTAGGGTTATTTCCTTGTTAAGATTTACTTTGTATTTTGTTTATTGTTTATATGTTTGTAAATAGTTTAGGGTCTATTTTGTTATATTCCTTAAACTTGTATTTTGTTGTTATAAGCATGTAGTGTGTGTGTGTGAAGAGTGAGGCTAGATCACTTTTACACTGTTAGAGAGAGAATTAACTGTGTGTGATTTTGTTTCTCCTGCACTTGTACTACGGATTGCTTTGATCATCAATATACAAAGAGAATTATGAGTATAAATTGTGTTTGTGATTGAACTGTTTGTTTGTGCGTGTTGTTCTGATCATTGTGAGTGATATTAACGATCCAATTGAACCTATCAATTGGTATCAGAGCTTTCGGTATCGTGTTCTTCGCTGTTCTTAAGCAAAACACATCAATATTGCTCAAAAATCATGATCTAAATGAATTGTTGCTGTTTTTAGTTGTGATTTATCATCGCAATCACTCCTATACACAACGATTGTGCAGATTCCTTCAGATTATCATCAGATCTGAGGAATTTAGAAGAAAGAAAAAAATTTACTGTTCAATCAAATTTTGCTCAAATTTGATCATGTTTTGGATTGATTGATATAAGGGATTGATAATCGGACTATTTCACAGCTTGTGTGTGAATTTTGGACTAATTGGACAAGTTTTTGACAAAACCCAGAAAATTCTCATGGAGAAGATGATGAACAGTATGATTTTGGTTGAAGATTAACTTGCCGGGTGAATATTTTGACTTAGACAATTTCCTTGGACTTAGATTTGAGAAGAAATTAGGTCCTGTACTGCCGTGTAAGGGAATTTGTTCTAGACGGGTGAAGAATTTGACTTGAAAAAGTGCTACTGTTCAGTCGGGTGATACACTGTTGTGCCGGGTAAAACACTGTTACGCCGGGTGAAGAACAAAGAGTCAGCCGGGTAATCATCAATTGTGTTGCCGGGTAAACAACCTTGCCGTGTGATCGAGTACTGTTCAGCCGGGGAAGCTTTTTACCGTGTCAAGATTCTGCCGGGTCAAAGAATATTGCCGTGTCAAAGTTTATTCTTGCTGCCGGGTAACTGTTCATCCGGGTGAAGAACAAAATTATTACAACTGTTGAGCCGGGTAACTGTTCTGCCGTGTAAAGACTTTTTCCTGCCGGGTGAAGAACAAAGACACTGTTTAGCCGGTTGAAGAAGGATTTTTCACTGTTTTGCTGTGTGACTCATTTTAGTTGTTTTTAATACTTGTTTCTTATCTTGTCTTTAATTACTTGTCTTTATTTTAGTATTTTAATCACTTCTTTTAAAAAAAAATTAACAAAAACCAAAAATATTTTCTTTAAAAAATTGTTAAAATGGCTCCTAATGATGATTCTGATAACCGTGTTCCTAGACTTTTGAATCGTGCAGATTTCAAGAACTGGACCATCAGGTTGAGACATCACTTGTGTTCTATTGACAATGACTTGTGGAAGTCCATTGAAAAAGGTCCTCATATTCCAACTCAGACTGCTCCAGACAGTGCAAGCACCTACACCAAAGACTCTACTGAACCTTATCCAGAAGATAATTTATCAGCAGAAGATCTGAGAAAAGTAAAGAATGATAGCAAGGCTTATTCTTTAATGTGCAAGGGATTGCCACTTCAAGTTCTGTCGAGATTGGATGCATATCAGACTGGTTATACATGCTTCAAAGCATTGAAGTCTATATGTGAAGGAGGAGAGCAATTGAGAAGTTTGAAGAAATCAAAGCTGAAAAGACAATTGGAACTGTTTGAGCATGTTAATGGGGAGACGGTACACCAGATGATGAACAGGTTTGTTCACTTAACTACTGAGATGGGTGAATGGACTCCAATGCAGGAAAGTTTGAACATAGAAGATTTGCCACCGACTGAGCTTTATCATCCGAATCCGGAAGAAATGACAAGCAGAGAGATGCGTGATTGGTTAAGTTCAAGGAATTATCCGTACAAGACTTTGCAGAGATTGAAGTCTGTATCGCTGAAGAAGATTGTAGTCAGTTTCATGAAGACGGAGAAACTGTACAACCGGATGTTCTATTTGGACTATAACAATCCGCAATACTTCGAGCTGACAAAGAAATACAAAATTCTTGGTCCAAAAGAACTTCCAGTGATGGCGTTGCCTGAAGATGCTCACAAAAAGAGGCACGAACTGATGGATATGTTTCCAAGCGAAGTTAAATCTTACAATATTCCAATGGATGTTAGGGAATCATGGCATAAGTCTGCCACAGCAGGTGACGTGGTGAGGTCACTGCTGAGCAAAGGTCAGTCAGTTGCTGAGTTGCTTGATTCGATGATTGTGCCTGAGAAAAACAAGAAAGTAAAGATCATAGCGTGGAAATACGATGAAGTATTTGATGCGTTTATGATTAAGAGAGTGAATGGTTTATGTGATGTATACCATTACTACTCGAGCATTTTTAAATTGGAGGTTCAGGATCTGAAAGAGCTGCACAAACTAAGGTTGATAAATCACACGCACGCTGAGCGTGGTGATAAATGTGTTATGCTTTTAGATGCCGGGATTGCTAGACCACCAAAGTATCTGGATTTTAGAGGCCAACAGGAAGATACTGCATATGTGCAAGCAAAGAAAGAAAGGAAGAAAAAGAGATTGGTTGTGACTGAAGATATGTATCTTGAAGAATTTTCCGATGAATACTTTGACAAAGTGACGGATCCTGGACTAAAAGTGATTGATGGAAGTCAGATGACAAAGCCTATACTTAGAGTGTTTTACAATCAAGAAACATTTGAGTTGAAGCTGGTTAGGAACTTGGAAGATTGGGACAAAGACATGATTACGCTTTTTAGTACTTTTGAGTTGAAGCTGTTACATCCATCATACATAGACTTTTTGAGAAGTTATAGAATGGAGAAGTGTAAAGATGCACTTGCTGAAGCCGATCGGAAGTTGTTTGTTGTAATGATTGAAGTGATAGCAGCAGCAACTGAAAAGATTCGAGTGAGGAAAGCATTGCTGAACTCTAATCTCGTGAGGGTTGATTTGCCAGAGATAGAGTATATGAGGATATCCAGAAGAGGAACGCTTGAAGTGCAAGTCAAAGGTCAAGAGATGCCGTTTGAATTTTATGCTAATATTGACTTTGCAGGTTTAAATCTGGACTCGCTCAGACGTATGAATGCTTGCCCAATTCTGACGAATGAATCCAAGCCTCGACAAGCCAAAATTGCTGAAAAGTTCAAGTCCTGTATTGAAGAAGCATTGAAGGAACAAGAAGAGTATAAAGGACGAGAGTTGCTGAATGTCAAAGATGAACCGGAAGAATGGTAAAAGAGATTGATGCTGATCAAAGATGAAAAAGATTGAAGATTTTGCTGAAGATCCAAAGATAAATCTTAGGGGGAGTACTGTTAGGGTTATTTCCTTGTTAAGATTTACTTTGTATTTTGTTTATTGTTTATATGTTTGTAAATAGTTTAGGGTCTATTTTGTTATATTCCTTAAACTTGTATTTTGTTGTTATAAGCATGTAGTGTGTGTGTGTGAAGAGTGAGGCTAGATCACTTTTACACTGTTAGAGAGAGAATTAACTGTGTGTGATTTTGTTTCTCCTGCACTTGTACTACGGATTGCTTTGATCATCAATATACAAAGAGAATTATGAGTATAAATTGTGTTTGTGATTGAACTGTTTGTTTGTGCGTGTTGTTCTGATCATTGTGAGTGATATTAACGATCCAATTGAACCTATCATAATCAATCTTCAATCAAATTCCATTGATAAAATAGTAGATCAGATCCAAATTTTATTAAAACACCTTTTTAACCAAAACTTACAAAAAAATACCAAAAATCAATTGTCGATAACAGAAATATCTCTTGATGATAGATCTGAAGATTATAATTGATCCAAATAGCAAAAACACACAAATCTCAATCTGATAAAGCAGGATTTAAGATCTTCAAATCTTCAACAATTGATTACGATCCACGAGACAAATCCACACAATATGCAATCAATCAACAACAATAGCGAATACTCATAAGCTTCAATTGTATTGATCAAAAGCACTTTTACAATCAACGAAATGGAAAAGCTATCTCATAATGAGATACAATGTGCTATTTATAGAACAACAAAAAATATCTAGAAACTATTTACATAATAAGTGTTGGGTTTCAGTGGTATCTTTAGATTTTAATTATATCAAAACGGGTTTGACAATTGTAATAATTAAACCGGTAATTATTAACGCAGCGGAAATTTAACATTAAAACCTATACCAAAAGTGAAACCGACAGGATCCGGTTACAGACATGCAAATACGGTCAATAAATAATTTAATCTACCGATGAGATAAAATTATACCTTTGGTTAATAAATAACTGTTTGAGACACCGAGGGTTCAACGAACGATTGCTAGAAACAAACACGAACGGAATGGCTCGAATCCAAATAAATAAGCCTTTTGAAATTGCCAAACAAAACAATAATAATGTATATATATGTTTTGCTGCGTCAGCTTTGGTTGAAAACAAAAGAAAACAACTTTTGTTTTCTTCTTTTACTTTTCGGTAGTGAGCAAAATAGGGTGAAGGGATTAAATCCCTAATGATCCCTATTTATTCAAAATAATTTTACTAAGCGAGCCCTAAGCCGGGTTAAATTAGTTTGAGCTCACTTCAATTATAAATCCGTTATTCATTTAATTAAGTTAAACGAATAAATATAATTTATAAATAGTATAAATTATAAAACCGTCTGTAACGCCCGCCTTTCGGCAAGCACCACAGTTGGCATTCATAAGCATAAAACAACCATAGTTTAAATAAAATCATAACTGCAGCGGAATACTTGTTTAAAAATATCATTACATCATCATAATTGTCTTAATGCATCATTCAAACATTACAAAACGTAAGCTTAATCTTAAATGACTTTTCTTCAATGCCAGTCTTCAGTAAACCCCTAGCTCTCGCCAAGCAGCTCCTTTAATCATCAAACCTGCACATCAATCTAACATGCATACAAAAATCAGCTACGCTGAGTGAGTTCTAGTTTTATAACATCCTAGGAAACATTCCATTATCATTCATGTAATACACGTAAATTGCATCATCATACCGTACGTCACATTCGTATGACACACAATCATAATATCTTCATTTGTTAGTAAGTCATCATCGTATCCTCTTTGGTCATAAGAGACCCATTCTGCAGTCTTAACTGGTTTTATATGATCCCCAGTAGGATTCTTGACTGGTTTTATATGATCCCCAGTAGGATTCTTGTCTGGTTTTATATGATCCCCAGTAGGATTCTTGTCTGGTTTTATATGATCCCCAGTAGGATTCTTGTCTGGTTTTATATGATCCCCAGTAGGATTCTTGACTGGTTTTATAAGATCCCCAGTAGGATTCTTATCTTCCTTTAGGGCATAGGTTCGTTTATGTATTTCTATATATATATATATATACATACAAGGAAACATCACATAATAAAGTCCAACAGTCCAGGAAACATCTCGGTATGCATGCTAGCCTCAAAAGTATTTAAGACGAAACGAAAGTGAGGTCTAGAACTCACCTGATTCTTAAGTGATCTTGCTCGTTCGGTCACGGTTAAGGTAATGGTTTTGGTGTACGATCTGCATTTAAGTTTTTATGAAAAATTGTTATTTCTTTCTTAGTGTAGCAAGCAGTGTCGCTGGTAGTGTCGCCGGTAGTGTCGCACGTAGTGTCGCGTAGACGAACCACAGTGTCGCATGCCACATAAGCAACACCTTCACTTGCAGTGTCGCAAGGCTCTTGCCCAACTTTCGTTGGGACTTACACTACTGTCGCAAGCACACCCGACACTAGCCTAGGAGACAAGTTTTACCCTTAGTGTCGCAAGATGAACACTAGTGTCGCAGGATGAACACTAGTGTCGCAGAACGCTGTAACAGCTCGTTTTCAAACCCAAAATCCTTGTTTTTCATCCAAATCTCATACTTTTTACGTCCCAGACCTTGGTTTATCATTCATATGACTAGATCTAAGCATTTTTCATGTTTTTATCCATAAAAATGCAACCTTTATTGATTTCTTTGAAACTTTTGAAATACTTAAAAACTCCATAAAAGACCAGATTCGTTTAGTGTTATGAAAACATGTTTTAGGGGATGATTCTTACCTTGATTACCAGTAGTTTAACACCTTTTTCTTCAGATTAACACTTAGATTTACCAAAATCTTGGTTTTCTTCTTCTTTGCCTTTTCTTTAAAAAAACAAGGGTTTTGTGTGTGTGTGTGTGTGTGTGTGTGTTGTAGTGAAGGTGAAGAATGTGAATGTGGGCTGGAATATGATGTTTAAGTAGTAGGGTTTCCATAATGGGGTAGGGTTTAGATGGGCTTGGGCTTTAATTAGATAATTAGGCTATTTTAGGTAAATTTCTTAACTAATCCACATACCATTTTGGGCATAATTCATTCTTTCACCCTTAACGGCCCATAATTACATCATTAGCATATCGTATTTCGTATATGTCACGCATCATTTTAATCATAATCATTTAAATGTACATTCATATAAGCATAGACATGTAAATAAGTCCTACCATAAAATCGGGGTGTTACACCGTCTTTCGTTCGTGATTACCAATTAAACGAGTTAAGTGGATTTAATGTTCGTTGCCCTTGGTGTAACTCTTACGGGTCATAACTCAGTTAGCCACGTTAATTTATCGGGTCCGAACATATTAAATCCAATAGTCTCCCACTTGGTTGGACCATGATAAAACCTCAACGCAAACAGTCAGCGGCGCTCTAGCTACACATGACTGTCCCTAACAAGTTATGATACTTTAAAGTCATTAACCAAGCAATTTGTAAATAGTAACAACTTACTACGACAAGAAATAGACTTATGGTAATCGTCGTCATTTATCCTTTCTGTAAAAGACATCAATTGAAACAATGAGACATGGATTAAGTTCATTCTCATATAAGGTTCAATCATTTCAGTTCTCGATCAAGATTCAAAATGGTCCATTCAAACACACAGTCTGTTTGGGTAAGGCCTTACTCTTCTCCAGTTTGAATCAACGAGGGCGCCAAGATGTCTAACTGTTACATAGCATGTAAGAGTACAGAATCCCTTATTGACTACATACAGCTCCCCCCTGAACTTCAGAATTATTCCTAATTAAAGCCTTTATGACTGGCAGTTACACGACAGCGGTTGACATTAATTAAAGAATATTTCTTGGGTAAATAGGAGTTCTAGTATATATCTCAGGTCAGAGGATACTAAATGAGTATACCAATATATCAAAACATCTTATGATTACAATCCATGAAGATGATTTGAAACGAGTTACTTCTAACGTCATTCACAATGAGGTCTGTGAATTTGGATACAACTACTTGAGCCCAAATTCAGAATAGTCTTAATTCAGAATCATTCCCATGAGTCTGATCGACTACGGATAAATTAGAATACAATATTCATGGATTAAACGTATTAAAATCAAACACAGTTCTAAACTTTAGAATTCAAAATAAGAAAATTCAAATGAATTCAGAAACTGTTAAAATGTTCGTACATCCAAACACTAAATCAAAACTCAAAGTTAGCTACTCTAAGCCCGATGGCATTCCTATGCTCATCATGTTTGTCCTGTGTCATGGGCTTAGTAAACGGGTCTGCTAAGTTTTGATCTGTGTTTACTTTGCTTATCATGATGTCTCCACGTTCCACAATTTCCCGTATCAAGTGGAACTTCCTGTGAATGTGCCTTGCTTTTGATGAGATCTGGGCTCTTTGGCTTGGGCAATAGCACCAGTATTATCACAAAATATCTCGATTGGTTTTCGTATACTCGGAACCACATCGAGATCGGTTATGAATTTCTTCATCCACACTGCTTCCTTAGCAGCATCTGAGGCAGCAATATATTCGGATTCGGTGGTTGAATCTGCCACTACACTCTGCTTGGAGCTTTTCCATGAAACAGCTCTTCCATTTAGAGTGAACACGAACCCTGATTGAGAGCGAGAATCATCTCGGTCAGTTTGAAAACTAGCATCAGTGTAACATCTTACAGTGAGCTCTTCTTCCACTCCTCCAAAGATTAAGGACATATCTTTAGTTCTTCTCAAGTACTTAAGAATGTTCTTGACAGCAGTCCAATGGGCCATGCCAGGACTTTGCTGGTAATGACTAGTCATGCTTAAGGCACACGAGACGTCAGGTCTTGTACATAACATTGCATACATGATAGAACCAATCGCCGAAGCGTATGGAACTGCTTCCATTCGCTTATTTTCAATGTCCGTAGAAGGAGATTGCGATTTTTTCAGCACAGTTCCTTTAGTCATAGGAACACCTCCTTTCTTGGAGTTTTCCATCTTAAAGCGTGTCATCATTTTGTCAATGTATGTGCTTTGATTTAGCCATAGAAGCCGCTTGGATCTATTTCTGTAGATCCTGATTCCTAGAATGTAAGCTGCTTCTCCAAGATCTTTCATTGCAAAACAAGATCCCAACCATTGTTTAACTTCATTAAGCATAGGGATGTTGTTTCCAATGATCAGTATATCATCTACATACAAGATGAGGAGTGATATAGAGCTCCCACTAGCTTTCCTGTAAACACAAGGCTCATCTTCATTTTTGACAAAACCAAACTCTTTGATTTTTTGGTCAAAACGAAGATTCCAGCTACGAGATTCCTGTTTAAGTCCATAAATGGACTTATTCAGTTTGCACACCCTTTTAGGATATTTTGGATCGACAAAACCTTCAGGCTGAACCATATAGACATCTTCAGAAAGATGTCCATTAAGAAAAGTTGTTTTGACATCCATTTGCCATATCTCATAGTCATAGTATGCAGCGATGGCAAGTAATATCCTGATCGACTTGATCATAGCAACGGGCGAAAAGGTTACTTCATAATCAATACCCTCAATCTGAGTGTAACCTTTCGCAACTAGTCGTGCTTTATAAGTGTGTACCTTTCCATGCATGTCGGGTTTTCTTTTGAAAAGCCATTTGCTTCCTATTGCCCGAGATTCGGGAGGTAACTCAACCAAGTCCCAGACTTGATTTTCACGCATGGATTGCATCTCAGCATTCATGGCTTCCCGCCATTTCTCAGACTCTAGATCTGAGATAGCAGATTTGTAGTTAGCAGGTGCGTCATTAGAGTCAGCTACTACCAGAACTTCAGCACCCTCAAGATTCCAAAGATATCTTTCAGGTTCCTTACGAGTCCTGCTACTTCTGCGAATGCTAGTGTTCTCGTCTGATTCATTTGTAATGACTTCTGGTGCATCAGACTTTCCGACTTCATCAGCGGTAGTTTGTGATTCTCGAACTTCTTCGAGATCCACAACATTGTTTCCTGTTCCTCGATCAAGAGCTTCTTTCTCGAGGAAGTGTCCCCTCCTTTTGATGGAAATAATGTTTGCATCAGGATGGTAGAAATATAGTCCGCTTTAGTTACAGTATCCGACGAAAACAACTTTTTCGCCTCGAGGATCGAGCTTGTCATCAGAATCGCTGGTGACATAAGCATCACATCCCCATACTCTAAGGTAAGACAAATTGGGTTTATGCCCATGCCATATCTCATATGGGGTTTTGTCTACCTTTTTAGTCGGTACTAGATTGATAATGCGAGCGGCGGTCATAAGAGCATAACTCCATAAGGAGTGAGGCAAGTTTGTCCTACACATCATCGATCGGACCATGTTTAGCAGGCTTCGATTTCTCCTCTCGCACACGCCATTGAGCTGGGGTGTGCCAGGTGGAGTGGGCTGTGAAATTATTCCACGTTCCTTTAGATGATTGAGGAATTCTGAACTGAGATATTCACCACCTCGATCTGATCGAAGTATTTTTATCGTTTTGCCGAGTTGGTTTTATACTTCGTTTTGAAACTCTTTGAACTTTTCAAAAGTTTCATGCTTGTGTTTCATCAAATAGACATAAGCATATCGACTGTAATCGTCGATGAATGTAACAAAGTATCTTTCATGATTTCTAGACATCGTTCTGAAAGGACCACATACATCAGTATGTATGAGTGCTAGCATATCGTTAGCCCGTTCACCTACATGGGTGAAGGGGTGTTTAGTGAGTTTTCCAGCTAAGCAAGACTCGCAGTCATCAAAGGAGTCAGGTCCAGTGGATTCAAGAATTCCATCAGATTGAAGCCTTTTCAAACGTGCCTTGCTTATATGGCCAAGTCTACAATGCCATAGATAAGTATCATTCGTACCAAATTTGGCACGTTTAGAAAGATTATAAATGTTATTGTTTGTATGAACATCTACCTCGTAAATACCATTTCGAGGTTTAGCCTCAAAATAAAAAACATCATTCAAGTAAACAAAAATAGAAATCTCATTAAAAGCGTACTTGAAACCTTGTTCAAATAATAAAGAAACTGAAATAATGTTTCTGGTTAAACCAGGTGCAAACAAACAATTATTCAAAATAACTACAAGGCCAGAAGGACATGAAAGATAATATGTTCCAGTTGCAAGAACTGGTACTCTTTTCCCATCACCAACGATGAGCTCCATGTCGCCTTGTTTCAGCTTCTTCTACTTTTCAGGCTCCTGCAAGACATTAACGATGTGGTAACCACATCCAGTATCAAATACCCATGTGTTGCTAGAGACAGTGAAAAGTTCAATAACATAAATAGAAATACCTGAAGTGCCTTCTCCGGAGGCCTTCATTTTTCTCAGCTTAGCCAGATATTCAGGACAGTTTCTTTTCCAGTGCCCCGTCTTGTTGCATTCAAAACACTGAAGCTCTTCAGGAGGGGGTGGTTTTGGTTTTGCAACGACCTTGTTATTGTTGGTGGCGCGATTGACAACAACATTAACTTTGTTCTTGCCTTTGCTGTTATAACCCCTTTTCTTGGGGTTGGGCTTCTTAACACCACCAGATTTGACCATCAAAACTTGGTTCTGCTTTGGGATATTCATCTCGGCTGTTTTGAGCATACCATGTAGCTCGGCAACAGGCTTTACCCATGCATTCATGTTGTAGTTCATTACGAACTGGTCGTAAGAGCTAGGGAGGGAGTTCAAGATGAAGTCACCTGCCATTTCATCTTGCATAGGGTTACCAAGTTTGGTCATCTGGTCAATATAACCTTTCATCTTAAGCACATGAGCACTAACTGATGAGCCCTCTTGCATTTTACAGCTAATGAGCTGTTTCATGGTGTCATGGCGTTCTTGTCGGGCCTGTTTCTGAAACATGCCTTTAAGTTGCTCAATCATATCAAATGCAGCCATGTCTTCCATGTTCTTCTGGAGATCAGGAGACATGGTGGCTTGCATAAGGCAGGCTACCTCAACGGCATCCTCGTTATGCTTATCCCAGGCCTTACGCGCAGCAGCGGTATTAGCCTCGGGGTGATCAGGAACTGGGGCTTCCAGAATATAGAGCTTTTTCGCAAACTTGAGAACTATTTTCAAGTTGCGGTGCCACTCGATGAAATTGGTGTTATCGAGTTTTTCTTTCTCAAGTATAGACTTGAGAGCGAAGGAGTGATTGTTTTCAGAAGACATCTGACAATAAGCAAAATAATATAGTTAGTATTATCGATGTATTATTCCTTATTTAATTAATGACCCATTAACAGTAATAAGAATAAGGAATGAGAATCTAGCTATGTCAATTGCTAATGGCAGCTGGGGCATACAACATTAGCAAGTGGGTAGGTAGACTGACAACGATTGTCAATTATGAGAAATGCATAACTCTCCAATATGAGGCCGCTCTGACAACTTTTGTCAATGCATTGATACGTTTAGCCTCATCTATGCTCACTTTTACTCTCTAGACAGCTGGGGCATGTAGCAAGAGAGGAAAAGTAATAGTCGTCCTAGAACTAGGTACGTGTGGAAGGGTCCGGATGTGTCAACGAAACCCTTGCACCTTGAAAGGATACAACTACACATCAAATGCGGTGCTGTGGCTCCAAACATTGATGTTTCGCTTTATGCTCCAAGTGTTCCTTATAATAGGATAGCATAGACTATTGATTTTAAATATGGGTTTCAATTTTAGTAATTACCGAATAGGGTCAAGATCCAGTTTTACTAAATTAATTTGTGACAATAAGATGAACCATTTCATCTCTCAAGACACTTAGTTTAAATAACCTATTAAAACTAAGTCTTGTCGCGACATAAATAACCGATTAAAAGTTAATAGTTAAACTATTAAGTTACAAGTTTTAGAAAGTCAAAATTAGTTTAAGTTTCCAAAACGTGGTGGTTATTTTAATTATAAAACAAACTAGTCGTTTTATAAAAAATTTCACAAGTTGTAAAAATATGTTTAGAACTTGTTTTTATCTGATTGTGAAATTATTTTAAAACTCTTTTTAAAAAATGGTTTGGTATTAGGTTGGTATGTTACAACACTTATAAAATAAAGCAACCACAATAGCAAAGCAAATAAATATGTAAATCTTTATGGCCAAAAATTTGTTTGGTCTTGCCAGAGCCTTTTAGCAAGACCAAACTCGGTCACGGGGTCACAACACATAAACAACCACAAGGATGGACTTGAGTGCATCTTGTTGTCTTGAGTACTCCCACTGACTCCTAGATCCGTGTTGTCTTCAGTCTTTCCTCCGGGTCTTTAATGTTACAATATTACAAAAATATATAAAACAAAAGAACCCTAATCTATTACAACTTTGAACCATCAAAGTGGCCAAAACCATAAAACCAAAAACCGAATTAAAGTACAACACAACCACAAGGTCTGGCCAGATTTACATATATTTTCTAATCACAATAATCAATCTGGCAAACTATTGGTCAAGAATAATAAAATTGTTGACCACAATTTTGTTGCCCCAATATTCTACATAGATCATAAACATAAAAAAAAACTTTAAATTTGTGATCTATAACCGGTTAAAAGGAGACCGGCACCGATTTGCATGTTGTAAGCAAGGCTCTGATACCACTGTTGGGTTTCAGTGGTATCTTTAGATTTTATTTATATCAAAACGGGTTTGACAATTGTAATAATTAAACCGGTAATTATTAACGCAACGAAAATTTAACATTAAAACCTATACCAAAAGTGAAACCGACAGGATCCGGTTACAGACATGCAAATACGGTCAATAAATAATTTAATCTACCGATGAGATAAAATTATACCTTTGGTTAATAAATAACCGTTTGAGACACCGAGGGTTCAACGAACGATTGCTAGAAACAAACACGAACGGAATGGCTCGACTCCAAATAAATAAGCCTTTTGAAATTGCCAAACAAAACAATAATAATGTATATATATGTTTTGCTGCGGCAGCTTTGGTTGAAAACAAAAGAAAACAACTTTTGTTTTCTTCTTTTACTTTTCGGCAGTGAGCAAAATAGGGTGAAGGGATTAAATCCCTAATGATCCCTATTTATTCAAAAGAATTTTACTAAGCGAGCCCTAAGCCCGGTTAAATTAGTTTGAGCCCACTTCAATTATAAATCCGTTATTCATTTAATTAAGTTAAACGAATAAATATAATTTATAAATAGTATAAATTATATAACCGTCTTTCGTTCGTGATTACCAATTAAACGAGTTAAGTGGATTTAATGTTCGTTGCCCTTGGTGTAACTCTTACGGGTCATAACTCAGTTAGCCACGTTAATTTATCGGGTCCGAACATATTAAATCCAACAATAAGTCCCTAGACATATACAAAAGATAAATTACAAAGTTAATGTAAATGCTAATCTATTTATATCTAACAATACTCCCCCTTAGATTTGCATTTGGATTGAACTTTAGTAATCTTCTGGTTATTCTTTTATGTCAAGTAGAGGCTTTGAGGCATGATCTTCTTGATCTAAAATAAAGTAGGATTTACGATCTACAATATGCATCAATCGATTCCAATCACAAGACAATTTCACACACAGTAATATGGATCAAAACACAACAAGAATACTCATAAATACGTTTGTATTGATCAATAGCAAAAGTTACATAGTGAATGAAAAAGCTCTCTAACACAGAGACATTATATGCTATTTATAGACCAATACAAGATATCTAGAAACAAAGTTACATACTAAGTCCCTAGACTATTATAAAAGAAACAATTACAAAGTTAAATAAAA
Organism: Tagetes erecta; assembly: GCA_030867185.1. Classification (NCBI taxonomy): domain Eukaryota; kingdom Viridiplantae; phylum Streptophyta; class Magnoliopsida; order Asterales; family Asteraceae; genus Tagetes; species Tagetes erecta. The sequence continues at coordinate 75,180,583 of CM061486.1, forward strand.
TGCTAATCTATAAAAGTCTAACAATACTCCCCCTTAGATTTGCATTTGAGATCAACTTTAGTAATCTTCATGTTCTTCTTTTATATCAAAAAGAGGCTTAGAGGCATGGTCTTCTTGATCTTTAATTGCACGAGCAATGCATTCCTTGAACTTTTCTGCAATGCGTGCTTGTTTTGGCTTTAATTCATTGGTCAGAATATCACATCGTGCCATTCTTTTTAATGTTTCTAAGGATACACCTGCAAGGTCAACATTCGCATAAAAATAGTACGGTTTCTTCACATTCTTTGACCGTACTTCAAGTGTTCCTTTGGAAGTAATGCGCATAAACTCAATATCAGTAATCTCTGTCTTTATGAGGTTAGCATATAACAATGCCTTCCTCAGTCTGATTTTCTCTGTGGCTACACCAATCACCTCGAACATTATTTCAAACAGCTTCCTGTCTGCATCTGCTACCTCATTCTTCAGCTTTTCCAGCTTCTAGTTTCTCAGGTAATCTATGTAGCTTGGATGAAGCAGTTTCAATTCAAAATTACCGAAGATTGTTATCATTTCATGATCCCAGTCATCCATGTCACGTACAAGCTTTAGTTCAATAGTTTCTTCGTGATAAAATTCCTAGAGGATTGGTTTTGTACGCTGGGATCCATCAAACACTTTGACATCCGGATCAGTTACTTTATCGAAATATGGGTCACAAAATTCTTCAAGGAACATGTCTCGAACCACAATCTTCTTCTTTTTCTTTTGACTGAGATATGCACTATCTTCTTGTTGTCCTCTAACTTGAAGGAATTATGGCTTTCTGCCAATTCCTGCATCAAGAAGTATCACACATTTGTTTCCTTGGTCAGCTTTTGTGTGGTTGATCAGTGGTAGATTATGCAGTTCTTTCAAATCTTGCACATGCAACTTGAAAATGCTTGTGTAATAATGATAAACATCACATATGCCATTCACTCGCTTGATGAGAAAGGCATCAAAGGTTCATCATATTTCCATGCCACAATCTTCACATCTTTAGCTTTGTCAAGCACAGTCATTGACTCTAGAAGTCTGCAACTGATTGTCCCTTGTTTAGCAGTGATCTAACAATATCACTAATTGTGGATGCCTTATTCCAAATTTCACGAGTATCTAGTGGAATATTATAGGCTTTGACTTCATTCGGAAACATGTCAATGAGGTCCTGCCTCTTCTTATGAACATTTCTGGTCTTGACATCAATGGTATATCAGCTGGTTCTAACACACGGAATCGTTTTGTAATCTCAAGGTATTGTGGATTGTGTTAGTCAAGGATAAACATACGGTTAAACTGTTTTTCGGTGATCTGAAAGCTTTTGACTAACTTCCTCAAAGATTCAGATTTTAGGCGTTAAAAGCTCTTGTAGGGATCGTTCCTAGACTGCAACCACCACCTCATATCAGTTGCAACCATCTTATCAGGATCTGGGTGATGCAACTCCTCAGGTGGAAAATCATCTATATTTAGGCTTTCTTGAAGCGGATGCCATTCACCTAGTTCTATCACAATCTCATTTTCATCACCTTCAGTTTGATCTTGAGCAGCAATGCATTTCTCATATTCCTCATTGATTTGGGTAACTGTCAAGCCATTAAGGTAAACTGGATTGTACTTCATCTTCTCTAAGTATGCAAACTTAGTGTCTAAATCTAGTGGAATGTCTTCAGTATCATTCACTTCTTTTTCTATTTCCTTTTCAACATTTTTAACTGCCTCAACTGGTACCGGATCATCTTCCAATACCTCATCATACCATTCATCTTCATTTTGTAGAGCATCAATCATCTCAGCCTTTTCTTCTTCTGGATTTTCAACTACATCATCCAACTTAGCTTTCTTGGCAATTTCAGTAGCTTGTTCTAGGAACAACATCATCAATATTTTTCTTTTTCCATCAATCTTTTCTTTGAGATATGAACTCTCATGCATATCTTCTTCAACAGCTTTAGATCTTGTCAGAATTTGAGTATTCGGCTTTGTAACTTCAACATTTCCTTCAGGCACAAATTCATTATCACTCACTGAGCTTTCTGACTCTATCTTTTGCTTCATCAGCTCTATATCAGCCTTCAGATTGACATTCTCACCTTTCACAAGTTCATACTCATCAAATAATTCTTCATAAGATTGTTTTAGTTCATTGAAGACCTTTGTATTCTTCACAGCTAAGGCTTTTATCTTGCTTAAATCTTCATTTCTTTCAGCCAATTGTTTTTCTAATGCCTCATTCTTTGCCTCAAGTTTACTAATCGTGAACAAATAATGATTAACCTCTTCTGACTTGGTAGTAGATCCTTCTTCAGTTGAATCATCTTCAACATTTACCACATCAATGGTCTTTGTAATCTCAAGGGAAGACTCCTTGGATACAATCTCATGATCTTCACTTTTAACAACTTCAGTGTCATCAGACTTGACCACTTCAGTATCGCTATCCATTCTTACTTCTGTGTCACCTGATGCAACTATCTCAGTTGATCTGGTGTGAATGGATTTTGTCTTTTCTTCATCTTCAAAGACTTCAGTATGCTCTGAGATAACATGGGATAAGTATAATGGATCCGTAGCTTCGCTTCAGCCATTGCCACTAAATCTGCTAGATCTTGTAAGGCTTCTTGTTGGATTTGGACAACAGTTTGAGTAGCCTCGATAACTGTGTCATCAAGCACTTCCACATCAAACATTAAGTTTTCATCCACCTCTTCAGTATGATGTGATGCTATCTCATCACTAACAATCATTTCTTCTACAATGTTCACATCAGCATCATGATCATTATCATTATCCTCTTCATCACTTGATTCACTTGATTCAGTCTCAGATTCAGGTTCACTTTGATACAATTCTTTAGGATTGAGTGGTTCTTCATCAGTCAAGTGATAGTGTGGCACATTTACATCCACATTATCATTACTCACATCCACAATGTATCTGAATAGAGGCACATTTCTTGCTTGAGTAATCATTGACAATCTAGCATATGCTTCTTCAGACATATGATCCAGTTCTGTTCTCTCTTCATCCAATCCATATGCAACAGTGACTGCATGTTCTTCATTTATAATCATCTGCAAGAACCTAGGATACATCTGAAACTTGTTCTTTATGCCCTTTGTCAGATTGAATACAAACCCATTAAGAATCCATCTTGCCATGTTGAATGGCCAGTTCATGACAGCTGCCACTATAGGAGAAGCAAGCTCATAAGAGAATGAGTTGAATCATGCACTCCTCTTAGATAAGCATTGATGAAAATGTAGCATGACAGCTTCTAGTGATCACACACTCTTCCTCTGTAAAATTGTTGTCGTGCAAAGTCAGCAGGGTGACCCATTTCGACAAAGATATCCTTGCACACATTCATGGGAAGTATGCCAGGATCTGCAGCATCATTCTGTCCAACCTAACATCAGACCTGATTGAAGCCTTTGATACTTCAATCATCCTCTCTGAAGAAATGAAACCTCTAACCACTTGCCTACCCTCTTCATTGGTTTCAACAGTAGCTGTTCTCCAAAATCTTTTTATCAGCCTCTTGTAAATGATAGGTTTCTAGCAGATAGCATAAACATACTTGGTTCTCAATAGAAAGCGTATTGTGTTCTTATACCCAGCTGCTTCTTGACAGTGTTCATTCAGGCATCCTGCAATGTTATGCCTTGGTTCAATCTTCATTTCTAACATTTTAACCTGCACATATATGCATATGTGTAAGACTTTAGTTACTTGTGTAAATTTTAGGTTTAATTTTATTTGAAATTTGATGAGTGATAACAGATTAAGTAATGTTTATGATGTTTAAGTGATGTTTTATGATGGTTTGTTTGATTAGTCACATGTTTATTTTAACACAAATCAGGTTAATTTCATACATTTGAGATATTGGACTGTGGATTTAGTTGTAATATGTCGAATCAGATTTTAACCTAGATTTAGTTGAAATTTTACCGATTAGACCTCAAATCTGGTTTCAGAATGTGATTTTACCTTACAATCGACCTAGACAAGTCTCTAAATAGATTTTAGATGATGAAATCGTGAATCGAGTTAAGAATATGAAACAGCAGTGAAAACGTAGTTCAGACGGACGGATGAGAAAAATGACAAGTGTTTAGGGTTTTTATAAAGATTTGTCCATTTTGAGTACTGTTTGTCCATCTGGGCCTTTAGTTGTCCGTCTGGACACTGTTTGTCCATCTGGGCCAAACCTTTTGATAAATCATGTTAAAAAGTTTAAGTATACAACATGAGTTGTCCGTCTGGACATTGTTTGTCCGTTTTGAGTGTATACTTAGAAATTTTAACACTTTTGTCCGTTTTATAACCACAAAGCAAACACTTAGATGGAATCTAAGACTTTAGTCATATGATGGTTGTTTGTCCGTTTTGTGTTATAATTCGTCCAACACTTTGTAGTTATTTCCATGAATTAATTCAGACGGGTACAACTTCACTTGATCATGATTGTCCGTTTGTTGAGATCATTTCCACACTTATACTTTTCATCATTCACACTGTTTGTCCATCTTGTGAACAAACAATTTTCAAGACTTAGAGAATTTCATCAATCACTATTTGTCCATCTTGAGAACATCCATCAAAAAGACTTAGAAAATTTCATCAACTCGGATCGGTTGCACTGTTTATCCATCTTGTCAATGTTTGTCCGTATGACATGTGAATCAAACTTGGATAGATTCTGCTTTGAATATCCATGAGGTATTCGAGAGTTGACGTTATTTTCACAGTGATGTGACGTGGAATCTTCCTTGTATTAATGATTGATGATGTGATACCTACCATAATTCAGACTAAACATGTTAGACATAAATCATTGATTTAACATGAATTTGTTGAATTAAATGGTTTCTCTTAACAATTTTCCATTTTCATGATGTAACAATTTTGTAATTTGAAGCATGACAAATGTATCTTATATCGGTAAGCACGAAACTTTTCCAAAACATTTTTAACAACATTTTAGACATTTTCAACACTTTTTCCAACATTTTCAACATTTGTGCTAGAACATTTCAGCATATACCGATTCATCTTTAACCTTTCACAGATCGAAATCATCATTTTGAGAAACAATTATTCGTAATATTAATTTTCTTCTTTTGGTCTTTTTCGATGTTTTTGGCATTTTATCAATCATTTTACTTATCATTTCTCCCCCTAAACTTACGACCTCAAAGAAGTTATAAGTTTCAAGAGAGTAAGAAAATCATCAATGAGATCACATGCCTGCACACACAAAGCACACAATTAAGTATAGTTTTAATAGTATATATGATATGCATAGAATCAATAAATGCAATGGGATCATACTAGAAATCATATCAACACATGCTTTGAAGGTTATCAATAGACATATGAATTGTGAAACAATTGAGTGATGAATTGTTGAACAAATCAGTTAGCTCGAAGTGACACACTTACTTTTTCTATTCGTGATGATCAATTAGGTTGATTAGGAATAAGTTTTGAGTGACCCATACCTTGCACATTAGAAAGTTATACACTTCATCTAAATATCCTTAGAACAACTCAACACGTCAGGTCACTTACAATCATACTCAGTGTGGCATTAGGTTCTATCTATCTGGATTTGGTCCACTTTGGGACTTCTTTTGGAATTCCTTTTTGGAATCTTTTGCTTGCGTTCCCTTTGGGAATCTTCTGAATTCCATTTTGGAATTATGGTGATGGTCCACATTTGGGACTCTTTTCTATTCCACTTTGGGAATCCTTTGCTGCACCTTGAAGCTCGAAAGAGACTTCATGTGAGACTTCAGGTCTGTGGATACCACAACAAAGAAGCACACGATGCAGTTCATCACACAGAATAGATTGCATCATTACTTGATGTAAATTGGATGCTTCACAAGATATCTATTTGATTTGTATAGACAATACATATGCACTAGATAAGTTTCAACCACAAAGACTCATTAGAATTTAGTTATATTATCATGAATATGCTTGTTCAGTATAATTGTCTGAGTTGTCTCGCACATCAACGTCACGCTTCATTCTTTATTGTTGAAAATGATGTTTTGAAATAATCTTACTATACTATCATTTCCCATATATTGCATGAAAGATTCTTTATTTTATTTTTGGATTTTCATGATCATGCACACACACATGCAATAATATATATAGTAAGGCATGCAATTCATATAATGAATTAGCTTATTCAAGTAAAACTCAATAATATCCTCAATTTATAAGATTTGAGAGATTATTAAAATTGTTTTTTTATATTTGTTTTTTATATTTTTTTTATTCATTCTTTTTATTAAAGACATGATTTAATCATGGTTGATTAGACCAATGGATTGAACTAAAAATTCAAACCGACCAGACAGGAAAGATTTGGTAAACAAATCTGCCAGTTGATTGTCAGTGTGAACTTTTATCAATATGATTAACCCCTTTTCAAAGTTGTCTCTGAGAAAATGATATCAAATCTCGATATGTTTGGTTTTTGAATGTTAAAAGGGATTAGCTGTTATGAACATCGCAGCAGTGTTGCCGATGTAGATAGGTGTTTTTAGAAAATTAAAACCATAATCCAAAAGTTGATTTTGCAACCACGGGACTTGAGAACATCCTGCAGATGCTGCAATGTACTCAGCTTCTGCTGTTGATACTGATACATTCGTTTGTTTCTTGCATTGCCATGAGACAAGACGTGGTCCTAAGAATTGACAACCACCAGTCGTTGATTTTCGATCAAGAGCACATCCACCATAGTCACTGTCAGAATAACCATAAAGCTTAAAATTTCCTTCGTATGGATACCAAAGGCCTAGAGTTGGTTTTCTTTTAGATAACCAAAAATGCATTTCACTGCAACTAAGTGTGATTCTCTGGGATCAGCTTGATAGCGAGCACAAACACATACAACGAACATGATATCTAGTCAAGATGCTGTGAGATACATTAATGAACCAATCAGTGAACAATATAAAGTTTGATCCACGGATTTTCCCTTTGAATCCAGATCTATTTTAGAGTTCACATCAGATGGCGTTCAGATGGTTTGACAATTTTGCATTTTGAACTTCTTAAGTAATTTGTCAACAAGCTTTTCTTTTTTGATAAAGATACCATCATCAAATCATTTGACTTGAAGACCAAGAAAGAAGTGTATTTCACTCATGGAACTCATCTGAAATCTTGCCTTCATGATTTCCTTGAAATCTTTGCACATGCTCGGGCTTGTGGAACCGTCATCAACATACACTTGTACACATACTAGATCATTATTCTCTCTTTTGATGAATAGAGTAGGATCTATATGACCTATAGTGTAACCATGATCAATGAGATGTTTCGACAATGTCTCGTACCAAATCCTTATAGTTTGATGTAATCCGTAAAGAGCTTTGTTAAGCTTATACACATGATGTGGAAACTCTGGATCTTCGAAACCCGGAGGTTGTTTGACATAAACTTCATCAGTGATAGCTCCATACAAAAATGCTACTTTTACATCCATTTGATACACTTTAAATTTCATGAATGATGCATAGGCTAGAAAAACACGTATTGCTTCTAGTCGAGTGACCGGAGCAAATACTTCTTCATAGTCAATGCCTTCTTCTTGTGTGTATCCTTGTGCAACAAGAAAAGCTTTGTTCCTGATAACAATACCTCTTTCATCTGGTTTATTTTTGAAAAGCCATTTTGTCCGGATTGCATATTCTTCTTCAGGTAGAGCCACCAACTTCCATACTTCATATTTCCGAAACTGTAGCAGTTCCAATTGTTATCTTTTAGTGCTTCCATGACATTCTTTGGAACGACTTGAGATAATAAATATGAATATAAACAGACATTTGCTTGAGATTTGCTTCTAGTCATGCGTTCATCCAAAGATCCAATAATTTGAGAAATGGGATGATTTATGTGAATTCGTCGAGTAGGAATTTCATCTCCCTGAATATTGACATTAATATTTGACTGATTTATGTCTAGTTGATCATCTAACAATGAAGATGTATGTGGTCGAAAGCTTGGAACTTGAGAAGGTGAGTTGATGAAGTAATCGAAACTATCATTAATCCTTTCACTGTCAGAATCTGACAAAGTTTCTGTTTGAACAACTTCTGAACCATCATTAGGAGTCTGACTTGGTACATCAGGAACACGACTTTCAGTTTGATGTTCTGTATACTGAGATTGAGCTTGATGTTGGTCAAGAGCGATAGTAGAATCATCAAAAGATAGAAAAGGATAGAATTGATCTAAATCATCCGAGTCATCATCTGAATCATCACTAAAGGATCCTAGATCTCCTGCTTGCTTGGATTTTGTACCTGCATGATCAAAAAATTAGCATTTAGTGAATCAGATAGTGAATCAATATCGAATAACCATTCAGGACCTTGTGCAACAGATGGAAATGAATGTTCAAGAATTTAACATTAGTTGTTTCAATCACTGTATTTGTCTTTGAGTTATAAACCTGAAAGGCCTTAGAAAGTGATGAATAACCTAAGAAAAATCCTTCATCTGTCTTTGCATCAAATTTTCCTAACTAATCACTTAGATTCAAAATTGAAACTGGACAACCAAATGATTTTAAAAAGTCAATGTGTGGTTTTCGTTCAAAAAGTAACTCATAAGGAGTTTTGTGTTTGTCAGATACAAGCAAAGTTCTATTTTGTACAAAACAAGCCATTGATATTGCTTCATCCCAAAAGGTTATTGGAAGTTTTGCATCGGCGAGCAATGATCTGGCAGCTTCAATTAGTGTGCAGTTTTTCCGTTCAGCGACTCCGTTTTGTTCTAGAGTTTTGGGTGCACTGAATTGCCTTGTCATGCCTTTGTCTGCACAAAACGAGTTAAGATCAGCATTTTTAAACTCAGTCCCATTATCACTTCGTATTATTTTAACTTTACAGTCCATTTGATTTTCAATTCGAATGATAAATTCTTTCAAGATTTCACAGGTTTCAGATTTGGAGTAAAGAAAGAAAACCCATGTGAATCTTGTGTAGTCATCAATGATAACCAAGCAGTATGATTTCTTTCCTATACTTTGCACATTGGTTGGACCAAACAAATCCATATGTAACAAATGTAAAGGTTGAACATTTGAATTTATTAGCTTGGACTTATAAGACGCTCGATATTGTTTGCCTTTCAAACAAGCAGGGCAGTAATCAATTGTAGCAAACTTCTTGGATGGGATTCAAATGACATGATTTCCTGCTGCAAGTTTGTTCATGTTTTTGAAATTTGTGTGACCGAGACGCCTATGCCAAAGTTAGCTTTCATCATTTGATGCTTTTGCAATTAAACATGTTGTCTCAATGCTGGGATCTATGTGTGACATATCCAGTTTATATACATCACGATCACGATCAGCATTGACAACAATCCACTCTTCACTGAATTTAAAACTTGGTTTTAAAATATAACAGTGAGATTTGTTAAATAGAGTCAAAAATGATTTATCATAGATTTGTGAAACACTAAGTAAATTAAAGTTCAACTGGACACAGTAATTGACTTTATCAAAACTTATGATTCCATTTGAAACAGTTCCTTCGCCTGTGATTTTTCCTCCTGTATCTCCTCCAAATGCGACATGTGCTCCATTCTTTTCTTTAAATTCTTGTAACAGGTCATGCCGACTACACCCACTATCAACATACCATGTGTTAATAGGTCTTCTTGGGCGTACATGCATTTACACATATTCAATTAGAGAGATCAACCAAAGCCGAGATAGTCTTGGGCTTACCATTCTTACCGATGAAAGTTATTTGTTTGTAATGCACGTTACTTAAATCAACTTGACTGTTTTTCAGAAAATGATATTGTTTTTCCAGGCCAGAAACTGGTTTGGTTTTTGATACCGTTTTAGATTTATTCAATTTAACAGCTCTTGGTACAAAATGATTTGTATGATAAAACCTTCTAGATTCATCATTTGAAGTTTCAACCACATAGTTTTTCTTTTTGATACTTTTCAATCCTTGCGACGGTATTTTTTGTGAGGTTTGAAAACCCTTTTTCTGACTTCTATGAAATTTACCGTATTGAGGAGAATTGTATCGGAAATAATAATCTGATGTGTTGTGATTTTCCTCATCACAAATGGCACAATACTTGTTGAAGTATCAATCCTCAGTAGAATGATTTTGCATATCACAGATGCGACAGTATTTGTTGAAAAAACATTCATCCATACTATGATTGTACATCTCACAAGTATCACAGTATTTTTGATGTTCTTTAAACAACTCACGCTTAACCCTTGACTATGAATTAAATTCATTTCTTGATGGTTTTTGGTTAGCTTGTTGTTTTAATGATTGTTGTTTGCTGATGGTTTTTGATTTGGACACACTTGGATTAACCCTCATTGATTCAAACTTTTTATGTACAGCGGAAGACTTTGATCCTGAACCTGCTTTCGGATCAGAAATTTGTTTGACCTTTGAGTTAGATTGGTTATATTCAAATTTGTTCATATCAAATTTACCAGCTGACACAAAGTTAACAGGTTTTAAAATGACTATATCTTCCATGAATTCTCCAAAACAATGGTATAAACCAAAGCATTCCTTTGGCTCTACACAAAAAAATTTGTGGAGAAAAATACCTATTATGGATAAAAATGATCAAAGTGATTCATCTCATGATGATGGTCCACCAGAAGATGCAATTTATCAGCAAATTACTTATATTGATGATTTTGGACAATCCAAGACCGTAATGGCTTGGATTTCACCCTCTAACTAATTGTTAGTGTCGTAGAGACAGTTATGGAGGCCGGTCGAACAAAGAAAAGAAGACCATGGCTGATCCCTTATCATGACAAGATACTGAATCTTATTCATGATGTCTTCGATGCAACTGAAATCAAATGGAGTTGGAAACAAAAAGGAACCATTGCAGGAATTTAAAAAAAAACATTTTCAAAAATCAAACAATGATGGTTGTGCAAGAAACCACCGATGTTTCATTTCATCTGTTTAGATTAAGTATATTGCATGCTCTCTTCATACCTTGATAAGATATCTACCATTTTCTTATCATTAAATTTTCAATTTTCCTAGAAATTTAAAAGTTTAGGGGGGGAAATTATTATTAAAAAAAGTAAAAAAACTGATAAAATCAGAAAAATCAAAAAATATGTTCAATCTACTTGTACGTACATGAGAAATGATAGTACACTAGGTATATCCAATGCATCATTTTAAACAATAAAGAATGAAGCGTGAAAATTGATGTGCGAGACAGCTCAGACAATTATACTGAACAAGTATATTCTTTGATGATTTAACTAAATTCTAATGAGTCATTGTGGTTGAAACATATTTAGTGCATATGTATAATCTATACAAATCAAATAGATATCTCGTGAAGCATCCAAATTACATCGAGTAACGATCCAATCTATTCAGTGTGATGAATCGCATCTGTGAGCTTCTTTGTTGTGGTATCCACATACCTGAAGTCTTACATGAAGTCTCTTTTGAGTTTCAAGGTGCAGCAAAAGATTCCTAAAGAGGAACAGAAAAGAGTCCCAAAGTTGGACAGTCACCAATCAAATTCCAAAAAGGAATTCAGAAGATTTCCAAAGGGAACACAAGCAAAAGATATTTCCAAAAAGGAATTCCAAAAGAAGTCCCAAAGTGAACCAAATCCAAATAGATAGAACCCTATTCCACGTTGTTTATGATTGTAAGTAACTTGATGTGTTGAGTTGTTTTCAGGATATTTAGATGAAGTGTATAACTTTCTAATGTGCAAGATGTGGGTCACTCAAAACTTATTCCTAATCAACCTGATTGATCATCAAAAATAGAAAAAGTAAGTGTGTCACCTCGAGCTAATTGATTTGTTCAACATTTCATCACTCAATTACTTCACAATTCAAATGTTATTCTCAAAACTGCAAAACATGTGTTGGATAAATTGCTGGTATGATCTCATTGCCGATAAAGATTCATAAATATAAAGAGAAAATTCCAGAAATATCAAAAACATTGAAAATTTCAAAAAGATCAAAAAAATTCAAAAATTCAAAAAGATTGTCATTTTAATCTTTTTCTTTTGTGTTGGTAGTTAAACATGTGTTATTGATGTAGGAGTTGTTCAACGAGCAATATCTCATCCGATTGAGAACTTAATCTTTACAATGATGATAAATGCACATTATTGCCTGAGTTTTAATGTTTTGCATTGAGTTGCAGGAACAAGTTTCCATTGCAGAACAAGCTTCCGCACGACTTGAAGATGTTCCTGTCAAGCCTGTTTCCAGATCAACGATCTCCATGTCAGATTGCTGAGTATTAAGAATCCTCCCCGTAATATCTCATACACAGATCCCGTTAACTTCTAAAGCAAAAGTTGAGGGGGAGTATTCTAAGTCAAAGAAGTCTTCTCATTCTACTTCAACCGTTGAAGAAGATCCCTTTGCTGATATATATAGATTCACCGGAATCTACTCTCTGCTTATTCCTTCCATAGGCTTTGATGTTCACAAAAGGGATTGAAGAATGCAGATTGATTGTTGAAAGACAGGGTTTTGACAGCATCATCTTAGGGGGAGTATTGTTGGGTCCTCTTGAAGATACTGCATACCAAAACTTTAGGTTGCTCTCTATACTCGTCACATGAAGATTTAAGCTGATATGTCGGATTTGTAAAGTATCATCTTAGGGGGAGTATTGTTAGAACCAATTGAAGATGTCACTTTACAAATATAAGCGAGTGAAGATATCGAGCATCGACGCGAGCAAGCACGGGTGAAGACGTTCATTAATTGTATTTGAAGTTAGAATATTTGTGTAATCATTTGTGCTTAATTTTACATGTTTAGGTTTTGTAAGGTGAATGGCATGGACTATAAATACCATCACCTAGGTCATTTAGAAATCAAGAGTTGCCTACATTTACATTCCATATCATATTGTAACCTTCTCTAGATCTAATACAGTTACCTAACAATTTCTATGAACTTTGCATTGATCTTCATGAGCAATCAAGAATCAATACACGATCAGTGAGATTCCGCATCACTGATTGTAAACAACATCCATAACAATCTCAGATCTAGATCCAAGCTCATATGGTTTGTTTTTGTCTTATCAGTGTTATTCGAAAATAAATTTGGTTCTTGGTCTATAGAAGCATTAATTGGTTTTGATGGGTGTTGTGGTTTTAGGCAATTGATATGATTGACAGGATCAACTAATCGAACAAGTAAATATTAAATGTGTGAAAAACTAGATCATGTTCTCGAAAACTTGCATGGCAATCTCATTTCGGTCTGTAGAATTCGGGTCTTGTCGTTAAGGGTTACAAGTTTACTCAACAGTTTACCTATCCTGAATTAGAAACTTCTTTCTTATTTTTAAACACCAAATCCTCTTAAAATTCTTTCCCCATAAACATTATCTTTCTTAACTCATTCGTTATATTTAAACGTACAATTAGAGTGATAATCAGCTTTAGTATGTATCATTAAATACCTAAGACAACCATCATCATGTTTTAGATAACACAATCCTCTATTTTATGTGAACATATATCTGAAGTGCTCATTATATTTATACTAACTTTCATTCCTTGAAATAGTGGTGTATTACGAAAATAAATGTGCTTCTTGGTCGTTAGAAGCATTAATAGGTTTTGATGGGTGTTGTGGTTTTAGGCAATTGATATGATTGGTAGGCTCAACTAATCGACCAAGTAAATATTAATTGTGTGCAAAACTAGATCGTGTTCTTGAAAACTTGTATGCCAATCACATTTCAGTCTATACAATTCGGGTCACGTCGTTAAGGGGTTACAAGTTTATTCATCAGTTTACCTATCATGAAATAGAAACTTCTCTCTTATTTCTCCATAAACATTTTCTTGCTTAACTCATTAGTCATATTTAAACGTACAATTAGAGTGATAATCATATTTATTATGTGTTAACATAGACATGAGACATACTCTTATTGTTCTTATTCCTAAGATTTCTACTCCGTCGTTGATCACGGATTATAGGCCGATTGCATGTTGTAATGTTTTCTTTAAATGCAGCGTTTTATAAGAAGGCGTGGGAGATTATGGGGAGAGATATTTGCCTTGCTGTTCAGGATTTTTTCCGAGAAGGTAAGTTGCTTTAGGAAATGAATCATACTCTTATTGTTCTTATTCCTAAGATTTCTACTTCTTCATTGATCACAGATTATAGGCTAATCGCATATTGTATGTTTTATTCAAATGCATTACGAAGATCATTGCTAATAGAATAAAGATTGGGTTGTGTATGATTGTTAGTAACAATCTATTTGCTTTTATTTCGGGGAGGAGAATTTTGGATAATATTTTGTTGACACAGGAGATTATGCATAACTATCATCGTGAGAGTGGTCCCCCAGATGTGCTTTCAAAGTGGATATTCAGAAAGCGTATGACACGGTGAATTGGAGGTTTTTGAGAGATGTTTTGATGGATTTTGGGTTCCATCCTACTATGGTTAACTGGATTATGTTTTGTGTCACTACTGTTTTGTTTTCGGTGTTTGTGAATGGTAACATGCATGGTTATTTTAGGGGGCAGCGTGGGCTCCGACAAGGTGATCCGATGTCGCCTTATTTGTTTACGATGGTTATGGAGATTCTTAATTTGGTTCTGCATAAGGCTATGCGGTTAGACTTGTCATTCAGGTTTCATAATAGGTGTGAGAAGCTTCAGCTTATTAATATTTGCTTTGCTGATGACATGTTTCTGTTTACTAGGGGTGACTTTAGTTCGGCTAAAGTCATTATGGATTCTCTCTGCTTGTTCGCTGGTATGTCTGGTTTAAAACCTAGTAACCAATAGACAACAATTGAGTATTGAGATCAAGTTGAGATACTTTGGAGGTAAACGTTCGTTTCGTAAATCAAACGAATGTGTTGACATAACAAAATAGTAAAACTGTTACGAGATTTCAAGAATCATGAATTAAGTCTTTAATTTGGGGTTCGATAATTGAATTGCGATTAGAAATATGCCTTATATTTGGTATTTGTTTTGAAGTTTTGATAATTTGATTGAGGTTAGTCAATATATCTTAGTTTAGATTTAGAACATTTGAGTCGCGATTATATTAGCGAGTCGTTCACGTCTTGTTGTCATTCTACCCGGATAAGATAGAAAAAGAATTTCAAGAGACATAAGAAAATTTTGGATAACATAAGTTGTAATGGAATTTTGGATTGAATAGAAAGGATAATAGTACTTTGAATTTCATTAAATTTTTAGAACCCATAACATAGTAATCACTTGGAAATCATTGAAATGTAAATAAGCAAACTTGGAATAACATTGGAAATAATATAGAAACCCATTGAAACAATTGAAATCATAGAAAATGACAATAATAGAATCCATAAATAAATAGAATTTGAAGGCTTAGGAATGTGTCTTGGTTTTGGACACTTAAGACTTATCAAAGTGTTAAGTTCGTTTCAACGTATTCTAGAAGGCATGCTTTATCCTATAGGGTCATACTCATCTCGTCCATCCCCTGGTAAGCATATAGATCTCTTAAAGAGATTTATACAAAATGCTTTGCCTTAGACACGTTGTCCGTGATACAGACGTTCCCCATTCCGAATTGCACACGCTCCCACGTTTCAAACTTACTTAAGACGGTGACGAGATTCCACAAAGAGAAAGTGTTGGAATGGGATGACCGACGCTCAATTAATAACGTTGCTATCAAGATACGATCCAATGAGTTGCACTTTGGAGGACATATTTAAATATGTATTTAGTTAGTTAAATACGTGACACGAGTTATGGAGAACTGAGGATTAATTATTTAAGAAATAATTATGTGTTATTTAAAGAGTTAAATAACATTAGGGGCTAATTAGTAATTAACAGTTGATTACTTGTGAAAGGGTTTAAAAGATCAAGGGGTTAGAGTGTATAATTTATAGTTATAAATAAAACACTATTGATCAAGAAAACCCTAACCCTTATTTGGAGCCACATAGTCGCCGCCACCCTCTCCTCTCTCTTGTCCGGTCGACGGCGACTCACCGGAAAACCGCCGCTGCTTGTGAAGCTGCCGTCGATGCTTTGGGTTGTTTGGTTCGTGGATTGGATCCCGTTAGTGTCTCGGTTTTTAAGTAGAACCTCTGTCTCATCCAAAGTGTGAATCCTTGGTATTCGTTAGGGTATAATCCTAAACCCTCTTTGGTTGTGTTAATTGTTTAATTGGTTTACATATGGATCACTGGCGGGTTTATATCTCGGGTTTTTTATTATCATAAATCGCTTTCATTGTCATTAATATGTGATATTAATAATCATTATTATAAAATTAAATGATACCCGAGATTACCAATAGTGGTATCAGAGCCACTTATGCAAACAATTAAATGTTAATTTTGATCCAGGTTTTACTTTGTCAAAAGTTTTGTTTTAACAAAAGGATCTTTCCTTTATTTTGATTGTGATTCTGAATCGAACCCTAGATCCCTTGTGTTTGTCATGGCTATGTTTTGGTTATTTCAATTTTGTATTCTATTGGGTTATTTGGAACCCCATGTAATAGGTAGGTTTATTTCAATTTTCGGTAAAGTTGTATTATTGTTAAATTGTAATAAACGTGACAAAAGATTGCAGACCAAGAGAATGACAAATAGGTGGAAGATAGAGATCTTGAATCAAGTGGGAGAGATTGAAATAATGGTTATTTTGTCCCCTTGAGACCGGTTCGGTTTTTCGTTTGATGGCTCGAACGAAACCGAACCAATTTTCTAGTGGCTCGATTTATTGTTTTGTGTGGATTGTTTTATTTATGGTAAATATACACTGCCTGCAAAACTGATTTTCACAATCAATTAACATAAATAAAAGATTTATTTAAAAGGAAACAGTTTAAAACGAGGTTGTTTTATTAAAGGTAAAACCAGTATTATAAATTAAAGAGTTAATTTATTAATGTTGATTTAATAAAAGAGTTTATTAAATTAAAATATGATACGAACGACCAACTAGTTTAAACAATGTATTTGAAACTGGATCGTATCGAGTGGTGTGAGACTTTAACTAGCTATCACCAATATATTAAAATCGGATTTTAATTAATGCACGATTTGCTTCATGCTACAAATCGTCCATAATATTTTGACCTTATTCCGTAAATTAAAATATTGAAGTTCAAAATCCCAATTCAAATCGATATTGTTGTGCCAATCCTAAAGTGAAAATACTCATTACTGATCTATCTGAACCCCTGAGTTAGTGACAACCCTGCATCAGGCCTACGGTTTCGATATGAGGTTGACTCACGGTTCATGTGTAACATGGGCCGGGTTGACGCAATTTAATTTAAGGATCAATATCACTTAAAGAGTTCAAGTGGGCATTGTTGAGGTCAAGCGTACAATGCTTGACATCTTTCGACATGCAACCTCAAACTAGAGAGTTATGTAGGGACATAATCGGTAATCGTTACCCACCCACGTAAATAATAAAGTATAAACAGCGCCTAGCCATTTATATTATATCATTGAAATGGGATCTCTATTACTAAAGATAATTTTGTTTAATTGGGTCATAAATTAATTAGGAAATCAAGCATGAAAGTCTAAATATATTGTTATGAACTTTGTAGATGTCAAAAAACAATGCTACCAACTCTCCTTTTTCACTTAAGTCAATCTTTGAGAAGGATAAGCTTGACAATACCAACTTCGTGAATTGGTACATAAATCTGAAAATTGTTCTCAGAGCATAATCCAAGATGTATATTTTGGAGGAACCAATTCCTGATGAACCTGAATAATAGTGTGGTCCTGCAAGGAGAAATTGGGAGAAACATGTTGATGATTCTCTCAAGATTACTTGTCTCATGCTTGCATGCATGACTCCTGAGCTCCAATAGACCTTGGAAAATCTGACTGCATTTGACATAAAAGAGCAGTTAGAGGCTATGTTCCAGCAACAAGCCAAGTGTGAATGATTTGAAGTAATCAGATCACTTCTGGGATGTCGCATGCAAGAAGGTTCACTAGTCAGTGCTCACGTGCTGAAAATGAAGGGTTATATTGATCATCTAGCTCGTCTCGAAAACCCTCTGAGTAATGAATTGGCTGGGGATGTGATCCTGAATTCATTACCTGAGTCATATATCTGTTTGTTCTAAACTATAATATGAATGGGTGGGATAAGCCCATAGCTGAGCTACATATGATGTTAAAGACAACCGAGACAAATATACCCAAGAAGTCTGGGGATGTGCTAATGATCAGAGAGGGTAAAGTTAAGAAAAATGATTTCAAGAAGGAAAGAAAGCAAAGAAAGATATAGGCAGAGGAAAGGTTGTTTCCAAGAAACCTCATAAAGATGCAAAATGCTTTCATTGTGATGAAATTGGGCATTGGAAGAGGGAACTGTCCAAAGTATCTTGCTGAGCTGAAACAGAAGAAGGGTTCTAATGCCAACCCTTCAGGTATACACGTTATTGAATCTTTTTCTTTTGTTAGTAAATCTTGGGTGTTTGACACCGGATGTGGCTCACACATTTGCAATGATTTGTAGGGACTAAAGAAAAGTAAGAAACTGAAACAAGGTGACTTTGATCTGTTTGTTGGAAATGGACAAAAGGTTGCTGTGAAGGCAGTTGGTGAATTAGTCATTTTACTTCCTAATGGTTTAGAACTTGTTTTGAATAATGTTTGTTTTATTCCTAGTGTTACTAGGAACATTATTTCAGTTTCTACTTTAAGACAACAAGGTTTTAGATATGTCTTTTGTGGTGACAATATTTGTGCATATCTAAATGGTTTGTTTTATTTTGAGGCAAGGCCTCATAATGGTATCTATAAGATAGATATTCATAATTCTAACCTGCTATACCAAATCTCGATTAAACGTAAGAAATTCACTGTGAATAATGCGTACCTTTGGCATTGTAGACTTCGTCACATAAACATAAATCGCTTAAAGAAACTTCAAGCCGAAGGGATATTGGATTCCATCGACAAGAATGATTTCGATAAGTGTGAGTGTTGTTTAAGTGGAAAGTTAACCAAATCTCCATTCTCGAATGTCGGCGAAAGAGCTAAGGATCTGTTAGGACTCATACATACTGATGTTTGTGGTCCATTTAGAACAATGGGTAGGTATGGAGAAAGGTACTTCGTTACTTTTACTGATGATTACAATAGATATGGATATGTTTATCTTATGAAGCATAAACATGAAACTTTTGAAAAGTTTCAAGAGTTTCAGAACGAAGTACAGAATCAGCTTGATAAGACGATTAAGATGCTTCGATCAGATCGAGGTGGAGAATATCTTAGTCAGGAGTTCACAGACCATCTAAAGAAATGTGGGATCATTTCTCAACTTACTACTCCTGCAACGCCTCAGTTAAATGAAGTGACAAAGAGGAGAAATCGAACTCTATTGGATATGGTTCGATCAATGATGTGTCGTACGAATCTCCCTCATTCTTTCTTGACCTTTGCACTTAAATCGGCCGTCAAAATTCTTAATATGGCTCCAACCAAGAAAGTCAACAAAACACCATATGAGATATGGCATGGGGTCAAACCCAAGGTATCCTTTCTTAGGGTATGGGGTTGTACCTCGTACGTTACAAGTGAGTCACCAGACAAACTTGATCCCCGAGGAGATAAAGTTATCTTCGTAGGATATCCTAAGAAAATTGGCTACTACTTCTACAATCCTGCGGAAAATAAGATTTTTCTTAAGCGAAGAGGTGAATTCTTAAAGGAAGAATTCATAGCTCGTGAGATTGGAACTAATTTTATGGATTAGATGAAATCTGGAGAAGTGAAGTAACCATCCCACCTAATGATACAGCTGAACAATCAAGAGTAATTGTTGAGGAACCTGAGAGGATCCAAGATACAACTGATACACAGAGCATTCACAGAAGTTCTAGGGTTTGTCAAATGCCTGAAAGATATCTTGGATTACATGATATCCTAACGATTGATCAAGCAGAACCCAAGACTTATCAAGCTGCAATCTCAGATTCAGAATCTGAGAAATGGCTTGAAGCTATGAATGCTGTGATAAAAATGGAAACTTGCAAACTTGCAAACTTACAAAGCAAGGCTAGTAGCAAAAGGATACACTCAGACTCAAGGAGTTGATTATGAGGTGACCTTTTCGCCTGTAGCCATGCTAAAGTCGATTAGGATCTTACTTGCTATTACTGCATATTATGACTATGAGATATGGCAAATGGACGTCAAAACTGCATTTTTGAATGGACATCTTAATGAAGATGTCTATATGGTTCAACCTGAGGGTTTTGAAGATTCAATGAATCCTAATAAAGTTTGCAAACTTAACAAATCCATTTATGGACTGTAGCAAGCATCGAGAAGCCGGAATCTTCATTTTGATTAGAAAATCAAAGAGTTTGGTTTTATCAAAAATGAAGATGAGCCGTGTGTTTATATAAAAGCAAGTGGGAGCTTTGTGACATTCTTAATCCTGTATATAGATGACATATTGATCATAGGAAATACTGTTCCAATGATGGAGGATACTAAGTCTTGGCTCAAAAGGTGTTTTGAGATGAAGGACCTCGGAGAAGCACAATACATATTAGGAATTAAGATCTATAGAGATAGATCAAGACGACTTATTGGTTTGAATTAAAGTACTTATATTAACAAGATACTTAGACGCTTTGCCATGAATGACTCCAAGAAATGTTCTGTGTCCATGGTCAATGGGACGATACTGAATCAGAATCAGTGTCCCAAAACTGATAAAGAAAAGGAAGATATGGAAGTTGTTCCATATGCATCTGCTATTGGGTTGGTTATGTATGCAATGTTGTGTACTAGACCTGATGTGCCATTTGCTTTGAGCATGACAAGTAGATATCAAGGGAATCCTGGTAAAAGTCATTGGGGAGCAGTGAAAAACATTATCAGGTATTTGAGGAGAACTAAGGAAATGTTCCTAGTATATGGAGGAGTGGAAGAAGAGTTATCAGTAAGATGTTACACTGATGCTAGCTTCCAAACAGACAGAGATGACTCTCGATCTCAGTCTTGGTATGTATTTGTTTTGAATGGTGTAGCAATTACTTAGAAGAGCTCCAAGCAGGGTGTGGTTGCTCAATCCACCACTGAGTTAGAGTATATTGTTGCATCAAAGGCTGCAAAGGAAGTTGCTTGGATGAAGAAGTTCATATCTGATCTCAATGTGGTTTCAAGCATAAGGAAACCAATTGAGATATTGTGTGACAATACCGGTGCTATAGCACAAGCTAAAGAACCAAGGTCACACCAGAGTAGCAGGCACATACTCAGAAAGTACCATTACATTAGAGAAGTATTAGAACGAGGTGACATCGTTATAAACAAAGTTCATACAAATCTGAATCTAGCTGATCCAATCACTAAGCCAATTCCAGTGGCGAAACATGAACCACATGCCGAGAGTATTGGGTTGAGATATGATAGGGAATGGATTTGAATATTTAGTGTGTTTGGTGCTTTGAACATTGATATGTTGAATTTTATTTTGATTTAATGGTTAAACTCATAATATTAAGTATCTATGTTCAACATTTTGTACGTTTTAGCATCCTTGAATAAGAGTATTCAAAAAGGGTCTGTAGCCTATTGGAGTCATGGGAATCAATCCAACCTAAGACTATTATGAAGGATTGGTTGTTCATGAGATGAAAGCTCAAAGGGTTGAGGGCCAATATTCATATGTATTAATAGAGAATAATATTCGATGCAACTCGCTTCAAAACGATCTCCATGGATCATAGTCATGAGTTGTTTTGATAATGGTATGATCTTGATATCCTAAGACCAAAGATACATATTAGAACTATCACTTGACTAAAGGGTTGTTCTTTGATCTTATAACGTTGTATCATAACAGGACAATAATAAGGGTACTTTATTGGGAACAATACGTAAGTTAAATGGAAGTTGTATGTAGCCTTCGAATTCTTTTCTTCTTATGAAAAAGGAATTAAGCATTTCGGTACCCTCATTGATTCAAACTGATATAAATGTGTGGCCACGCTCAAATTTGGTGAAGTTTGTGGAATCACTTTGAGTTGGGACTGAGAAATTGTGACACCCGACAATTTCAGGTTAACACCGTTAACCCAACTTAGCCAAATTCAGTTAGTCTCTATCAACTTGAAATCCTCTTTCGTAGCCTTCATCAATAATAAATATAGATGTATCAATTTATATAGTTAAGTAATAACTATTTATTACAAAAATGGTAATTCGGACAATTATTGGATCACAACGAGCAACGTTTAAACATTAATAATTTGGGAGATTTCTAATCCGCATGACTCGAAAACATACTGAAGAATAAACGAGATACTTTCACAATATATATATATATATATACACATCGTAAAAAGTACGGGGTTCAATTTGTAATTAGTTAAAAGTTCAATTAATTAATTTTAGGAACAAGTTAAACATCTAATTAAGTGGAGGGGGTCATTATGTAAAATCCAAATTAAACATATGCAACCCACGATGTCCATCGATCATCTTCTACATATAACACCTCGTAAACCCTACCCACTGTAACCTTGCCGCCGCGTCACCTCGGTCACCAGTATCATCCTCCCCAAGCCTTTGGTGCGATCGTCATAATCTGCTGCTTTTGTTTGTAATCGGCGACAATCACAAACACCACTCACTGCCTCGACCATCACCACTACCGGCGAAACGCAACCACTACAACTCCGGCGAACACACCGACGAGCGACGGTTAACCTTGGCGAAACTTCCGATTCTCTCACAAATCTTCCCGGTTAGTTTTTATTCCGTTTTGTTAATACGTTTTGTGTTTCGGTTCGTTTCGGTTCCGTTCAGGATATGGGTTAATCGTAAAATATATATATGTGTATATATATGTATTCGAGAGTATCAATTTGTATATATAATAGTACGTATTGGTGGTCTATATGGCAGCAAACATATGTATATGTCGAACATCATGTGTAGAATTTTCCAGCAAAGTATAAATATATATGTATACATGTGTGTGTGGGGAATGTGTTATGTATATATGTATTTGAACATCATCGCAAAGTGGTATGAATATATATGAACATGAGAGTAGGCACAAGCATATATGTATATATGAGTAGTGTGGGTAGATATGTTACACATACGTATCTGTGTGTAACAGTTTATATATGCGCAATAACGTTAAATGTAAACTGTAGGTAGATACGTGCGTGTTTAGAGTTATATATGTGGTTAATTAAATTAAATATGAAATATACGGTCGATGAGGAGATATAAATTGTAAGCATACATGTGTGTGATTAAAGTCTTAGTAGTTGGTTTTGTAGGTGTGAGCGTGATGTGTAAGTGTGTGTTAAAGAATGGATAATAAGTGTGTATGATATAGTAGGTTAGAGATGATTATAATAATATGCAAAATGTATAAAGATTTGGTTGCGACAAACGCTTAAGTGAATAAATGAATAAATTGTTGTGTATACATAAGTGGTGTGTGTATCATATAAATGTGTTGTTAATATGATGATAGTAATGATATGTGATTAATACATTGGTGGAAAAATGATGTGGTGAAAATGATATGTGTGGCATGAGTGCATAATAAGTATATTTGTATATATTAAGATTTGTAATAAACATGATGATCGTGTGTGAATAATATGACATGATGATAGATACATGGTGTGTTATATGTAAGAGTAATTAAATAATAATGAGCTAATATTTTTTATCAATGTCATGTGTCAAAAAGCTGTTGTATAACACTACTTTTTTTATTGGGTATTGGTGTGAAACCGAACCAGGAACACGAAACCGAACATGAACTCTATTAGAGTAATTTATATCTAATTAGAAGAACTTAAACAGGTCGTTGGTCGATCTAGGAAATTATATTGTTGTTGGGTTATTTGTAGCTGCGCAAATCTAAGGTGAGTTTCACGGCCCCTTTTACTATTTTCCTGTTGGGGGAGAAAGCATGCACGAAACCAAATTTGATAACTGTATTTACATTATATCTCTTGATTATTAAGCGTAAACGTAACAAGTTGTCAAGTCCTCACTAAATCTTCGAGCCGTTAATATACGGGGTATAGCGAGGAAGTTCGGGTAGTACTACTGGGTTTGACAAACCCCACCCTCGGCTGGGAGCCGGGTAGGTGTGAATTGTCCTATGTTGTTGGTCCATTGTTGTTGTTAGCAATGGTGTCGAGGCGCATATAAATCTCAGTCAGCTCGGTATCGAAACGCTTAAATAATAAGAAACTGGGTTCGCTACCCAACGATATAATTGTATTTTACATTATCGGCTGTTGTTGTATTTTTACTTATTTAAACCTGTGAACTCACCAACCTAGTGTTGACACGATTTAGCATGTCTTTCTCAGGTACTGTGCACGGATTAGGAGCATGATTTGGTTGAGTCGTAGTTGCATCTAATTACTCTTTTCATTTTTATTAACTTTGGTTTTTGGGCGCATGGTTTACGCATTGAATTGTAGGAATTTTTATTTATGCTTCCGCACTGAAACATATTTTAAACATGGTTTTTGTTAATGTTGGTTTTTAAATTCATATAGAGGTTGTTCGATGTAACTAATGGCAATGAGATCCTGGCATGTCACGCCCTAAACGGTAGAACTCCGTTAGTGGAAAATTGAGGGTGTGACAGATTGGTATCAGAGACCTTGGTTATAGCGAACTAGGTTTGCATTGCATTCTAGACTATAACTGCACATTGCATTAGTTACACAAAATCATTAACGTAATTCGCACTCATTCAGATAAATTGCATTGCTAATATTTTTTTTCATCTTTGGGTCAAAAATATATTTTTTTACTATACCGATAGACATAGAATTAGTTTTCCATTTATTCACTCACTAGTTATAACATATAAACATATACTAGCATTGTAGGCCTATCGACGTGACTCGATTTGGTGGCTTGTGTAGTTAAGTTGGATTAAGTAAAACTTTAAAGAGCTCTAGAAGAATCTTCTCTGTTAGTGTGACTTGAACTAAGTATGCACTTCAGTTGCTTTACACCTTAATCTTCGGAGTATACGTAATGTATGCTTGATCACAATTCTGTTGATTTATTATGCTGTTGGAAACTCAAAGCTGTTTTGAAACTGTCTAAGAGACATCTTTCATTGGATTAGAAGTTATAACTCATATCATGATGGTAACGAGCTAGTGTACATTAGAGCCTAATGAATATGCTTTTATAGCTACCTACCACATATGACCACCAACCGGCATGGACCGACGCCTAATGAATAGGAATACAAGAACAAATTAACTAGATTATCGACCGAAACATAGTTACTATGAGGACCTGACTTGATTGTTTTATGACCTATTACACTTTATCACATATCACATATCACATATCACCTGACTCATTATGTGCTATAACATGTTACTTGATATGAGACTTGTTATGTTCTATAACATATTACTATTTGGTGAAATTATTAGGTGTAATAAATATGTTACCTAGTTGCTTAGTGAATACTTAAATTGTGTTTTTACATTTTATTTCCTTTATACTTATCAAGAACTCATAGTATGCATGAAATATGTTTTTCCTATAAGTACATCACAATAGATATTTATCTATATCTTTCACAAGTAGTGTACTTTACTTATAAATATAAGTATACCCTATTTCTCTTAAACGCGCTATATACTTAAAATGGAATAAATACCACATAGATAAGTACAGAACAATAAGAACAACAAAACATACAAGTAAAACATGCGATGGAAAGCAAGTTAGGATGGTCGTGTGATGTAAATTGACGATTGCGGGTGCGCAACGTAATGGTGAATTTATAGGTACACGAGGATCCTGACAAAAAAAAATAAAAAAAATAAAAATAAAAAATAATAATAATAATAATAATAATAATAATAATAAAAAGATAAATAAATAAATAAATAAAAATTTAAAAAAAAAATAAAGAGTAAAATAAAAATAAAAATTCGTCATATGGGATATACCCAAAAGTCCAAAAAAAATGTAGTAAATGAAATCCACTCAAATGCATCTAAAGCAAAAGTGAATCTCTAAATAGCAATGGGTAAAAAGTTCATCATAGACTATAATCGTACGAACAACATTAGTTACACATACGCACACAATGAGTCGTAGTAGTTAGAAATTATATTTATACGTATAAGATATGTCGTCATTGTCAACTTCCTTTCACGCTCCTAGTAAGAAACTTGTTGTTTCTAACATTCCACCGTCCTCACCCACTTACTTTAATCTTTCGACACTTAAACTAATAGAAATTTAATATCCTATAAACCTTACAAATTACCAAATGCAATATAAACTCTATTAGAGCCTAAGTAGTCTGTTTATTTAACTAGAGATAATCTAAAAAAAATAAATAAATAAATAAATAAATATTGAGAAATAATTTCTATCGAGTTATGGAGAATCGAGGATTAATTATTTGAGAAATAACTATGTGTTATTTAAAGAGTTGCATAACATTAGGGGCTAATTAGTAATTAATAGTTAATTACTTGTGAAAGGGTTTAAAAGATCAAGGGGTTAGAGTGTTTAATTTATAGTTATAAATAAAACACTATTGATCAAGAAAACCCTAACCCTAATTTGGATCCACATAGCCGCCGCCCCCTCTCCTTTCTCGTGTTCGGTCGACGGCGACTCACTGGAAAACTGTCGCCGCTGCTTTGGGTTGTTTGGTTTGTGGATTGGATCCCGTTCGTGTCTCGGTTTTCTAGCGGAACCTCTGTCTCATCCATAGTGTGAATCCTTGGTATTCGTCAGGGTATAATCCTAAACCCCCTTTGGTTGTGTTAATTGTTTAATTGGTTTGCATATGGATCAATGGCGGGTTTATATCTCGGGTTTTTGATTATCATAAATCGCTTCTGTTGTCATTAAAATGTGATATTAATAATCATTATTATAAAACTGGATTTTATAAAGTTAAATGATACCCGAGATTACCAACTGAAAGATCCTAATCGCACAGACGAGTCTCTTGTAGCTCCTTCGCGAAATCAGATAAGAAATAAGATAAAGAAAATACATTGAAAGATTCATAAAAAGGAATAAGGAAATGATGTGTTGTAAAACACATCTCGTTTTCATTGTGTTTTAGGTCGTTTTTGTTTTTGTTTGAGTCGGTTTTATTTATTTTTAGTCGTTTTAGTTTAATTTTGTTTAAATGTTTTTAGAACAGGCTTGGCACTTAGTTTTGAATGTTTTTCAGGTAAAAACACCAATACGTGAAAGACGGATCGAAAATCGGAGAAACGACGCGACAAAGGAACAAGAAACATAAAGTTTCTGTTAAAAGGGGGAGGTGGCGGTACCGCCACCTACTGCTGACCACGCCGCGGTACCGCCACCTAGTCGAGTTACGGCTAGGGTTTGGTTAACCTAATTCAACGAGTTTAAAAGGCGACGTGATGAACGGTTTTTCAGATACGAATTTGGAGGCTGCTAAAGACGAATTTAGAGCAAGGAAGCTGAAGTTTTGAGCACGGAATCAAGCCTTGGAGGTCGTGATCGGGTAGTTTTCATCCGACCTAGTTGTGTCTTGCATGCGTTATCTTGATTTCTCATTGTTATTACTCATGAATACATTAACCTTGACTTGTTTTGTGTTTTTAACTTTAACTATGAACTAAACTTATTAGTTACCTAGGTTGTTTGCTATTGGTAATGTTTATTTGATTAAACTTGGTTTTGGTTGATTGATAAAACGATTTAGTAATTTTATAAAAGTTTGATTTTTATATTCTATGATGTGTTTGAATGAATGAATGGATTGTGTTATTTGTTAAACCGCCTTACGTAGCTTTGCAAATGTCTTTTGTGTATGGTTGCGTATCAATATCGTTAACTCTTGTTTTCGTGTTTTGAATGGTTGTCTAGACGTAGGAACCATAGGAGGTTAATTAATAATCCAATAAATTTATTTGTCCTACTAAGTCCAATACCCGAGAAGTGAGGATTTATCAACGTGTCTTGTTTGTCTAGTCGTTAGAAATAGGGTACGAGAGGAACTTTTCTAATAACGAAATAAACTTGTATGTTTGAGTCATAGAATTAATTATTAAACCACCCCTTGTGTCTTAGGATATATTGGATCGGTGAAACTGAGAGGGGAGTCGATCATAGGGTATTTAATTACTGTTAAAGGAACCGAGAGGCGATTTAACTAACTAGTGGGCTTTAGCAACACTTCGGATAACCGAAAGGTCACACCCGGATAATGGTCTAGGATCCTTAGGAAATTCGTAGAGTTGCAATTTATGATCCTAGTTTCGTTTTAACAACCAAGTCTAAAGTTTAATCAATAATCGTTCACCATTAGTAACAACCTAGGTAACGTTTTTCTCTAATCTGAATCAAGTCTTACTTGCGTTTTCAATTCGTTAATTTAATTAAAGTCTTTAGATTTAATTTTCATTTACTTTATTTGCTTACAAACAAAACCCCAATCTTTTCAATCAAATTATTTAATTAGTTAATTTTGTTATTCAGTTGTGTCTCTAGGGTTCGATACCTGGTTTACCATTAACTATACTAACTCACGTCAGGTATACTTGCCTTGTGTGGTCTAGTTTAGGGTAATTAGGATTAAATTAGAGTGTTTAAATTAGGTTTTATTTGTTAATTTTTATAGACCGTTTTAGCACATCAAGTTTTTGGCGCCGTTGCCGGGGACACTTGGCAATAGCAAAATTAACTGTGATTAGTTTAGTTTGTTTGTTTAGATTATCTTTTGTTTGTTTGTCTTTCCTTTTCTTAATTAGTTGTTTCAATCTTAAGTTTTAGTTTTTTTTTTTAGTACTTATATTTTCTTTTGTTTCAGTTTTTGCAGTCTATGCCACACACGCGCTCGCAAGGAGAAAAAGAGTATTCACCATTTACAGATCCCGAGCTCGAGCTTCACGAACGTAAACAAAACCTTCGTGAAAGGTTGAAGGCAGTGTTGAATTCAAGGCTTAGAGATACTTCTCCGGTTCGTAAACTCGAGATGGGAGATAACGCTAATCCACCAAGGCGCACGGTTCACCAACAAGCTAGTGAGGGGGTTTTTGGAGCACGTTCTCCTATTGCACATGGAGCTTTGACCAACACCAACACATGGCAGATTCCTTCACATGTGATGAGCACCATCTCGAACGTCACTCAGTTTCATGGTTTAGAAGATGAAGATGCTCAATCACACTTGTCCCGGTTTACTCGCATCTGCAACACTTTTAATATTTCCAATGTTACTGTAAATGCTATTTACTTGCGTTTGTTTCCTTTCACTTTGCAGGGTCGTGCTCTTACTTGGTTTGAATCTCAGCCGCATGACTCCATCACTACATGGGAACAACTCTCGGATAAGTTTTTGAGCAAGTACTATCCACCATCGAAAGCTGCACGTTTGAGGAATCAAATCCACTCTTTCAAGATGGACCCCGATGAAGCCTATTACATGGCTTATGAAAGGTTCCAAAATCTGCTTGCTAAATGTCCTAACCATGGGTTGACTGAATGGGCCTTGGTTGAGAAATTCTTCAACGGGCTCACACCGGCTAAGCAGGAAATGTTCAATACTTCAGCCGGGGGACATGTGATGGAAAAGAAGACTAGAGAGGAATGTGAAGATCTTTTCCAGAGTTTTGCGTTAACCGATCAACAGTCATCTTCTGCTGCTCGAAGTACTTCTCAGAATACTACGGGTACTCGTGGTATGTATCATGTTAAATCTTCTGAAGGTAATACGGATCCTCAAGTTATTGCTGCCTTGGCTACTTTGACCAAGGAAATGAAGGAAATCAAGATGAGTATAACCAAGTGTGAGTACTGTCGAGGTAACCATGATACTTCAGTCTGTCCGACCATGGAACATGAGCAGGTTGACTTTGTGGGTAATATGAATCAGAATCGGAACTCTAACTCTGGGTATGGTAACACTTATAAT
Organism: Tagetes erecta; assembly: GCA_030867185.1. Lineage (NCBI taxonomy): Eukaryota > Viridiplantae > Streptophyta > Magnoliopsida > Asterales > Asteraceae > Tagetes > Tagetes erecta. Next base: position 75,210,622 of record CM061486.1, read on the forward strand.
CAGAACTGGAAGAACCACCCGAACTTCGGGTGGAGATCGGGCGGAAATGGTAACCCACCTGGTTTCCAACCTCGCACCGAACATAATCAGGGTCAATCTTCAGAGGGTAGTAATGACACTAAGGAGATCAAAGATATCTTGGCCACTCAGACTCAATTGTTGACTCAGCTTATCTCTAAGGATCAAGAGACTCAGAATCGGTTGAGGGAGCATGACACTATCTTGAAAAATCAACAGTCTGCTTTTCTGGATCTTCAAAGAGTGGTGGGTGATATGGCAAGGAGGATGGAAGAGAGACCTATGGGGTCGTTTTCTGGTGGTACTGAGATGAACCCTAAAGCTACACTTAAGGCTGTGACGACTAGAAGTGGTAAGGGGGGAGAGAAAGAACGACCACCGGTAGAAGAGGAAGAGCCGGTGGACGAGGAAATTGAAATGGAATCACCGGGAAAGGTTGAGGAAAAGAAAGATTCTACTACTGAGATTCCGGGTGAGAAAGTGCAAGGTAAGAAAGACGGAGAGACAAAGAAAGCTCCAGTTGATCTTAGACACGTTCCATATCCTGCTCGTCTTATGCAAGACAAGTATGTTAAGGAGTTCGGGTCTTTTCTAGAGATGTTCAAGCAGTTGAAGATAAACCTTCCATTTATAGAGGCAATTCAGCATATGCCTAAGTACGCCAAGTTTTTGAAGGATCTTTTGTCGAATAGGAAGAAGCTTGAATCTTTGTCTAATGTGGAGTTGAATGAAAGGTGCTCGGCAGTGGTCCAGAATAACTTGCCAGAAAAGCTTGAAGACCCAGGTATTTTCACTATCCCGTGCTTGTTTGGTGGGTCTTCGGTAAAACATGCTTTAGCCGATCTTGGTGCAAGTATAAATTTGATGCCATACTCCATGTTTGTGCGACTTGGGTTGAAGGAGATGAGTCCGACCCGTATGAGTATATCTTTAGCGGATAGGTCAATTAAATACCCGGTGGGCATAGTTGAGAATGTTTTGGTAAAGGTTGATAAGTTCGTGTTCCCGGCCGATTTTGTGATTCTTGATATGGAGGCGGATGAGAGGGTTCCGCTGATTTTGGGTCGGTCGTTTCTAAGGACGGCGAAGACCATTATTCATGTGTTTGAAGGGCGGATTACACTTCGTGTCGGGGATGAAAGTGTAACTTTTGATGTGATGAAGTCAATGAAGAACTCAAATGGTCAAGATGATGCGGTCTACTTCATCGACACCATTTTCTCTCAGATGGATCGTTGTATCAATTATGTTTGTGGAACGGATTTACTAAATGAGCCGGGAATGATTGAAGAGGATCCCGAAGATGCACTTGAGGGAGAAGTCAAGATGGTAAATGAAAGTGCGGAACCGCAGGTATTGGGTAAGGAACGGGTTGACCCGTTCCCAAATTTTCTAACTACTAATATTCCGGAAATTCCGGAAATTCCGGAAATTTCTGATGCTTGCAGGTTTGTTGAAGGGGAAAAACCATCCATTGAAGAACCACCGGTCTTGGAACTCAAGGAATTACCATCTCATCTAGAATATGCTTTTCTAGATGGGGTGGCAGGTTTGCCGGTTATTATTTCTTCTAAATTATCTCTTAGTGAAAAGACTAAATTGATTTCTGTTTTGATGGAAAATAAACAGGCAATAGCATGGAAGCTAAGTGATATCAAAGGAATAAGTCCATCGTTTTGCACACATCGGATTCTCATGGAAGAAGATCACAAGACGGTGGTGCAACCGCAAAGGAGAGTAAATCCGAATGTGGCGGAAGTTGTGAAGAAGGAGGTGCTTAAGCTTCTAGATGCGGGTTTGATCTACCCGATTTCGGATTCACCATGGGTGAGCCCGGTCCAAGTAGTGCCGAAGAAAGGAGGGATGACGGTGGTGAAGAACGAGAATGACGAGTTGATTCCTACTCGACCGGTAACAGGGTGGCGTGTATGCATAGATTACCGGAGATTAAATGACGCCACCCGAAAAGACCACTTCCCTTTACCTTTTATTGATCAAATGCTTGAAAGGTTATCCGGGCAACAATTTTACTGTTTTCTTGATGGTTTTTCAGGATATTTTCAAATACCCATTGCACCGGAAGATCAAGAGAAGACGACGTTTACTTGTTCACAAGGAACATTTGCCTATCGGAGGATGCCATTTGGACTATGCAATGCACCGGCCACATTTCAAAGATGTATGGTCGCAATATTTCAAGACATGATGGAGAGATCAATGGAGGTATTCATGGACGATTTTTCCGTGTTCGGAAATTCGTTTGATCATTGTTTGGGGAATTTGGATAGGATGATGAAGAGGTGCATCGAAACCAAGTTGATGTTGAATTGGGAGAAGTGTCACTTCATGGTCACCGAAGGCATAGTGTTGGGTCATAAAATCTCAAGGAGTGGTATTGAAGTTGATCGGGCCAAGATTGAGACGATTAGCAAGCTTCCACCGCCTACAAGTGTCAAGTCGGTACGTAGTTTCTTGGGTCATGCGGGTTTCTATCGGAGGTTTATAAAAGATTTTTCAAAAATAACCCGACCCATGACCCGTTTGCTTGAAAAAGATATAGTTTTTGAATTTGATGAGGAGTGTTTGAAATCATTTGAGTTTCTTAAAGAGAAGTTGGTTGAGGCCCCCATTTTAGTTGCTCCGGATTGGAACCTACCGTTTGAACTAATGTGTGATGCAAGCGATTACGCGGTAGGAGCTGTTTTGGGTCAAAGAAAGGATAAGCACTTTCATCCGATCTACTATGCAAGCAAAATGTTGAATGACGCCCAAGAGAATTATACAACAACGGAGAAGGAACTTTTAGCGGTGGTTTACGCATTCGAAAAGTTCCGGTCTTATTTGGTTTTATCTAAAACCGTTGTTTTCACGGATCACTCGGCTTTGAAATATTTGTTTGCAAAGAAGGATGCAAAGCCGAGGTTGATTAGATGGATTCTACTCCTTTCCGAATTCGATATTGAAATAAAGGATAAGAAAGGGGCGGAGAATCTAGCGGCGGATCACTTGTCGCGTTTGGAAGATCCGGATAGAGAAACGATGAATGAGGATACCATTGGTGATACATTTCCTCATGAATCGTTGTTGCGGATAGAAGTTGAATCCGATGGGGAGTTTGTGAACTACATGAAAGCCGAAGAACAAGGTTTGCCTTGGTTTTCGGACATTGCAAATTATCTAGCTAGTGGTGTTGTTGCTAAAGGGATGACGAGTCAACAACGAAAGAGGTTCTTCGCGGAAGTGAGCTACTATATATGGGATTCGCCTTATCTATTCCGGGTTGGGGCGGATCAAATCTTGAGAAGATGTGTTAGTCGAGAAGAAGGGGTTGAGATCCTTAGGCATTGTCATGAGGGGTTGACGGGAGGCCACCATGGATCATCTTACACGGCCAAGAAGGTATTTGATTCGGGTTTTTATTGGCCTACGATCTTTAAGGATGCTCATGATTTCGTAAGAAGGTGTGATGCGTGCCAAAGGACGGGTAATATTTCGGCAAAGAATGAAATGCTTCAAAATCCCATCCAAGTGTGTGAGGTGTTTGATGTGTGGGGGATCGACTTTATGGGACCTTTTCCTTCATCTAAGGGAAACCGGTATATCTTGATGGCTATAGATTATGTGTCCAAGTGGGTCGAAGCACAAGCGTTAGCAACAAATGATGCAAGAGTGGTGGTCGCATTTCTAAAGAAGTTATTCTCTCGTTTTGGAACGCCTAAGGCGTTGATTAGTGATCGGGGGACACACTTTTGCAACTCACAAATGGAAAAAGCTATGGCAAAATATGGTGTGAATCACCGACTTTCAACCGCATACCACCCACAAACGAATGGTCAAGTGGAAAATGCAAATCGTGGGGTGAAGCGGATTTTGGAGAAGACCGTGGGAAAGAATAGGAAGGATTGGTCGGATAAATTGGATGATGCATTGTGGGCGTTTCGGACGGCCTACAAAACTCCTATAGGCACAACTCCGTTCCGGATGGTATATGGTAAAGCTTGTCATTTGCCGGTGGAGTTGGAACACAAAGCGTTTTGGGCATTGAAGACGGTTCATCTTGATTTGCCCAAAGCAACAAGAAACCGTTTTCATCAATTGCATGAATTGGAAGAATTGAGAGATGAAGCGTATGCAAGGTCATGGAGCTACAAGGAGCGGACAAAAGCATTGCATGATAGCCGGTTGAGGAACGTGAAAGAGTTCAAGTGTGGGGATAAGGTATTGGTTTTTAACTCACGTTTAAAATTGTTTGCAGGAAAGTTGAAATCCAAATGGAGTGGCCCCTACACGGTGAAAGAGGTATTTCCCTATGGTACGGTTGAAATCGAGAACGAAAATGGGGAATCATGGAAGGTCAATGGCCATCGGTTGAAGATTTACATCGGAGGACCGACGAACGCCACGGAGGAGGAAGAGGAGCTCCTCGATCCCACCAAAACGGCCTAACTTGAGTGGAACATCGGGTTGCTACCCGTTTGTAGAGTGTGTACAAAATTACGAGTCGTTAGGTACGTTTAATTGCTTTTGAGTCATTTTCTTATTTTACGTTTCTGTTTTCCTTTGTGAGTTTTGCAGGTTTCAAAGCGAGAACAACGTCGATTAACAAGCCTCCAGGTAAGTTTTAAGTTTTCGGGTAATGGGGGGTGAAAATTTTGGCTAAGTGTGAGTATGTTAACCAAGTCAATAAGTTTCCAACACTTAGAAAAATTTCCAGCCAACAACACACACAAAGTTTCTGTTAAAAATGGGAGGTGGCGGTACCGCCACCTTATCTTGTTCACGTCGCGGTACCGCGACGCAGGTAGCGGTACCGCCGTATGTTGCGATCCACGTCGCGGCGCCGCGAGCTTCTGGCCGACGGGTTTTAATTGTTTTCTTTTTCTTACGAGCCCTAACCACACTCCCACATACTTACCTTCTTCTTCCAGCCGCAAACCACCATACCAACCTCCAAATCCACCATTTTTTTTTTTACCAATTTCTTCACATTTTCTTGCAATCTATCCATCCTACAATCACATTCCATCAATTCTTTCATCTTTCTTCAGATTTAACCACCAAACCCAACCCACATTCACCCAACCCGACCCATTTGCGAATTGAGGTATAATATTTGGGGGTTTTGCTTAATTTTGCTTGGTTTCCACTTTTTGTTAGTTGCAATCTCGTTTAGAAGCTTCAAAGGTATGAACTTTCAACTTTTGTCTTTTAATTTTTTGTAAAGTTTTAATGTTTATGCAAGTGTTCTAGTTGTTTGGTGATTATGATAGGTTTAAGAGATGATTTGGTTTCCCTACTAGCAATTAGGTTGATGTTTGATGATTTGGTTAGTTGATTTTTGGATGTTGAGTGTATGTTTTACATGCAATTATGATTGGACTTTTAGTATGGAATAGGAATGGCATATCCCACTAGTTCATGGAGGAATTTTCTTTTTGGGATGGTTAGTGGAACTAAGAGCTAAGAAAGGTGAATGGGAACTAAGTTAGCATCTTGAATTGTCGTAATTGCCAAATGAGTAACTTTGAGTCTTAGTTTAAGATAAGGGTCGTTTTAGTTTTAAGTCCTTGGATTTTTGTTTTATTTACTTTTCAAAGTTTGTTTTGGGAGATGTTTAGTTTAGACTTAAGCTTTCAATCAACCTTGTCCGTACTCAATCTCCATTCGGACGAGGTTTGATTAAGATGCATTTTAGTTTAAGCTTAACATTTTCAGGTTTTAGCAACTTTTACTTTTAGTTTTAAGGGTCAAACGCGAATGAAATGCTATACGTTTGTCACCATTTAGTTTTCCTTTGTTCAATTTCTTTTCTGCAAATTTTTATTATTTGTTTATTTTGTTTACCATTCTGTACTCTTCTCTCGTTCATCCGTTCTGATTATTATATAAATTGTTTCTGCAGAATGTTTGGAAGGCCCAGAGCAATACGAGCCCGTCCCAGACGACAAATTGACAGAGAACCGGTTATTTTCCCTCACGAAGATGATATTCCAGTACCCCTTGAGGATCGTGATATTAGTACCCACACTCTCCTACAATTTGCTGAAGACACCGAGGAGAGAAATATCTTCGATAAACTAGTGGGCACGAGACTCCTAACTCCCCGAAACATTGACTTTGAATTATTTGGGGGTATGGGAGAGGAAGGACACTTGCGAGACTACCTCCCAAACAAATGGTTAGCCGTCCTTACACCGGATGAAGATCAATACGAGGAGTTTGTTCTCGAGTTCTTATGCACTTGTCGGTTCAATTCCTTGTTTATTTTGTTAGTTGAATGTTGGTTTGAGTGTTACCACGTGCTATGAGATTGTTGGATGATTGTATGGTACATTTGGGCGTAAACGAGTTATATCCGGTGGTTGCTGTTGAAGAAGAAAGAGTGGGCAAAGTTCGCAAGGAAAGCTTTAATTCAGAGGTGAAAGTACCTGGAAACATCATCATTACCAGGCGAGTTTGTTCTAATTGCATTCCCTTGTTTTGTTTTTTTTTCTTTTTCTTTAATATTTTCTTTTATCTTGATTAGTTTGTTTTTAATTTATGTCTTTTAGTTTATTTCTCAAAGCCACATTGAGGACAATGTGTGTTTTAAGTGTGGGGATGGGGAATATTATTTTGGTATGTGTCGTTTTGAGTCTAAAAAAAAAAAAAAAAAAATTATTAAAAAAAAATTAAAAAATTAAAAAAATGTCTTAGAATTTTCTGCGTTAAATGGGAGATGATGAGTAAACGCTAAGTTTTTGGGTTTTTCAAATTACTATATGTATAACACTTTAAATGGGTAGAAAGCGTATTCAACTTGGGATGTGTTGGTAGGCCCAGCCGGCTATAAGGTTTTCAAAATTGTCTTAAATGTACTTAGATAATTACGGTTTTGTGGGTCCTCATCTTTGGAAAATGTTGAAACTTGAAGAGACAAGTGTTGAAAAAGTTAGGTTTTAGCGTTTAACCGTATGAGTATTAGAATGTTAATTTACTTAATAGCACACTATTATCTAGTTTACTGAGTAAATGTTGATTTTAGTGGCGCTCCATCAATCCATCACCCATGTATATTATCAAGAGCATTCACTGTATAAATTGGACAAAATTCCAATAATCCAATGAAATATATGGATGAGGATGAATAATCACTTTAAGAGCAAAGCTCAACTTACTGTATAAATCTGGATCAAAAGAAGCCAATGAGCTCAATCATTAATTAAATATGCTCGAAATTGACCAGACCATCATTCCATTAAATTCATCTGTAGATTGATATTTTAACATTCATACGGTTAGGCTAGAATTTTACTTTGAAGTGCATCAGTTGAATCGGGTGGATATATGAGTACTAAGTGTGAGACCTTTAGACTAGTGATTCTGAAAAATCTAAGGAAACAACTAACTTGGCAAGAGCTATCACTTTGAAGCTGAACTTAATTGCCTGATTTAATTGGAGCTTGAAAAGTCGGTGGTTGGGTTTAACTGGATAAGAATACCTTCAATCGTTTGTTGAATACGTGATTATACTTTAATAAGATAACCATTATTATTTGTTGACCCAAGGATTTAGTTCTGATTCCATTGCAGATTTTTCGAGGACGAAAAAGTGTCAAGTGTGGGGATGTTTGATGTGTTGTAAAACACATCTCGTTTTCATTGTGTTTTAGGTCGTTTTTGTTTTTGTTTGAGTCGGTTTTATTTATTTTTAGTCGTTTTAGTTTAATTTTGTTTAAATGTTTTTAGAACAGGCTTGGCACTTAGTTTTGAATGTTTTTCAGGTAAAAACACCAATACGTGAAAGACGGATCGAAAATCGGAGAAACGACGCGACAAAGGAACAAGAAACATAAAGTTTCTGTTAAAAGGGGGAGGTGGCGGTACCGCCACCTACTGCTGACCACGCCGCGGTACCGCCACCTAGTCGAGTTACGGCTAGGGTTTGGTTAACCTAATTCAACGAGTTTAAAAGGCGACGTGATGAACGGTTTTTCAGATACGAATTTGGAGGCTGCTAAAGACGAATTTAGAGCAAGGAAGCTGAAGTTTTGAGCACGGAATCAAGCCTTGGAGGTCGTGATCGGGTAGTTTTCATCCGACCTAGTTGTGTCTTGCATGCGTTATCTTGATTTCTCATTGTTATTACTCATGAATACATTAACCTTGACTTGTTTTGTGTTTTTAACTTTAACTATGAACTAAACTTATTAGTTACCTAGGTTGTTTGCTATTGGTAATGTTTATTTGATTAAACTTGGTTTTGGTTGATTGATAAAACGATTTAGTAATTTTATAAAAGTTTGATTTTTATATTCTATGATGTGTTTGAATGAATGAATGGATTGTGTTATTTGTTAAACCGCCTTACGTAGCTTTGCAAATGTCTTTTGTGTATGGTTGCGTATCAATATCGTTAACTCTTGTTTTCGTGTTTTGAATGGTTGTCTAGACGTAGGAACCATAGGAGGTTAATTAATAATCCAATAAATTTATTTGTCCTACTAAGTCCAATACCCGAGAAGTGAGGATTTATCAACGTGTCTTGTTTGTCTAGTCGTTAGAAATAGGGTACGAGAGGAACTTTTCTAATAACGAAATAAACTTGTATGTTTGAGTCATAGAATTAATTATTAAACCACCCCTTGTGTCTTAGGATATATTGGATCGGTGAAACTGAGAGGGGAGTCGATCATAGGGTATTTAATTACTGTTAAAGGAACCGAGAGGCGATTTAACTAACTAGTGGGCTTTAGCAACACTTCGGATAACCGAAAGGTCACACCCGGATAATGGTCTAGGATCCTTAGGAAATTCGTAGAGTTGCAATTTATGATCCTAGTTTCGTTTTAACAACCAAGTCTAAAGTTTAATCAATAATCGTTCACCATTAGTAACAACCTAGGTAACGTTTTTCTCTAATCTGAATCAAGTCTTACTTGCGTTTTCAATTCGTTAATTTAATTAAAGTCTTTAGATTTAATTTTCATTTACTTTATTTGCTTACAAACAAAACCCCAATCTTTTCAATCAAATTATTTAATTAGTTAATTTTGTTATTCAGTTGTGTCTCTAGGGTTCGATACCTGGTTTACCATTAACTATACTAACTCACGTCAGGTATACTTGCCTTGTGTGGTCTAGTTTAGGGTAATTAGGATTAAATTAGAGTGTTTAAATTAGGTTTTATTTGTTAATTTTTATAGACCGTTTTAGCACATCAGGAAATAAGTTCTAGTAGAGTTTTATAAGCACAAACTATTTGCACTAAGGACTCTTAGGTTATAGTCTAGGTCGGTGTGTTTCTAATACCCTATCATAGTTCCTTATAACCATAGCTTTGATACCAAACTGTGACACACACCCGATGGCGGAAACACAGGGTTGTCATAGAAATTGGATATATCAGTCGTAAACAAAGCACATGGTAATTATTTATTAAGTCTAATAATTATTAATAAGTTTGGAACATGAGTCTTAAATGGAAACGACAAAAAGTAGTAAAACTGAAATAGTAAATGCAACTGTCTTATTTACTTTAACTAGGTCCAAGGCAATCCTATGTCTTGGCAAAAGCAGCAAAACAATATCGAGCACCACCTGAAATATGTGAAAATAAAGTTAGCTATTGAAAGCTAGTGAGTAAAATCACAATTTGTAAATAATAGTATGAAAATCCGAGATCATCATAATATGCTGCGCAAGCTTATCTGTATAGTTATTTCGTAAATATTACTCAATCATGACCATAGAAACATCAACCATAGACCCCGCAGGGTAACCTTTAGCAATAGGTCATGAGGAACCACTCATGTTACAATTAGTGATAACTGTCATTTAATCGTCTCGATGTATAAGTTATCAAAAATTGTTTTAGCATCGAAGGGACATAGTAGCATAGCAACAAGCATCACAGTATAGCAACTAGTATCCATTGTATAGAATCAAACATATAGAATCACTGGGTTTAAATCACCTATCATTGTTATAAAGTGTAGGTGGGTTTATCAGACCATTAGCTCTAACATTATACTGGTGGAAATTACATAGCAATAAATTACTTTAAACTACCACATAAGTTTGCATCTTGTCGCAAGACAAGACTAACGCACTTTATGATCACTTTTGGAAAACAAATGGAAAATTGAAAAAATTTTATAGTATTTGAACACATATTTCAGCCCCAAACCGTAAAAGTAAAAAGGAGAGTGAATTTACTCACCTTGAAACTCAGGCACAAAACAAATAGTAAATATTCTATATAGAACCGAGGATCGTCCAAATATTATAATCGCCCAATTAAATGGCAATCCTAACTTAGAAGAACATATTGTGTAGAAAACTAGAATTAAAACAATAGGAGTCTAAGGAAATTGGAATTCTAGGGTTTCGAATTAGGATTTGGGGATTTCTCGTTAAACGTCTAAAATATATAAACTCATTTATCCGAAATGATCAATAGTAATAATTATTTTGATAAACGATAGAAACTTATATAATGTCAAAACTATATTATATTTATTAGATATACTTAAAAACATTTAACACCATTTAAAGTATAAAAGATCCATATAAAAGTATTATTTGAGAAATCTATTATTTATAAAGCTTTGTATGTATTTAAAAAGTATTGGAAATACATTTTATAGTATTTTTAAAGAATTAAAAGTACTTATAATAATTGAGTTTATAAAACTAATCTTATGTAAAATAATGATTTTACTAAAATTTATAAGGTTTTAGTATTTTGTAATATAAATGCTTTAGTCTTAGTACTTAGATTTAAGAATTTTGAAAAAAAAAAGATTGGTAATATGATTTAAACAAAATAAAAAAAATATGTAGGCCCTTGGATTCGAACTTGGGTCTTTAGGTTCATAACCCACGCAACAAATCAGCAGTAAACTAGCAACTATCTTTTGAACAAAACTTGAAACAAAATTCTTTTATGCACATAGCCATAAAATCCCCAATTCCATTCAAGAACAAGAACTCTAATTCACAAATTAAATATGTATGAATCAATATAGTGTAAAATTGATAGAGGGCTTTTGATTAGTACACGATAACGAGTATTTTATATAGAAAAACTTACTTGATTACGGATGTATTGATTCAAGAATGCTGAAGAACAAAAGCGACTGATTGGAGGATCGAATTGGTAGCTTTAGGTTGCTATAATGCAATTCAAACTCCAGAAACACTCAAGGTGCGGCGATTAACAAAAGACCTAAGGTAATTACAAATAAAGACGAGGTTTTGATGTCCAAATGATGATGAACAGTTTCGAGTACAAGAGGAATCAAACACAGAATTTTGATGTTGGTTTGATAAAATTGAGATGTTGGGGAGAGAATGAGCGTTAAGGGGAGTGTTTTGGTCGATTGAATTGAGTCGATTTGATCCAGAAATGGTTACACACTATTGAGTTCTTCATTGAAGTTAAAGTGATTAATTGGTGATTAATTTGATAATCAAAGTTCGATTAAACGTTGATGGCAGACTCTAATCACTGAAGTGACCGCTTCAGCTGTTTTGTTTGAATTAAAACTAGCGTTTTGATCAATTTGGATTAATGGGTTTTAAATCATGAAACCGAACATTGAATAATTGCTCAATAACGATTCAATTGAGTTGTAAAATCGAATTAATTGATATTCACATGTTCGAATCTTGCCAACAATCGTTTTACCGTGTTTTGTTTTGATTACAACCGTTCAGAAACGGGTTTTTGGGGCTGGACGTACCCCTGCCGGAGTCGCCAGAGTTGAATGACAGGAAAAATGGGAAGGGTAGGCAGGCAGAGTTTTTGTTTTTACAATATTTACAGTTATGGTCCCTGGTGTTTTATGTTGTTATTAATTAGTTATAATAACTTTTGTTATAAGTTTGAGAAATGCCAATTTTAGCACAAAGTTAATTAAGTATTTATTTTAACTAACTAACTTAACCGAGTTGAAGCATAATGTTTATATAAGTGACGTTTTATGTTTTATTTCGTTCTTGACCTTTAGATTTGTTTATTATATACTGTATATGTATAGTAAACGTTGGATAATAATCCGGTCGTTAATATTAAAGAAGAGAAATTAGGTAAAGCTCGACATATTTGTTTATATTAATAATGATACATTACATATTTGGGAAAAATAAATACGAATACGATAAAAATAGATAATTTCGGGTTCGAGTCGGCATTCGGGTTAGGGTTTGGGGCAGATGTCACAGGAATGTAATTCCCATTGTACTATGGTGAAACATGATGATATCCAATTTTAGTGACATCTTTTTGTGCTCTTTGGGCATTTAACATTTCCTACAATTTTATTGAGGACGATTCAAACTTTGGTGTTTATTTTCACAAGCAGCATGATTAGAAATTGATTTGGTTAAAGATTTTGTGACTTCCTCAACTTAAGCATTCAAAGTAAAATTTTTAGACAAAAGTTTATCAGGATCCAGTTGTAGTGATTTGATTTTAGCTTCATATTGTTTATGTTTTGACCTATATGATTCATTTATCATTAGTGTTTCTTTTACTTTGTTAGCTAAATTATGTGAATGTTTTCTGTATCTTTCAACCTCGGCAATGCAATCTGAAGAAAGATTATAATTGACCTCTTTTGGCATTTCTGGCATTGTGCTCTAATATGCAATTGGTTTCTCTTCACTGCTGTCTTCATACATTTGAGACATCAATGCATGATTGATGTCTTTCACTTCTTGTTCAAACAGACTCCAGTCAAATTCACCATGTTTCTTAATTACTAGTAGTGCAGATGCAAATGATGACTGATTTGAACTGGGGATGTTTGACGAACCATCATTGCTTGCTTTTGATGTGGTTCCAATGTTGCTTTGAGCATTGTGACTAAAATGTTTCAACATTGGTGGTCTTTGTTGTGGTTTTCTTTGATCTTGCCTTTCTTTAGTATATATGGACTTTGAAGAAAATGGCCAAGGCATCTTGTGGCTTCATATTCTGTTGTCTTGACCTTTCATGCTTAGATGAAAAGGGTCTTGTCTTGGTCTTGTGCAACATAGAATGCATGATCAGACTCTACATTTCTATCTTCACTTGGTTCTTCAACAAAGAATGCAGTAGGTAGAGAATCTTGATTTCTGGTGCCTTCATCCATTTCCAATTATTCAATTTTTGACATAAGATTGTCAACTGAAGTTGTTGCAACATCTATAATGCTTTTGATGAGAGAGGCCGAGTGCTTCCATGAGGGAGGTAGAGTATGCAACATCTTCTTGTTAATGTCTTCCATATCATACTTTATCCCCATGACTGTCATATCATTCACAAGTTGAACAACTTTGTGGATTTGTTGAGGCACAGATTCGCCTTTCAGATGAGTAAACTTCTCATATTAAGACCTTAGAGTATCTTTCTTGATTGCTTTAATCTCATTAGATCCTTCACACATTGTGTGTAAGGCTTTCCATAGGGAATTTGCAGTCTTGTAAGCTTCAACCCTGGACTGGATTTCAGGACTCAATGCCATATCTAACATGCAGTAAGCTTTGATATCCATCTTCATGTTTTTCGCATCCTATGGTGGAAGATTTTGGTGTCTACAGGTATGTTGTAGTTGTAGTCAGCAGCAAGAGCAATTAGCTTGTGAGGTCCTTCTATGATTGAAATCCACATATCTGAATCAACAAAGTTAACATGGTTTCTAAACTGGATTTTCCGTTGCTTGAAATCAACTTTGTTTTTCAAAAATGGTGGCCTATGTCCTCTTTCATGTTCCATTTTGATTTGTGTTGGTCTAATTGGTTTTAATAGGTTAATAGTCTAATTTGAATGGATCTAATAACCTAATTTGTCCAAATGCCTAATTCGTTCACAACAGATTCGAAGATCTGGAATTTAGGATGAATTTTCTGATGATAAATAACCTAGAATCGGCTCTAGATAAATATACAAAAATGGAATCCACATATAACAGCTCAAATCGATTTCGTGTGATTCGTTTCAAGATTAAAATGTATAATTCGATGAATAGTTTGTTCTTTAGATCTAGATTAATTGTTATATCAAGTATGAAAGTTTAGGTTAGAATCTGTTTCTAACACTTGTTTTTTATACTTGATTAAATTGTTTTTTAGTGAAGTCGACGATTATGAACAATGAAATCCTGATTTGGTGTTTTCGACTGTTTTTAATGTGAATATGTTTAGATCTGTAGTGATTTTGAGTGAAAATTTGTAAACACTTTAGATTTGTAACCCTAAAGAAGATTTAAGTACAAATTCAGGAAGGCCTATTATAAATCTATAATTTAGTACAAGTCAAGCATGAAGAACACATAAAACAGATTTTGTTCAAGTTTGACATATCTAATTTCATTTTTTATTCTAAATGCTTTCAAAATGAAAAACAGATTCAGATATATGACTGATGTTCTTAGATCTCTCGAACAAACACGTTTTGGTGATCGAATTCTTGGAAAAATGAGCACAAAGCTTTGATACCAACTAAAAATCCTCCTTTATATTTTTAGGCATGCTCCTAGGTTTTGATTTATGATGTAACCTGACTATTCTACGCTTTACAAGGAATATTTGTGTCGTACAGTATTTATAAAATAAATCTCGTAACTTTTCTATATCAGTCGATATGATCAACTGATGCCTTGGTAGATTTTTTCATTCAGGTCATGATCTTTGAATATGATCTAAGACTCTTGTTCTTGATCTTATATCTTGATTTGTTGATTGTGTTGATGATACAGTGCTAATCGTTGCAACGTTATCGGTCGGTTCATCACCTGCATCTAATCTGTCTGAGTTTTATACTCAAGTCGATATACTTGAGTCAGTTACATCGACTAGACTTGACGACTTGTGATTCTTTGAGTTGAGTAATCGGTGATCAAGTTTGTGATACACATCGACTCAACTTCACTTTTCTTGATCTTATGTCAATGTTATCGACTAGTCTTCAACACTTGCTTTGACTTTAGCTTCCAGCTGTTTGTTTTGTTAAGTCAATCATATCGACTGAACTTAAACACTTGGTGTTTGACTTGTATGATTAAGTTAATGACTTTACGTGGAATGATCTACTGATCTTCATGACTAGTCTCTATATGTCTTTCATAGGAGATTTCTATTTGTATTTTGACTGTCTTGATTCATAGGCGATGACTGTGTCTCACTGTCTGGTACTCATCGACTGATCTAAGCTTTATGTATGCATCAACTCGACCGTCTTCCTTAGTCTTTGCTATAGTGTAAGTCGATTGTATCGACTTATCTAAAACCTTCAGCTTAACTTGAGCTCTTGACTTGTGTTGCCTTGTAAGTTCACCCAATAAGCTTTGTCTTTTCCAATAGGCAATGCTACAGTACTCGAAAATTCTTGGTCGTTTTCCTGCTTGGTCTGGATGTTAGACCTTTATTATATTTGTTTAGAGATCATAGTTATTATCTTAGTATGTTGTTCTCTAGAAATTGATTTGTGGTTCTCGAACAAAATGGTTTGCGGATTGTGATGGACTTGGGCAATGATGTGTTTTGACCCATCTTAGCCTAAGTATATATTCTGTTATGTTTATGGAATAAAAAGTTTTTGCCATAATTCACATTTTCACAAAAATCATCTCAGATCTTCGGCTGCAATCAATACTAGACAAATACTTCATTGGTGTGTAGATTAATTCTTAAACGATAGCGATTATTGGATTCCGCACTCTAATCGTTATAATAGATATTCCGAAGGATCATAGTTTCATGCTGCGATAGCCGGTTTCATGCTATGATTTTCCTGTTTTACACATTTGCAACATTTCAAGTTAGACTTTGTTTTACTTCAAATATTCATTGTATTTCTTTATATTAATCATAACTACAATATGCATTGACATGTCTAATCCTCCTAGTTTAGGATCAACATAAAAAAGACACATTGTCCGATAAGAAATATTATAAATAACAATGTACATGGAATTTAAAAATATACCTCAAAGACTTTGTTCCATCTGTCGTTCTCCTTAATAATAAAATGAAAAATTTAAAAATAAAAAATTATGGTTTTCATTGTGTCTTTTTTTTCTTCATTGTGTCATAAATTTATAAAAGACACAATGAAAGTAAAAAAAGACAAAATGAATTAATTTATTTTATTTTTCTTTTTTTAAGAAGGACGAAAAGTGAAAAAAGGTCTCTAAAACATTTTTGAAATTTGATTTAGATTTTGATTATAACTTTTTACTCTTCGTAGTGTCTTTTTTACTTGTATTAGTCTGAAAGATTATTTTTAGTCTTCATAGATAAAAATCATTTGTCTGTATATTTTTAATTTTTTAGTACTACATATATGCAGTACCGTATACTACATATATGCAGTACCGTGTACTACATAGATGTAGCCTAGTGTACTACATAGATGCAGTCATGTATACTACATATATGTAGTATCATACTACTGCTTATAGTATTGATGCGGCATATGATTGATCCAAAGTTATCTTTTCCTTTGAATCTCATATTTATTTTATTTTGTCTGAGTATTTATTGTTTGTTTATTAGTTTACTATTTTCATTGAATTTAGATCTAGTATAAATATTGGTTTTGTTTTCATTTGTAATTAGTCTTGTTGAATATGGAATATAAAAAACTTTGTTATTTGACATTTGAGTAATTTGACAGCTTCAAAACTGCATCAAGTACCATGATACTACATATATGTATCGAAAAAATCAACACGTGAAATTTTTTAATATACATAACGCATGAAAAAGTTATGGACGTTTGAAGAAAAATATAATCAAATATTATTACTACATATATAAATTTGTTCTTATAGCGTTATTTATACTAAAATGACATATAAAGAAATTGTTGATCTAATGGTGCAATGTTAACGAATTCAAAAGATAGAAATATTTAAAGATCTATATATTTAAAATTCCAATTTTACACTTCCTGTTGACCCTAAAATAGATGGATTTTACATGCCAATTCATTTTGTAATTATCATTATTATAAAAGAAGTACATTGAATATTTGAAGTAAAACAAATGTCTAACTTGAACTGTTGCTAATGTGATAAACAAGAAAATCACAAGTGTTCGAGTTCAGCCGATGTAACCAGCGGTCAAATCAAGCAAGAAAGCGATCAAGGATGTTCGAGTACTGTAAGATCGCCAATCGTAAAAGATAAAGTCTATTGGGTGACCTTATAAAGCATCACAAGTCAAGGCATCATCTAAAGCTGAAGGAACAGTGTCAGGCGATGTAATCAGCTTACACTGTAGCAAAGACAAAGGAAGACACAACCTAGTTAATGTAGGCTTAAACCACAGACCAATTGCTGATTACCAAACATGGACATCAACTATTGATCAAGATGGTCAAACCAGGTCCTCAAGCATAGTCAATGTACATATGCATCGTCTATAAAAGATAGGAAGAGACTAATTCATGAAGTTTTAGTCATGAAGTTTGCTGCTTGGTCTGGATGTCATTAATTGATGATATCAACTAGAGCCATCAGCTTAAGAACACAAGATCAACACAAGTGTTGAAGCTCAATCGATGTGATCAACTTAACAGATATCAGTTGTGAGGTAAAGTCAAAGACCAAGTTCCAAGACACAACCGATAACATCGACAAAACAGCAAAGAGGAAAGTAGAATCTATTTCATCACACTCTTAATCATCGAATGCTCCACTAAAAGAATCGTAAGTACTCAAGCACAACCAATGTAATTGATTGAAGACTATCGGCTAGTGAAGAACAACTCAGACAACTTAGCTACAAGTGATGAAATCGGCTGATACTATAGCATGAATAATATTGTATCATCGACTTCATTAACAAATCAAAATAGAATATCAAGAACAAGAATCTTAGAACAAATGCAAGAACAGGACCTAAAGGACAAATCTACCCAGCAGGTGTCAGTCGATAATATCGATTGATATAGAAGACTTAGGAGATTTATTATGTAGATAGTTTATGACATAAATATTCCTTGTAAAGGGTAGAATAGTCAGGTTACGTCATAAATGTAAACCTAGGAGCAGGCCTAAATATATAAAGGTCGTGCAATCACTCTTCTAACCCTAAAACAAGCAACTTGCTAAAAACGACGATTGCCTTCAATAAAAAAAGTGATTGAAAATTATTTTTTTGCATTTCATCTTCTTTTCATCAAAACTCAAACAAAAAATCAATCAGAGATTCTGCACCTAATGAATTTGAACACACTTTATTTGGTAATATAATCGATCTTGGAAATCCACCCAAATCAAGGGGATTCTCACTTCCTATTTAAAATTTCATCACTTGTCTTTTTATTAGGACAAAGGTTCCAATATAAAGTCATTTTTTGGTGCAAAGTGTGAAAATGACACAATGGTAAAAAAGACACAATCACACTTTTAAAAAAATTATAACTCCCAAAATAAATTAAATTTCTAAAAACTTCTTCGGAAACATTGTTCCCCTTGACGTCCTCTTTAATAAAAAATGAAAAATAAAAAAAATAAATATTTTCCTTCGTCGCTTGAAGACGAGAGGTAGTTATAAGGCCGATGACGACTAGACGTTGTTTGGTTTTATAAAATGAGATGAAGATGTAAAAGTATAAATTTGTATAGTAGTGAGAATAAGAGAAATGTGGGTGTTTTGGTGTAAAATGAGGTGTTTTATAGGTATTTAAATTAAATTAATTATATAACCCGAACCGGCCCCACCCCTATATTACCAATTCATTTTAATGTTAAAAAAATAGGCCCTACATTTTTTTTGCCATCACCGATGCGGTGACCCAACCTACCATCCCCGTCCCTTACCATCAACGGCAACAGTGTTACGGCAAATGGTCGGTCCCAACCAAGCCATCCCCACACCCACCCATATCACCCTAAGTAATACCACTTAAAAACAAGAGATCTATCTACATGTATATATGCATTGATTCTTTTTAACAGCTAAAAACAACACCGACCGTTCAGATCTACGCTGCATACCTTTAGTTATGGTGATGAACGGTGAACCAACGACATCGATCTCTGCCTCCGTCGGAAACAGGTTGTGGATTGTGGATCTGAACCATAACTGAACACCAATCTGAACACTTTTTGCAAGCGGAGACGAGTCAATTGACAGTGGTTGAGCAGATCTAGATGCTTCATTTTCATCATCGTGAACGGTCGGAAAGCTCTAATGGTAGTGCTTGTTTGAGATCTGAAACTTGGATCTTGAAAATGAAATTTTGAAATGCAATATATGCAAATATGGAGAAAGGGGTGGGGAACGAAATGTTCATTATACCCTCACAGGGAAAAGACAAAATGGTGAAGAAAGTCTGTATATGGCTTAATCTTATCCATAAATAAGTTTCGTAGGTTTTATCAATAAAATCAAGTTTTCATTATATATATATATATATAATGCTTCAACGGGGAACCATTTTTTTACCGGGGAATTATGGAACAATTCTGGATCACACATTTTGTCAAACGAATAAAAAGGCCAAAAACTTAACAACACCACCCCCACTCCCCCCTATCTCACCCAAAAACCTAAACCCTCCCTACACCCCCACACAACAACCTAAATAACCCCACCCCACCCCCACCTAAAAACGCTAAAAGCCCCAACCCACACTCACCCAAAAACACTAAACCCCCCACCCAAAAACCCTAAAACCCTTCACCCCACCCCAAAAACCTAAACTCTGAAAGCTAAACCTAAAACACCTAATCTCGATAGCAAAACCTAAAGACCGAGCTCAAAAGCTAACCCAACAACCTTAATCTAAATGTAAACGCTAAGCTAAACCTAAAAAGTAAAAATTTAAAATTAAAAAAAACAAGAAAGGAATAAATAAATAAATAAAATACTACGAATATGTTGTATAAATATGTTGCAAATCAAAGTGATTAACAAAAGATAAATGTACCCAATTGAACTTTTCCAAATATATATACTACTTTAGTGTTCGAGCTATGCTCGGAAACATAACACACAAATGGTGATTCTAAGGATATTCACGTGACACGATCTATTCTAATCAGTTTTAAGACAAAATTTTGGTAAATCAGGAACACAAAGTTTTATTTAAAAATTTTATTTTTTTAGTATAGCAATATAATACTCAATTTAAAGAGATTTAAATTCTCGATTTTATGGAATAATTTATATAAGGATTTATAAATTAGGCCACCCCATGCACCCACACGGAAGAGACGAGGACTACCTCACCTCGCAAGCACACCATCCTGGGTGTGGCAAGGTGACCTCGTAAGGTGGTTGGCGAGGTGTAGATCTTGTGGAAAGGTGGTAGTGGAAAAAGCCGTTAAAATTTTCAATGGCTAGAAAATAAAGTCGTTTTTCTAGGCGTTGGAAAATTTAACGTGTCTGGGCCTAAGGGTAAGATGACTTGCTTTCTCTATAGGATACCCAAGTTCAATTCTCATTAGTGTCACTTTTGCTGGATATTGGCAATGAAGCTCGTCACGGGCTATCACCCAGCTTCGTGTCTGAGCCTAAGGGTTTTACGTGGCATTGTTAAAGGTTCTTGTCCAGTTTTTCCCTGGAACCGTTGGTTGATGAGTTTCGACTTCAATCACCTTGGCCCGTAAGGAGGGTTGTAGTGAGCCTCCATTGCATTCACAGTAATGGGGGAGCCCCCAATGCCAACGAAAAAGACCTATTGGTGTTAGAGGCGAACATTGCACCTCTGGGTGCTTCGGTCATAGAGCGGTGCACCAACCGCCATTCTAAAAAAATATCATACCATTTTATAAAAAACACTACACAAAAAACTACAAAACTCTCTTATTTCAAACCCACACTCCACATACTTTTAAAAAAACGGAGAGCGAACATCATTAAAGGATACTAATTTGCATCATAGGCTACAATACGATATTGTCGAACACATTGCTACTTCTTTTCCAAGCTAGATAGCGAACATTTTAGGTTTTTTTACTTGTAATTCGTATTTTTTTATGTATTACTATTTTTATAACTTGTCTTAACTTTAACGAAAGATGTAGTCTTTTATTTTTATTATTAATGAAAATGCTTTATTTTATTTTATTATAAATTAGAAACTTCATGAACAGTAGAAAGAGCATTTGTGAAATTTTACAACCAACAGTGAGGGATCTTTTGGTATTTTAGGTACTGTTGATGCTTTAAAACCTTACTATTCTCGTTAGTTTTTGCTACATTTTTTAACGAAAGATACGAATTTTTCTCTGGTTGTCTTTCTATTCTCTCAATGAACTCCGAACAAGATTGGATTATACGGGTAGGCACCATCGTATTTAGTGGCCTAAACTTAGACGGATGCGGTGGTTTTTTCACGTCAATGACGATGAGTCACTCCTCTAAGATGTAGATGGTTAGATCTAGTTCCATGTTGTCTTTTAATGTCAATGTGGATGTCTATGTCATCTGAGACGTTTACGATGGCTTCTAGCTTACCGTTGTCGGTTTTTTAAGTTGATGAAAATGAGTGTCTGATCGGAGACTTGGCCGGTTATGATTGTGGTGTTCCAATATTTTGTATAAAATTTATGCTTCTCTCTGCTCTAACTTGATTTTGGGGTTGTAAAATCGATTTGAGATTGTAACTTGATTTATTCTGTTGATTTGATTTTATAAAACCTAAATAGTGGAATGATTAGGGCCCTATTGGTTTTTTTTTAACTATTGTTGATGTTTGCAAGAGTTGAACAATGGTTGATGGCGACGAGGATGGTTTCAGATGAGGGTTTGTTTACTAGTCAATAATTATGGTTTATCTGAGACCTTAAAACTGATTGTTTTTTTGGCAAGTTGTAGATGAACAAATGTAAATACATTGGTTGATAATGTTGATATGTATTGAAACCAAATCAACTTTGGTCTATTGATTTGGTTTGTTGATGATGTTATGGCATATTGAAACCAAATCAACTTTATCTCCTCATTTCGTTTGTTGATTTGGTTCTAAATTGGTCTCTTTGATTTCGTTTGGTCTCCGATGGGTTTGAGATTATGTGTGGTTGTGTTCTTGATGTGAAAATCAAGAAATTTATTAAACCATGTTCGTTTTGTGGTATTACATGCTGTTGACTTGGGTAATGGTTACGATTTGTTGGGCAATGATGATTTCTTAAAACTGAATGGTAGTGACTTGTTGACGTGGCAGAGGTGATAACCTTGCCCTGTAGCCACAGTCTAAATAAAATGTAGATTTTCATTTAGAATAAAGGTGGGTGCACATAGTTCAACGAGGTGAGAATAGGTGAAAAATGATGAAGTGACATGGCACAATCTCATTAAAGAGCTCACCATGTCACTACATCACCTATTGGGTGCTTCTAGTACACTTTCTATTGGATTCTACTGGTTATATCTATCGAAATATGTGGCATTGGTCCCAACTTTATCATTTTTGCAACCAACAGGCTGTAGTTAAAAAAAATTAACGACTTTATGTTTTTTCCAAATTTCAAACCGACGTTTTAGTGATTGATATAAAAATAATGGCATTAAGTCTTTTTTATCGGAAAAAGAATACGAGTCGATTGATATAAAATTACCTTGAAACGATGTTCCAAACGACGAAACAACGATTCAACCGGTGTTCAAACCTAATAGTGCTTCAATCAGATGTAAAAAATTCGGCGTTTGGAGTAGCATTTCGAGGTAATTTTTACATAAATCAACTCATACTCTTTTTCCGATCAAAAGCCTAATACGTCGGTTAGGAACTCGAAAAAAAACTTAACGCCGTTATATTTTTTACACGGCGGTCCGTTGATGGAGAAAATATAAAAGGACCCACCATGACATATTTTCATAATTAGAGTGTGGTGTTAAAATTCAATACTCTCGTTTTTATCTATTACTAATAGTTTTAGTGGCGGAGCCAAAACCAAATATCAGGGGTATTGTATGAGAAAATTTCCACTCAAGTGTAACATAAATTTTTTTCAGGAGTATCCCGATACTTTAAACCGTAAGAAAAATAGTATCCTGATACTTAAACTGATAAAAATTTTACTTCATAATGCAGGGGCGGATGTATATATAGTTGAGCCGTAGCCCGAGCTACGGCTCAACTTTTCGCGCGTAACGTAGAATTTAATGTTTTTTTCCCGTTTTATGTTTAGGATACATCTGAACACTTAAAAGGATACTCCTGAACAATCAAAACATATTTTTAATATCAATTTTTTTTTTAAAAAAGTGTCAAGAAAATGATGATATTGGTTAAAATGATCCAAATATTGTTAATAGTTTTCAAGAAAATATTGATAAAATTCCAAATATTGCTAATGATATGCAGGAAAATAATGTTTTGTATGAGTGTATGAAAAAAAAAACTTTTTGTACAAGTGTGCGCAAAAAAATATACAAGTATAGGACAAAATTTTTTCAAAGAATACCTCTGATATATTGGGCTGGCTCCGCCACTGTTATAATGAAAATTAATGAGTAACCTAAGGATACCCACATGCTCTTCATACCTTCTGAATAGTTTATTATGAGTAGAAACCGTGTGCGTTGGATATGCGAATATTCTAGATCTTTGTAGGGACTCCAGACCAAGATTTTCATGCAACGCAAACACCATTTAAATCCAAAGAATATGAGTGTATATACACTAACCTTATAAATGATAAAATTCCATTTGCCCCGTTATAACATGTTAATATTCGTTTATGATTTCTTTGTCATTAACAAATAAATTAATATTACTTATTATTAATTTAAAATATTTTTTAACAAATTTTTTAAGAGTAAACTGCAATTTTAGTCCCTGTGTTTTGATAACATTAACAGTTTTGGTCCCTGTGTTTTCATTTTCTAATAGAATTGGTCCCGAACACTAACCTCATCCAATTTTCCGTTAAATATCTCTCAAATGCGGTGTAAAAATGTTGTTTCTCCCACTTTTTTAACATGCGACTGAATAAAAATGTTAACCTACATGATGACGTAGATAAAAGAGAAAGAGAAATGACATTTTTACCCCTCAGATGTGGGACGCGTGTGAAAGACTTAATGAAAAACTGGATGGAGTTAGTGTCTGGCACCATTTCTATTAGAAAATAAAAACACAGGGACCAAAACTGTTAAGATGAGACTGAACTGTTAATGATATTAAAAGACAGAAATCAAAACCACAGTTTACTCTTTAACAAATTTAAAATATCTTTGATAATAGTCAGGTTTGAAAAATACTTTAAAGATCAAGACACGTATTTAGTTTCTATTGTGATGTTAAGAATAGTCTCTTTTTTTTTTAACGGCGACTTTCAATTTTTGCAACCATTTGGTCGCATCTCCTACAATGAGGAACCCACCACCCTACTCCTGTCAATATGTTGTCTTAACCGGGCCCACTTGACATCGGAATTTGGCTAGGCGTTCAACCGGGAAAACCAATGGGGTTTTTCCTGAAAAATCTCACAGGCAGAGAGGTTAGAACCCTGAACCACCACTGTAAAACCGGGTGTCCTCAACCAGCTAGGCTGGAATCATTAGACTAAGAATAGTCTCTTTAGCACAATGTAAATTGGTGTTCGAAACCCAGCCAGCATCACTTTTTCTACTTTTCGGTTCTTTTTATTCTAGTTTCAGTTGATTCTTTTAAGATCTTTTTTCCTTTTTTTCATGCTTTTCTATCTTACATTTTTCATGTGCTCATCATCAGGGGCGGACCCACCTTAGCGGGGTGGGGGGCGTCCGCTCCTCCTGCGAATTTTTTTTTTTTTGTTTTTATATGTTAAATTCTCGATCGACCCCCGTAAATTTTAAGTCTCGACCCCCATCCAGTCTTGAAAACTTAGTAATTGATTCCCAGTTCACTGTCCATTTGAGACACATAATATTTAACCATGTATTGGGCTAAATTATTGTTAGAAGAATAGTCATATTTATTTATATTGTCATGTATTGTCAAGCATTGAGGTATTATAACCTCAAGTGTTTCACCATTGCACAAAACCATCAACATTGTTGATGATTCGGATGGTCATAAGTACAAGAAAGGAATACATAAATAAATTAACTATTTTAGCTAAGTAATCAAGTGAAAAGTGAGAAATGATGGAAAATTTAGTTGTAAACTATGGTTTTCAACATCACAATTTTTATACCGTAACACAAGTCCTCCAACATAGTCTTGTTTGGAAACATGGTTTGGTTTCATTCACTTTTTATTTGTATATTAACTAATGACTTAAGAAAGATGTAGAATGTAGACATATGAGGTTGAAGAAACAAAATAAAAAATTTATTTTATAAGGTTTAAGAAAAACAATCTTAACTTGAACCTCAAATTGGTGGTTTACCAAACTTTATTTACCTATGTAAATATATGGTAAATTCCTAGAGGATGTTTCAAGTATTTAGAAGAAAAATAATGCCAAAAATTTATGAAAAAAAGAAAAGATGAAAGAAAGAAAACAAAACTTACAAGTTGGTATTAAAAATTTGTTGCAAAAATATGTAGTTCTTAGATAGATTTAGAGAGGTTGAGAAAAAAGTTTAGAGTGATAAAGGTGATTAGAGAGAGTTTGAGAAAAGCTTTAGAGTGATAAAGATGATTAGAAAGATTTTGGTTAGTATTTATAGATAGAAATTAGGGTTTGACATTAAAGAAGTTAGTTAAGTGGAGGGAAATAAAAAATTTTCAATTTTAAATATAAGTGGAGGGAAAATAAAAAAAATTCAATTTTAACCCCTTAAATTTAGTTTTTTGTCATTTTTTATTTAAACCCGGCCCGGTTTAACCCGAACCGAGTAGAACCGTATTGAAAAAAAGTTATATATCGATGTTTACAAGAAAAAAATTTCTACCAAGTTTTCGACCCCCATGAAAAAAATTTCTGGGTACGCCACTGCTCATCATCTAAACATTTTTTATTCTTTTGTTTTCGAGCACTTCCTAGATCCCAATTTGCAGATCTAAATTGTATCTGTATTATATTTTTTTCATATTTAAATAAGATCTCATCATTTTATAGAATAATCATCTAGCTAGATCCAGCATTACTATTTATTTCATGCTATATAAGTTTAGTTTAGTATTTTCATGTCAAATGAAAATCCATAGTATGTACCGAAACTTTTGAAAAAAAAAGCCCCGTATTTTTTGTTTGCCTTACGCCCTTAAAATAGTGAAGCCGCCATTGCATTTGACAATTAAAAGTGAGTGTTATAAGTAGTGATCAAAAAATTGTTTTTCAGCCATAAAAAGGCACAAAATATGGAACATTATCCAGTCAAAATAAGCACAAAAATGAAAAAAAAATAAAAATAAAAAAAATAAAAAAGGGCATAAAACAGGCAGCCATTATGCATTAAAAACTTTTTTTTGGAACAAAAGTGCATTAATATAAGGCTTAATGTCACGCCCTGCTTAAACTTAACTCATTTTGTTCGGGATTCCGGAAACTTCTAGCAACAACTCAATACTTCAAGATCACACACCACATCATAGAAGAAAACTCTAGAAATCATGCCATAAATATCCAAGATATTAGTCTTGGATTAATCTAGAATTAGCCTTACAAATATCATGATGTTTTGTATATTTTATAGATTAGATGATTCTAGATTAGAACAATCTAGATTAGGGGCAAGATTAGTATAAATAGGCAAGGGTGGTTCATTTGCAAACCACCTCACAAAGTTGTAAACAAGCTTCCTTTGTATTCAAGCTCTTTGTAATACAAGTGTTCTTTGTTCAAGCATCTTGTGTTCAATCTTTGTTCCATTCACTAGTCGTAGAATCGCTGCTCATTTGGTGATCAATTGGTGATCAAGGCTGATCTTAGCAGGAGTCTAAGAGCCGCACGTGAGTTTGAGGATTCACTCCGTGACAAGTGGTATCAGAGCTACGTCGATTCATTGGGATGGCTACTGATTCGGAAAAGGTTGTAACAACAAACGTTGCTGGTGGTGAAGAGAAACGTGGTCGGGACATGACTTCGTTGGGGAGCAAAGGAAGTCGAGGTAAGTCCAAAGACAAGACGCTGGAAAAACGAGTTGCTGATTTAGACACAGTAGTGTCAGGTCTTGGTACACAATTAGATGATGCATTCCAACGTCTTGATGTCTTGGAAACTGATTTCACCACCCTTCGAGACGACTTGAAGGCTGCGTTAGAAGTATTTCGTGGTGAAATACACTCAGTAATGAGTGATACTATCAAGGAGGCTATGAAAGATGTAGTAACCAAACTACGGAAAGACATGGACGAGATGGCTGCTGACACGCACCGTAGTTTGCTGGGGCTAGAGAACAAAGTTAATGACTGCAACAGGGCTGTAGTCATGGCTGGAGGGAACATCGTCAGCTTTACGCCAAGGATCGAAGTTCCAAAACCATCACCCTTCGTAGGCAAACGCGAGGCCAGGGCAGTTGATGACTTCTTATGGGAGATGGAACGCTACTTCGAAGGAGTGAACATTAACGATGATGCAACCAAGATCAAGACGGCCACACTTTACTTAAAGGATATTGCAGGCTTGTGGTGGCGACGAAAGCACGGGGAGATCGATAGAGGTACGTGCACTCTTATTACTTGGGCTGATTTCATTAAGGAAATCAAGAAACAATTCTATCCGGAAAATGCTGAAAACGAAGCTCGAAGCCGACTTCGTAAGCTGAAACATACTGGTGCTATCAAGGACTACATCAAAGATTTTACAACTCTCGTCCTTGAAATTCCGGATATGTCTGACAAGGACTCCCTCTTCTACTTTCTCGATGGCTTGCAACTATGGGCCAAAACCGAGTTAGAACGTCGTGGTGTACAAGATCTCTCTTCGGCAATTGCTATTGCTGAAGGCTTAATTGATTATAGCCGAAGAGATCCGAGACAAAAAGATCGCAAGCCTAACAACGAGAAAGGTGGGGGAGACAAATCAGCCCAAACCAAGGATAACAACACTCGCAAGCCACCACTACCCTGGAAGTCTCGAGATAAAAAGCCGCTTCAAAGAGACATTAAATGTTTTATATGTGACGGGCCACATCAAGCTCGAGATTGCCCCAAACGAGCTAGCCTGCATGCCATGATCGCCAGAGAAGAAAGCTGCCACGATGATGATGAAGCCTGCATGGGATCTATGCAAGTCTTAAGCGCGATCAAGGCAAAAATTGAAATCCGCCCAACACCAAACAGGGGTTTACAGTTCGTAAGGGTCAATATTAAAGACAATCAGGTTCGTGCGCTTGTTGACTCGGGTGCCACGCATAATTTTATGGCCGTCGGAGAGGCTAAACGCCTCAATATCAACTTCGTTAAGGGGTGTGGCGCAATAAAAACCGTTAACACTAAGGCCCAACCTATACTTGGCGAAGCGAAAGATATCCATGTACGCATTGGCGAATGGACGGGCCAGATCAACTTCTCCGTAGTAGAAATGGACGATTTCAAAGCAGTGCTTGGCATGGAATTCTTTGATAAGGTACGAGCCTTCCCGATGCCTTTTGCTAACTCCTTGTGTATCCTTGACGAGGGGAAAACATGTATGGTAAGCACCGAACGAGGGTCCAAGAATGGGCTACAGACCCTCTCTGCCATACAATTCAAAAAAGGGTACAACAAGAAGGAACCATGCTACTTGGCCGTTGCAAGGAGCGACGAGGAAACACATCAGGAGGCCATACCAAAGGTAATCAAGAACGTCCTAGAGGAATATAAAGATGTCATGCCAACAGAATTGCCAAAGAAGCTACCCCCACGTAGAGAAGTTGATCATCAGATAGAGCTGGAACCTGGATCCAAACCCCCTGCGAAGGCCCCTTATCGGATGCCGCCCCCCGAATTGGAAGAGTTACGAATACAGCTTAAAGAATTGCTGGACGCCGGTTATATTCGTCCCTCCAAGGCCCCATATGGTGCCCCCGTGCTATTTCAAAAGAAGAAAGACGGGTCGCTTCGTATGTGCATCGACTACAGGGCACTAAATAAGATCACCATAAAGAACAAATATCCAATCCCCCTTATCGCTGACTTGTTCGATCAACTTGGGAGTGCTAAGTTCTTTTCAAAGCTGGATCTCAGATCTGGGTACTACCAAGTCAGGATCGCTGAAGGGGACGAGGCCAAGACCACCTGCATCACAAGGTACGGTTCCTATGAATTTCTGGTGATGCCATTTGGCCTAACCAACGCACCGGCCACTTTCTGCACTCTTATGAACAAACTCTTCCATCCCTTCCTCGATAAATTTGTGGTCGTCTACCTTGACGATATTGTGGTATATAGTCGTACCATGGAAGACCACATAGCACATTTACGCCAAGTGTTCCAAGTGCTAAGGGAGAACGAGCTTTACGTGAAACTGGAGAAGTGCTCGTTTGCCCAAGAGGAGGTTGAGTTCTTAGGCCACAAAATCAAGGAAGGGAAACTCATGATGGATACAACTAAAATAAAAGCGATACAAGAATGGGAAACTCCGACCAAGGTTCCCGAACTTCGGTCGTTTTTGGGATTGGTCAATTATTATCGTCGTTTCATCATGAGTTACTCTGCGAAAGCAGCTCCTCTTACGGACCTATTAAAGAAAAACAAGGCTTGGAACTGGGACGACAAATGTCAAAAGGCTTTTGACGAGTTAAAGAACGCAGTAATGTCTGAACCAGTTTTGCAACTACCCGATCTCACCAAGCCATTTGAGCTACACACTGATGCGTCGGATTTTGCTATTGGAGGCGTACTAATGCAAGAAGGACACCCGATTGCATATGAGAGTCGGAAGCTCAACGACACCGAGAAGAAGTACACAGTGCAAGAAAAAGAAATGACAGCCATAGTCCATTGCCTACGGACTTGGAGACATTATCTTCTCGGGTCGAAGTTCACAATCAAAACTAACAATATTGCCACTAGCTATTTTCAAACACAAAGGAAACTAAGCCCAAAACAAGCTAGATGGCAAGACTTTCTTGCAGAATTCGACTACGTCTTGGAGTACAAGCCCGGAAAAGCCAACGTGGTGGCCGACGCCTTAAGCCGAAAGGTCGAGCTCTCCGCCATCACCCAACCAACATTCAATCTCCAAGACCAAATTAAGGAGGGACTGGAGCAGGACCCCTTTGCCAAACATCTAGTATCATTGGCTCAAGATGGCAAAACCAGGCGCTTTTGGCTCAGAGGGGGCCTACTAGTTACCACTGGGGACCGACTCTTTGTACCAAGATGGGGCGATTTAAGGCGTAAAATTATGAAAGAATGCCATGACTCTAAGTGGGCTGGTCACCCAGGAATCAAACGTACACTGGCGTTAATCGAAGATACTTTTTACTGGCCACGCATGAAGGATGATATTGAAGCATACGTACGAACATGCCTGATCTGTCAACAAGACAAAATTGAGCAACGACAACCCGGGGGCTTGCTCGAACCGTTGCCAATACCTAACGGCCCATGGGAGAGTATTTCAATGGACTTCATTACATGTCTCCCAAAATCAGACGGCTACGGTAGTATAATCGTCATAGTGGATCGATTCTCCAAGTATGGTACATTCATCCCGGCTTCTCCTGATGTCACTGCGGCCGAGACAGCACGACTGTTTTTCAAAAATGTGGTAAAGTACTGGGGCATTCCACAAACCATTGTAAGTGACCGCGACCCTCGCTTTACTGGCAAGTTTTGGTCGGAATTATTTAAAATAGCAGGGACAAATTTAAATTTCTCGACAAGCTTCCACCCTCAAACCGATGGCCAAACTGAGAGGGTTAATGCATTACTAGAGTTGTACCTTCGACACTATGTAAGTGCCAACCAACGTGATTGGGCCAAGCTTCTCGATGTAGCACAATTTTCTTATAACATGCAACGAAGCGAATCCACGGGGAAAAGCCCATTCGAGATAGTCACTGGCCGACAACCATTAACACCAAATGCCTTAGCCGCTTCTTACCAGGGTAGCAGTCCAGCCGCGTTTAAAGCTATAAAGGAGTGGCATCAACAAGCGGATTTAGCTCGGACATCATTGGACAAAGCAGCTAAAAAGATGAAGAAGTGGGCAGACAATAAGAGGCGAGACATAGAATTCCAAGTCGGGGACAAGGTTATGGTGAAACTTTTGCCACAACAATTCAAGTCTTTCAGGGCAGTACACAAAGGACTGATAAGGAAATATGAGGGCCCCTTCCCTATCATCGCACGTGTTGGCAAAGTTTCATACCGACTACAATTACCGCCTAAACTCAAAATACATCCAGTCTTTCATGTAAGTTTTCTCAAGCCTTATCATACAGATACAGAAGATCTGGAACGAGGGGTATCCAAGCGGGCACCAACCGCTGTAGTTACATCTTTTGACCGGGAGGTTGCTGAGATTTTATCGGACCGAACCATACGAAGACGAGGCGTGCCAAGCTACAAAGAGTACTTGATCAAGTGGAAGGATTTGCCTGATGCTGAAGCAAGTTGGGAAGCAGAAGACACACTCTGGCAATTCAAGGACATGATCCAAGAGTACCAGGAGCATGGCGCGACGAGGACGTCACGAGAATAGGTGGGGGAGAATGTCACGCCCCGCTTAAACTTAACTCATTTTGTTCGGGATTCCGGAAACTTCTAGCAACAACTCAATACTTCAAGATCACACACCACATCATAGAAGAAAACTCTAGAAATCATGCCATAAATATCCAAGATATTAGTCTTGGATTAATCTAGAATTAGCCTTACAAATATCATGATATTTTGTATATTTTATAGATTAGATGATTCTAGATTAGAACAATCTAGATTAGGGGCAAGATTAGTATAAATAGGCAAGGGTGGTTCATTTGCAAACCACCTCACAAAGTTGTAAACAAGCTTCCTTTGTATTCAAGCTCTTTGTAATACAAGTGTTCTTTGTTCAAGCATCTTGTGTTCAATCTTTGTTCCATTCACTAGTCGTAGAATCGCTGCTCATTTGGTGATCAATTGGTGATCAAGGCTGATCTTAGCAGGAGTCTAAGAGCCGCACGTGAGTTTGAGGATTCACTCCGTGACATTAAGCACAAAAGACACAAAATCTGTCCTATTATGCGGTCAAAATAAATACAAACGTTCACGAAAAAAGACAAAATAGTAAAAACTTGTATTTGCATCCAAAATAACAAAAAGGCACAAAATTTGACCAATTATACGGTCAAAATAAAGTGACAGGTAAACGGGCAACAAGTTGTGCCGCCACCCCCTTTTGAATGGCAAAACCTAGTCTACTGAAGACGTAATCTTAGCCCTTAGATGTCGAAATATTACTATGAATGACCCGCTGAACCCTATTAATAAGAATTAGATAGATACAGGACATAGATCTACAATATGATCATGATTGTTGTCACATGATTGACAGTGTTAAAGCAGGTTCTAGAGCTATAAGCCAACTATTACAAAAACTATAAGCGGCTATAATTGTAAGCCAACAATCACAAAAACTATAAGCGTCCTTGGAGGTAAGATCCTACCTAAACCAAATTATTTGTAAAAACCATGAGAACCAATAAGAACTTAGCATGTGTACTTATTTATTTATATAACTTCTAAAAGGGAATCGGTGCTTTGCACATGCCTCTTCCGTCCCATCATGCTGCGTTTTAACTTTTTCTTACTTTAACGTATTAACAGTTTTAATCCCGATTTTTAACGCATTTACAGTATTACTCCTCGACTTTTACTTATTGTCATATTAGCACCTAATGAGTTTTTGACTTTGATCTCTTACTTTACTTTGACACACAGTATGACTTTTACTAATTGTCAGTTTAGCCCTTGAAGATTTTTTTACTTTGATCTCTTACTCTACTTTGCTATATAGTACGACATTAATACTGTTATCTTTCTGACCTCTAACTTTTGATATTTCATTATTTGTTAACATGTGACACATTACATTCTTGCGCCGTCACGTACGGGATATGAGATTTTTTTATCAACGCATGTGACGAAGTCACATACGCAAGACCCAACTGCTTGCCCCGGCTGCTGCAACACGCGGCTCAGTCTTAAATCTGGTTAATAACTAACAGCTAAGGGCATATTATGCAATCAATATTTGGGTTTGTTAAATTCAATTCAATTATTCTATATTTCTACACATAAAAATTCTGTTACGAATTTGGTTCAATTGATCAAGCTATTTCCTTCTTAATCATCAAATTCAATTCACTGAATTCTTAATCAATATAATCGATTTCTTATAGTCACCCTAATTTGTGGTGACCTAAGAGCTGTTTTTTTCTATAGGAAAATGTCTGCAGTCTGTAGATCATATTTGCA
Source organism: Tagetes erecta (assembly GCA_030867185.1). Taxonomy (NCBI): domain Eukaryota; kingdom Viridiplantae; phylum Streptophyta; class Magnoliopsida; order Asterales; family Asteraceae; genus Tagetes; species Tagetes erecta. The sequence goes on from CM061486.1 coordinate 75,243,887, forward strand.
GATTGCAGACCACATTTGCAGACATCTGCAGAAGAAGTGATGGACCAAACCTCTGCAGTCTGCAAAAAGAAGACTGTTTGTTTTTTTAACGTCTGTAGTCTGTTGAAATAAACTGAAATTTAAATATAATTGATTTATTAAACTTAAATAATAATCCTAAAAACACAATAACACTTAAATAATATTTATAAAACCATAACAACTGTAGTTTTGGTCCTTTATGTTTATACAAACATGTAATTTTAGTCCTTTAAGTACAAAAGTCATAATTAACAACATTTGTCTTTAAATTTGTTACATTGTTGGTCCTTTAACACTAACTATGTTGAATATTCCATTTAAGTCAAAGACAATTTAGTATTTTTACCCCTAAATGACTATTTGAGTAATATTAAACTTAAGGACTCTTTATGTAATATTAATATCTTTTAATTATAACGTTAGTTTTTTTATGTATTTTTAAAACTTTTATGTATATTTTCATTTAATTAAAATATAGACAGTTTTTATTAGCACATTTTTTGTAATGTGATTATTACATTAGTACATATTTTTATTAGCACATTTTTTGTAATGTATATTTTTCAATAACAAAAATTTTACAATATTATTAGCACATTGTTGGTCCTTTAACAAAAATTTTAAAAATAACTTAAAGTGTCGAAATCTTTCGAAAATTTCTAGGAAATCTCGTTGATTTTTAAATGTATTTGTATGTTACAGTGACATTCACAATATTACATCCGCATCATAACAAATATTTAATCAAACGCAAAAAAAAATTACCAAAATTGTAATCATTAACCACACATTACTTTAAAAAGTTATAACAAAAGTACAAAAAAATGTATAATTACATAAATTCTTATGAAAAACATAATGGTAAGCTAACCTTAAATTCCAATTCATTATCACACATATAACTATATAAGTTAACCTTACAAACTTAACAAAGATACTTTAACAAAGATAACCTAACATAGCCACATAGGAGGTTATATGCAAGCTAGATGAACAAATTATAACAAAAGAGTTTTTTGGCTCTTGGTTATGCTATCACAACTTACCAGCTTCATCATCTTTGTTCGTTTCAACACTACAGCTACAGCAATAGAAAATTCAATATAACATTAAATAAAAGTAAATACACACATATGCTTGCTTTCACACACAAACAAAAAAAGCATTACAACCACAAATTACATAACCTAATTGACATGTTCATAAGTAAACGAGTTAAAATTGCATGTATTCAACTAACCTTTGTTAGTGACATCACATTTTACAAAGATAGCAAATGGGAATTTTAATCCAGAATGAAATTTGAGATTTTCTTTTTGCAGTTTGCACAAGCAAATGCAACCTCGTTTCCCCTATCCTCAGATAAATCAACAACTGTGACAAATATACCCTTTTGTACAACAGCTATGCAAAGAGCTCTACCTCTAAATCTATTTTGTCCTAAAACACTCAATCTTATGACACTTGCTATCAAACAAATCTAGTATCACTTTGTGCATTCTATCATCAAATTGGTATCAAAAGTTTGAGACTATACATTGCCCAATTCAATTTAAACCCAAAATCATGACTGCATTGATCTACTCCAACTTCAATCACCAACAAACCCCATATCAGATTCAGATCAGAATTCAACTACTAACAAAAGCAATCAATAAAAATCAGATCAGAATAAAAAAAATCGTAAAAGGGTCGCGTAGAGGGAGCAGAAAGTGTTAGTATAATTGGAAATTTTAACTAGTTAATAAAGTCAGGGACTATAGTTGTCAATAGTTCATAGTTAGTTTGTTACATTTTGAAAGGTTGTTAGTTGGTTATTGGATCTATAAGAGTTCAAGGTTGTAACAGTTTTCATAACACAATTTAGCAATTCACGGTGCAAGAGAAAAAGAAGACAAGAGAAAAAAAGAAAATCGCTACGATTCAAAGGAGAGAATTGAACAACGATTGATCGAATTGATTGAACCAATTCACAGGATCGAATTGATTCAAACAATCGGCTGAACAGAGATATAGAGTCTATTTGATTCAGAGCCATCATTGATCCAAAATTCGGTACCCCATACCGAAGAAGAACCAAGACAATGGCAGGACGCGGTGGTGGAGCTGAAGGTCTGATTCCCCTCAAAATCAAGTAATCACCATTAGAGATGGCGGTTCAATTCCTCTACAATGTCCCATACTTACAGCCATGAATTATACAATTTGGGTGTTACGGCTGAAGGTGATATTCAAGGTTCACGCCCTGTGGGATGTAGTCGAACCACCAGCAGGGGCTGTGATTAACAATAAGAAAAACAATCAGGCAATTGCTTACCTTTACCAAGCAATGCCTGAAGATCTGATTCTTCAAGTGGCCAATCTATCAACTTCACAAGAAATCTAGAATTCGTTGAAAACTAGATTTGTTGGGGCAGAAAGAGTTAAAAAAGCAAGGTTAATCACTCTGAAAAATGAGTTTGACTCATTATCTATGAAAGAAGGAGAGACAATTGACTCATTTGCAGGCAAACTAAGTTCTATTGCTTCAAAAGCAAGTGACTCTGGGTCACCAATGCAAGAATCTGTGCTGGTAAAGAAGCTTCTTGACTCAGTTCCTGAGAAATTCATTCAGATGGTGGCATCAATGGAGCAGTTTCTTGATCTTGATACAATGTTGTTACCTGAAGCCATTGGCAGGTAAAAGCATTTGAAGAAAGAACTATGATGAAGTCAAGACAACACAAACAACAAAAGGATGACCAGTTGTTACTGTCCTACTCAGAATGGTAAGCAAGATCACAGAAAAAGAAGGAATTTGAAGCCAGACCAAGAGGTGGTAGATCTAACAGAGGAAGAGGCAGATCCAGTCTCAAAGGAAGAGGATCTGACCAACACTATAAGAGTCACCAGGGCGACTATAAGGGAAAAGACAAATCACAGATCAAGTGCTTCAAATGTGACTTGTTGGGCCATTATTCTTCTGAATGCCCACAGAAGAAGAAAGATCAAGAAGCCAATCGCACTCAAGCAGTAGAGGATGAGCCTGCATTGTTAATGACTGTTCTAGGGGGTCCAAAAGGAGCTGGTATTTTTGAATGAATCTAAAGTACATCCTGTCAAATTTGAAGGAGAAACTAATCAAGAATGTGATTGGTATTTGGACGATGGTGCATCCGATCACATGACTAGGAATAGAGAAGCATTCTCAGCGTTGGACATAAATGTGGGAGGAAACATAAGGTTTGGTGATGGTTCTACTGTCTCAATAGCAGGAAGGGGTTCCATAGTGCCGCAATGCAAGAATGGTGAACAAAGGGTCTTGACTGATGTGTACTTCATTCCACAATTAAAGAGTAACATTTTCAGTTTAGGGCAGTCCATAGAGGGGGGTTGTGAGGTTAAATTGAAAGACAACTACTTATGGATATATGAAAGAAGAGGTAAGCTCTTAATGAAAGTGCAGAGATCTGTGAATAGATTGTATAAGATAAGTCTGCAGATTGGATCTCCAATGTGTTGCATGTCAAAGATAGATGATGAGACATGGAAGTGGCATGCCAGGTTGGGCCATGTAAATTTTGAGGCTATGAAAGCAATGTCCTTAAAAGGATTGGTAAGAGGGTTGCAGTGACATTCACAATATTTTTAACGCATTTACAATATTATTTACGCCGTTTATAAAATTTTAAAAATAACTTAAAGTGTCGAAATCTTTCGAAAATTTCTAGGAAATCTCGTTGATTTTTAAATGTATTTGTATGTTACAGTGACATTCACAATATTACATCCGCATCATAACAAATATTTAATCAAACGCAAAAAAAAATTTACCAAAATTGTAATCATTAACCACACATTACTTTAAAAAGTTATAACAAAAGTACAAAAAAATGTATAATTACATAAATTCTTATGAAAAACATAATGGTAAGCTAACCTTAAATTCCAATTCATTATCACACATATAACTATATAAGTTAACCTTACAAACTTAACAAAGATACTTTAACAAAGATAACCTAACATAGCCACATAGGAGGTTATATGCAAGCTAGATGAACAAATTATAACAAAAGAGTTTTTTGGCTCTTGGTTATGCTATCACAACTTACCAGCTTCATCATCTTTGTTCGTTTCAACACTACAGCTACAGCAATAGAAAATTCAATATAACATTAAATAAAAGTAAATACACACATATGCTTGCTTTCACACACAAACAAAAAAAGCATTACAACCACAAATTACATAACCTAATTGACATGTTCATAAGTAAACGAGTTAAAATTGCATGTATTCAACTAACCTTTGTTAGTGACATCACATTTTACAAAGATAGCAAATGGGAATTTTAATCCAGAATGAAATTTGAGATTTTCTTTTTGCAGTTTGCACAAGCAATGCAACCTCGTTTCCCCTATCCTCAGATAAATCAACAACTGTGACAAATATACCCTTTTGTACAATAGCTATGCAAAGAGCTCTACCTCTAAATCTATTTTGTCCTAAAACACTCAATCTTATGACACTTGCTATCAAACAAATCTAGTATCACTTTGTGCATTCTATCATCAAATTGGTATCAAAAGTTTGAGACTTTACATTGCCAAATTCAATTCAAACCCAAAATCATGACTGCATTGATCTACTCCAACTTCAATCACCAACAAACCCCATATCAGATTCAGATCATAATTCAATTACCAACAAAAGCAATCAATAAAAATCAGATCATATCAAAAAAATCGTAAAGGGGTCGCGTAGAGGGAGCAGGAAGAACAAACCTTTGATTTTTAAGCAACCGACGGCGCAAAGGGAGCAGGAGAGGTTAGTGACGGCGTAGAGGGAGGAGGAGAGGGATGACTGGTGGTTGGACGGTTGCAACGATGGCTGAAAGGGGTGTAGCGGCTGAATGGGTTGTGGTCCCTGGTGTGGATTACGGTTGAGAGTAGCAGCGTGATGGGGATTACGTTGTGTTCCCGAGTTTATTTTAGAAGAGAAGAGAATGGAAGTGGAAGGAAACACAAAAGCAATTGTGTTCCAGAGTTTTATTTTAAAGGATAGAAGTGAAAGAAAAATAAAAAAGTGTGTTCCCGAGTTTACTTAAGGAGGGAAATGGAAGGAAGTGAAGGGGAATTTAAGGCTAAAATCAATCTTTCCAAATTGGAAAAAAGTGGAAGGAAGGAAAGAGAAGGGGGAGAAGGAAAGAAAAGAGAAAGGAAGAGAAGAGAAATGAATGATTTCTCTTCACTTCTTTCCTTTAATGAAACTCGAGAACACAACGTTAGGGTTGAAAGAGAAGAACATGAATGAGAAGAAGACTTGAGAAGATGTGAGAAGATGTTAGTCCATCTCTGCCTCAAGAAGAGGGCGCGCAGACATTTTTAAATGAAATGCCTTCTGAAAAACAAACGCACTGCAGACCAAAACGTCTGCGCGTGGTCTGCACGGCGCAGACAAAAAAGGTCAGGAAGATCTTTTTGTAAAAAAACAAGGGTTAAATGCATATTTCCCCCTCCAAAACACTTTAAATGCATATTTCCCCGGCCAAAAAAATCAATTGCATATTTCCCCTTATAAACAACTTTAATTTGCATATATACCCATTTTTAATAAAGACATTTAGTTAACATTGGGTATATATGCAATTGATTTTTTTAGTTGGGGAAATATGCATTTAAGAGTGTTTATAGGGGTAAATATGCAATTAAATCATAATAGTCGATTATATGAATTGGCAATCATCACTATCTTGATCAAGCTTAATCCTGAGGTGACTCACATATTAAACCTTTTTTATGGCTGTGATATACTACCGTTATATCTGTCAAACACTGCTATATCTATCACAAACTGATAACCCTTAAATGATAACATACTAGGTTTAATACCCGTGTGTTACACACGGGTTAAATAGTAATATTTATAAAGAAATTATAACCATTATATTTAACAATTTGTAAATATATAACATTTAAGGAGTTGGCTCTATCAACTTGCATGGTGAAAAATTTAGCTAAATTTTACCTCTCAAACTTCCTATTATAGAAAAAAAATCCCTCAAAACATTGCCCCCTAAAAGTTTGATTTATTAGATAGATGCTTTTATTTTTAGTGCAACCTTTTATTTAGAAAAAAATATGGGTAACAGGTAAATAAATGTGCTACTAATTCTATAAAACATTTTTCTTATTACTGGTTTGTCATATTATTTTTAAATAAATCATGTCATGTGCTACTATAATTTTAGACAGAGCTACAATGGATAAATGCTACATACCATTACATGCCAGTGGTTTGTTTGTTTTATATTTTAACTACACATCAAGTTATAATGCTTAACCATTTCAGAGGCAAATATCTTAACTATTCAGACATCTGCTCGCGAAACAAACAGTCTGAACCATTAAGTGCTGAACCATTCAGACATCTGAACCATTAAGAGGCTGAAACAAACAGCCCCTAAACTTTAGATCCAACAGCTCTTATTCAAGGTGCTTCACATCTAAGATATGCTTGGACCTAGTTTTATTTGATTTATTGTACACATTTATGTAATTGGAATTTAATGTTATTTCAACTATTTTAAGTACCATGAGCTACGGACAATCTATTCACTTTCGTTCGCCCCGAGGGTTCCGCCATCGGTCGGGTGTGACACTATCCACCCTATACCACTGCTTCTGTCGGAAATAATAACCACTACCATACCAATCGCTACATCCGTATAACACCACCTACCATTGACACGCTGCTGCTACTATATCACTCGACCACCACCATTGATCTTACAAGGCTTCACTCACCATCTCTGATCATCCCTACTGCCAATAACCATTGTTGTTGCTTTAGTTTCATTGTATAATCATCATCACCGCCACCATGGTTTCAATGGAAAAACCACCACAGCCACCATGGTCACAACGGAAAAACCATTACAGCCACCATTGATCACCACAAACAGCACCGCTCGCTGTTATACCACACCACAACTATCGTTATCGTTAAGCTATCAGAACTTGCAATAACCTTGGATCACCATCATAACACTTTCATTTACGTACTAGAAGTGCATCTAGTTGATATAACGTTCATTGGCATTATCATGTTGTTGGAAAACAAAGAATAAACTCGCAAACCTAGCCGTTACTATGTCTTGCCTGTTCACCACCACCACCAACGATTTGTTGGTTAGACCACCACCATTACTTGAACCGTAAAGGAGAGACGAAGAAAATGATCTGTAGGTGTCGTGCAATATTGGATCTCGCCGGAAAAGCATCTAAAATGGTGACGACTGTGGCGGAAGGGGGTTTAGTGTTTGGTAAAAGTGATAGAAGAAATGAGAATGAGAGGTTTTATAGATAGAGTTTCATGTAGGCTCTCTTTTAAATAATATTCGCAACTCCAATATCGTGTCTCCAATATCGTGTCTCGTATAATTTGTCATCTCCAGTCTCCATCAAGACAATAATTTTTTTCATGATATTCCAAATCGTTTCTATATATTATTTAGTTTATTATTAGTTTGATTGTCTGAACATATTTGAACGAATACGCATTTCGAAGCGTTCCCTCTATAATAACTTTTAAACTCTCGAAATACTTATTATACTATATTATAATAACTAGTTTAGTGCACGTGCTACGCTCGGGAATACACCATTCAATTGGTGCTTTTAAGGATATTCATGGGGGGCATGAACGGTTCCAATCAGTTTTGAGACAAAACCGTGGCAAAACCGGAACACAATTATTTTTTGACAAAATATCTTTTTAGTATAGCAATATTATACTCAAATTAAAGATAATTAAATGCTTGGTTTTATGGTGTAGTTTTTTAAATAAATAATTTCGTATAAAAAAGTTATGTGTGATTGAAAAATACGGAAGTCTTTACTTGTATATTATTATCACTTTGGCGATAAGTTTAATTTTTATGCCATATCAAATACAAACCGACTCACGTACACCCTAGTAGTAGAGGGTTTAAAATGTAACTACAATTAATTTTCCAAAATTTTCCTAAATATTAGAGGATTAATATGTAATTAATGTTAATAAAATATATTTGATATACATATTTTAAATAAAAAACATTATTGTGAGAAAAACTCTCAAATAATGCCACATAAGCAAAGTTGCTCTCAACGGATGTCACATAAGCAAATTTCGTTTTGCTATATTATATTAGAGATTAAATGTAATATTTATAGTCTTATACCACCCAGATTATCATTTGGGTTCTGCGTTTCCTATGTGCTTCGCATTTAAATACGTTTGCTCGTTATAGAAACAATTACTTTTACTTCTTATAAATTTATGATACAGATTTCATATTCACATGTAGTAATTGCACTTGTTATAACATGTCGAGCCTTCGGGCCTTGTTTATCGTTGGGCATTATTGGGCCTCTAAGCCCATTCATTTAAAATTCATAATTGGGATAATATGATTAACGAAGTTGTGTTGACGGAGTTATCCTGAAAATGTCGGGTGTCACATTATTCACCTATCAAGTTGTTTTTAAGTGAATTTGTGGTTATGATCGAAGATATCGATGAAAAAGATGTTTATATACAAAAATAAATTCGCTAGACAGAATTTATAAATTCATTCCATCGAATTTAAAAGATTAATAAATGCTAATATATGTACATAATAAATTCGCAATATGCTATTGCGAATTTATAAATTCCCTAATTTGAATTTTTTTTATAAAAAAACTAGAATAAGATAGAAAAGGAAAATAAAATAAAATAAAATAAGAAAATGCAAAATTTCCTTGACCCAGTTCCTTCGATTTTCAAGAAGAGATTAGTAAACTTAGAATTAAAAAATTTATGACACGATGAATGAACAGATGATACGACTTCATATGTAAAGAAAATGATATCAGTTTAGCACTTCAATTTTTCCTCCAGAAAGCCGTGGTTTTGAAGTATTGCTAATATGTTTGTCCTTTTATACTCATGCCTAATTATTTTCAACCAATGACTAGTAACTAAAGTGCTTGAGTTAATTTCGTTTTAGGTCACTATGATTTGACAGGTTTAACATTTTTAATCCAAACTTTTAAAAACTCATTTTTTAGTCACTGAGGTTTCATTTTCGTTTCAATTTTAATCACGCTCTTAACATCGTTAATATATTCATGTTAACGTTAATAAAAAGACCAAAATGCCCTTGTTCTCTCTTTACAATCTCTAAAGAGTATGAAATGAAATTAAGTCAAAGATGGTGATTTTTGTAGAGTTCTAACCTAAATCCATCCTCACTTCAATTCTCCATTGGCTACAACCTGCAAAAACCTTAACCATAAAAAGAACACTTCAAATGTCAAACCTACCACTAATTTGAAATCTAGCCCTTTCTGCTTTATCGCATCAACACCACCAGGCCGCTACCACAATCACCTCCATCCCAATCGATCTACTCTTATATATGCTCATCATCACCGCCTTACTATCATCATTGTCGCCCTCCTAACACTAGCTACAAACCCTCCCTCTAGTCACCGTTACAACCCTTACCAACTATAAACCCCTTTATCACCTTCGTTTCTAAAATTAGATTCATGGTTAAATGCAAAAGCTAGACGATGGGGTTACGAATGATGGTGACAGTCGTGATTGTGATGATGCCAGTCAATAGAGATTGTGACACTCCGCCTCATACGAGAATAAAAAGACTTAAAAAAAAAAAAAAGAAGAAAATTACGCGATACGCGCACAAGGGACAATGGTCTGCGCGTATCGCCTAGTGTAACCAAAACCGGGTGCGCGAAACAGGGGCAGCCGCAGTATTCGACGAAACCACCTCTCCTACGCGATACGCGCAGGAGACGTGTGTGTGTTGCGCGTATCGCGTAGCACACATTCACCAGCTATAAAAAGGGGGCGACCCCCCCTCCATTCTTGCACCATCTCACTCTCTCTCTAGTCTTTCTCTCTCTAAAAATCCGGCCAAAATCTCCGGTGAAGCTCCGACGAAGTCCCGACAAGCTTTCGGCAAAGAACGGAAGTACTCGGAAGCTCGGTTCGAGTGCGGGTTTGCTCACGAGAAGTTTACGAGGTGTCTTCGGTGATCGGTAAGACTCGTTTTTATATTTCTTCGAGTACTTACCATTTTATATAATTATATTATATATATATACCCGAGATACTAAATGAGACCCGTCATAATAGTGAACGGTGTTCTCTACTACGTGTGAGCTTAAGATCTGCTGGACGAAGCAAGGTGCTGTCGAAGTGCTGCCCAACTCTAGAGAGACTTCCGTACCCAGGTCCTCACTCTGCTCGACTCATTAGGTAATGTCTAAGATTCCGTACCTATGTAAGATATATGTATGACTTAAGTCCATGGAAGAACCAGGGTTTTAGAATAGAACCTTCCTAGTTATATAATAATACTAGGAATAAAGTATGTTTTCAATGAATGATAAGAATCGTGTGAAAACACGATAATATGATGTTGTGGCTTTTCAAAAAGAATGATAATAAGAATGTAGGATAACCCTGACTCAGATGTTGAATGCACTCTGAGAGGAATGGCTATGCCAAGGACTAAAGTCATCGCCATAGTCACATAATATGACTAAGGCAATGCATCAGTGAGAAAGACACTGATAGGATTATCCCCAGGGGAATGAATCCTAATAAGTATGAAATGTTTACAGGGTTGTCTTGATTAGCCACTAGCTCGTGATAAGTAGACTACATCTGAAGGTGAGTCTAACCGCCCCTCTTTTATATGTTTTATGATTTCGGGGTTGTATCCGAGCTTGTATGAAAAGTATGAAATGTTTTATGAATGTTATGAATATATATATATGTGTACGCATATGTATATATGTGGTTATAAGTAGATCGCTACCTGGTGATTCAACGCACCTCAACTCCAGGTTCGTCCGGTTGTTGTGTTGTTGGTCCGCGGTAATAAGCTTCGCGTTAAGAGTCGTCTGACGAAAAGGACGGCGGCTACATGCCACAGGGCAAGTCATTAGGGCAGGGCTTCGCGCTAAGAGGTAGTTGTTTAAGGAACTACCGGCTCCGCCTCGGGATGTATATGCGTCTAGTTGGATCCAATTAGGTAGACTGTCTGCTCGTAACAGGAGAGGTACCACCCGCCTAGGCAACATGATGCGACCGAGAGAGGTCATAAGGGTACCTTGGTTATTCCTGTATGCGGCATATACGTTAACAGGCTCTAACGCAAGTTGGCCATAATAAGATATGGCGTTAGAGAAGAGTTGGCTTGTAGATAACTTATTAACCACACATGTATGAATAATGATGTCTAAATGTTTTATACGTCTTATGTCACTGGTTACGACTCACCAACACATAGTTGTTGACGTCTTTTAGCTCGTGATGCAGGTGAAAGAAATAACCGTGGACATTAGCTAGGAAGGCCTAGCTAGAGATGATTGGATGGTAGTACTCCACATAGGAGGAAGGAAGACGCTTGGGATTAGTGTCTTTAGTTCTGTTAAGATGTAATACGCTCATTTCGAGTGTCAGACAATGTTGTTATTAAACAATTAATGAAAGTTTAATTTGGGACCGTATTTGTGGTCTTTTTATTAAGTCTTCCGCTATATTTTATTTGATTGGCTGATGTTATGCAACGTGTCAGGCCCTGGGAGTCGGGGTGTGACAGAGATGATCTGAATGGAGGCGTTGTGGTGGTGGTCCGGAGCAGCGATGCATTTCGAGAAAAAATTTCATTAGTTAGGGTAGGCCTGGTGGTTGTCTTTGGTTAGTGGCATGGTGGTGCTTGGTGAAGGATGCGACAGGGTGGTGGTGCCGAAGGTGTGATGGTGGCGTCAACTTGGCTGTGGGGGTTACTCATGTAGGAGGAGAGGGGTGGTTTTTAGAGAAAGAATATAGATAAATGTGTGTGTATATTTTGTATTTATTTTTGTTCACATGTGTTAAAGGGTATTTTAGTCTTTTCATACAAACTTAACATAAAAATATTAGTAGTGTTTAGGAAAGTGACTAAAACTGAAACAAAAAATGAAACCTTAGTGACCAAAAAATGAAATTAACTCTAACTACATGGTTTTGATTTGAGAAGCTCAATTGACTTGTTTCCCACATACATTCGACATATATCTCATCCTCTCTTCATGGATTATTGAGTTTTATGACTTTGCCTTGATATCTTGGATGGAAACATAGACAATGATCATCATTTAAGGACCATTTTGAATCTAATCATTGATAACTTTATTGGTTGAGGTGGACATAGACAATGATCTAGATTTAGAAACATTATGAATGTGAATTTGGGTTTTCAAATAATGAGTGTCCCAGGTCTATATTTTCATATAACAGAGAAGATGATCAAATATACGTGTTGATGAGAGCTTCACTTTTATATTCACATATAACATAAAAAATTATCATTACAGGTCAATGCTCACACATAATAAAGGAGATAAACACGAGTGAAATTCTAAATAGCTAACAAGAAGCATCAATTCAACATTAAAGATTTGAGTTTAAGAACAGAATTAAAAAGATTGGGAACGAAAATAAAACCAACCAAGAGATTCTACAAAGTAAGAATGAATCTAACTATCTAAAAAACTAAAAATTACATCCACAAAAAGTAAATGCTATAACGGTGGTTTGTTGTTATACTCCAAGGGTATAACATGTATTAGTTATAACCTAAGGAAGTGTTTTTAACAATCTACCAAAATGAATGAAAATATCTAACGTGACGTGTAACCTTTGGCCGCCTGATGTATTGAGATAGGAAGAAGTTGTTTTTGTTTCCTCTATAAATATCTTCTTCATTTCTTCATCTCATCTGTTCCTTCCTCTTTTCATTCTTCTTCTTGTTGTCAATTGTTGTTAACTGTTAATTGTTAATTGTTAATTATTAATTGTCAATTGATTGATCTATATGCTAGCGACGAACATTCGCCGTTGCCGGTTTGATTATCAGCGTCCGACTTAGATTATGAGCTGGTTTGACAAACTCCGGGGCTCTAATTGTAGCCGCTTTATTGCCGGCCTTTTGATTTTCATTCTCTATCATTCTTTTCAATTAGTTTCTAATTTCCCTAATCCTATACACCCTTCGATTTCGATTTCGATTTGATTATTTCATCTTATTTTCATTTGTTTCTTTCAATTCTCAATCTCTCTTTTTATTCCATGGATTTCACGGATTCAATTTCGGGTAATTATTCCATTCTTCGCTACATGTAAATTGTGATATTTTATGCAATTCAGGATCTGCTGATCTGTGTTATGATGCTAACGTATGTTGTTATGAGAGTGTAGATCAATGTGAATGATGGGTTATTGAACAGTTTTGATGTTTGGGTTATGTTAAGGACCAACTGTCTTTTTATATTCCTATTTATGGTCATTAATTCCTGATATTTTTTGGATATTGGTAATGAAGTTCGTCCCGAGCTATCACCCGGTTTAGTGTACGAGTCTAAGTGTTTTACTTTGTATGGTTAAAGGTGCCTAAATGTTTTACGTTGTATGGTTAAAGGTTTCTGTTGGACTATTGGTTGACCGATTAACTTAATTTAACCAGTAACGAGAGTTGTGGTGAGTCTCTGCTGCGTTTGTAGTAATGAGAAGCCCCAATACTAGCGAAAAACACTTATGGGTGTTAGAGGCGGGATTAAGATCTTTATAAACTTTTGAGTGCTTGGTCGTAGGTCGTTGCGCCAACCGCTTTCTAAAAAAATGTCTTTTTTATGGTCCTTGTTTTAATTTTAGTAAATTCACAAATTGATTAGTCTAGGCTAATCTAATATGTAAGTTGTTTTGTTCATAGGAACTTTGGCATCCTGCATTCAGATGAAACAGAGTTCAAAACCTTCTGTGGTTGTGATAGGAAGTGGTATATCAGGGATATCTGCAGCTCATATACTCAATAATGCTGATTTTGAGGTGAACTTACTTATTGTACAATATGGCCTTTTTTTTGTTTTACTTTATATTGTAATTAACAAGTCGTATGGACCATACAGGTTGTGTTATTGGAATCGCGCGATAGAATTGGTGGCAGGATCCACACGGATTATTCATTCGGTTGCCCAGTTGATATGGGAGCATCATGGCAAGTTGCATATGTCCCTTTCAGTCCACCTTTTATTTTGCTACTGATTATGCAAATAAACTGTAATATATTTGAACCATTTTTCAGGTTACATGGTGTCTGTAACGAAAATCCTTTGGCCCCATTGATTCGTCATTTAGGGCTGTCATTGTATCGGACAAGTGGGGACAACTCAGTGCTATATGACCATGACTTGGAGAGGTAGTGTCTACTTTTCTACTATTTTGTTAAGCTTTCAAGAAAATTTGTGCTATAATAACTGTATTTATTTCTTACTAGTTCATTTAATAGAAGTTAGTTTAACTGGTACAAACATAACATAACATATGGATATATAGTTTATAACTATTAACAGCTCATTTTTAAGCTAATGCACTTCTAGTGAAATGTTAAAAATGTTATATTGTCGTAATGCTTAGTGTGGTAGCATTTTTGAACTGTTCGGTATGCTGTTTTGTGGATTTCTTATGCATTTGATCAATAAATTAAAAAGAAAGTGTTACAAGATGATTTTGTTTGTGCAGCTATATGCTTTTTGACAAGGAAGGTCATCAGGTTCCTCAACAAATGGTTATTGAAGTCGGAGAAGCATTTAAGATAATTCTCAAGAAGGTAGGTTTGGAATTTATCTTTTTCTTTGAAAATGCTACGTGGTAATGCATTTTTCTTTTCTTAACATGTTATCATGTTGATGATAGACTGAAGAAGTGAGGGCGGAAAATCAACATGACCTTTCGGTTCTTCAGGCGATATCAGTAGTATTGGAGCGGCATCCAGATTTAAGGTATATTATTTCTGTGTTGTATAGTAAGTTAATACTTAAATAGGAGAGTGCCTTTTGCATGTTAACATCATCACATACCTCCTGCAGACAAGAGGGACTGGCTTATGAAGTGTTACAGTGGTACATATGTCGGATGGAAGCATGGTTTGCTGCAGATTTAGATATGATATCTCTGAAAAACTGGGATGAGGCGAGTCATACATACGTTGATTTATGCTGAGCTCTCTTGAATTCATTTTTTTCTTAACTGTTAAAAACCTACTTAGTTAAATATTTTACACATTTACGGTGCATGATCTAAAGATTATAATCGTACTCATCCCTAATATAAGAGCATGTATATGCATTTTATTTTAATATATTTTTTATATACACTATCCGGGGTTGCTAAGATATGATAAATTACGTGCTTGCTGAAACACATTTGCAATCACCCAACTTATGGTACTAAACAAAGATGATTTTTAACAATAGTTTATTGATATTCGTTTAAACAAAGATGATCATATACTAAAGGCAATCTTTGATATGCAGGAAAATGTCCTTACTGGTGGGCATGGCTTGATGGTTGAGGGTTACTATCCAGTGCTGAAGGCCCTGGCTAAGGGTATTGATATTCGTTTAAACCACAGGTTCGTTCCAAAGTTGTGATTAGTATATAAAATGTAAGCGCTTGTGTGTTTTAAAAGCGGTTTGGTGTCAACAGGGTTACACGGATCTCAAATGTGAAGCCTAACGAGGTGGTGGTTACCGTCGAGGGTGGAAAAACATTTGTTGCAGATGCTGCTATTATTACAGTTCCCATTGGTGTATTAAAGGCGAATTTGATTGAGTTTGAACCAAAATTACCTGACTGGAAGGTTTCTGCTATATCAGATCTCGGGATGGGGAATGAAAACAAGATTGCATTACGTTTTGATAATGTTTTCTGGCCAAACGTCGAATTGTTGGGTACAGTTGCCCCGACATCATATTCCTGCGGCTATTTTCTAAATCTACACAAGGCAACAGGACATCCGGTACTCGTCTATATGGCGGCTGGAAGATTTGCTTATGATCTTGAGAATCTTTCTGAGGAAGCCGCTGCTGATTTTGCAATGCTGCAGCTTAAAAAGATGTTCCCTCAAGCAACAAAGCCAGTAAGTAGTTATTGTAGTTATTGTTTAGCGGCAAGTTTCTTACTTAATGGGACTTGAATCCATGACCTTAGGTGTTTTAAAGGCTGTCTTTGCCAACCGACCATGTGTTTCTCTATGGGGCTGTAAACGAGCTAAGCCTAACCGAGCCAGGCTGGGCTTGGCCTTGGGCTTGGTTTGTTTGCTCTTCTTGTTTATAAACCGTACATAACACCAAAATGGTCATATGATTTTGGTCTATTTGATTTGGATTTGTAGTAAAGTTTACGTATGGTATAAGTTTGTGTTGCTAAAATTTAGGTTTTAATTAAATGAGTCAAACGAAACGAGGTAGCCGCAAGGTTTTTTTAACAATCTTATTAGTTTGTCTGTCTAGTTTCTAGTTTAGAAGTTTCACTTGATCATAAAGTAAATGATTTGTACATAAAACAAACAGATTCAGTATCTTGTCTCGCGTTGGGGAACAGACCCTAACTCCCTTGGATGCTACTCGTACGATGTGGTTGGAAAGCCAGGTGATATATATGACAGGCTTCGTGCGCCTTTGGGCAATCTTTTTTTTGGAGGTGAAGCGGTTAGCATGGAAAACCAGGGATCTGTGCATGGAGCTTATTCGTCTGGGGTTGCTGCTGCAGAAAAATGTCGTCAACTTCTTATGGAGAGACAAGGTTTCTTGGAAAAGTTTCGTATGTTCTCGTTCGACGATGCAATTTTTGAAGCGGTGTTTCCTCTCCAAATCTCCAGGATGTGATGGATGCCAAAAAAACCCGTCTTATCATGTCTCTTGGAGCGTTTAATTCCAGTACTTTTAATGTTTTTATCGGTTATGTTTTGTTCTCGTACTCCGGCATGTTTAATTCCAGACTGATATTTGGATGCAAATTCAAGTGTTGATGATGCTATGCTATGTGTTGCATTGGTGTTTAATTTGGAATCAAATCTTAATAGTCAAAATGTAGCATCAGATCTAAACAAAGTGTCAAGTCTTTGATAATGGTGAACAGCTCATTCTTTTCAACATTTAAGATCAAATACGAAATATTATTACAATCATGTGTATACAATGATTGATATTTGAATTATTGAGCCAAGAATAATTGAAATCCTGTGGGGTTGTAGTGTTTTGCTCTTAGTGCGGACTCGTTACAAAATGTGTTCAAAAGTTACGAAGTAGATCTTGGATAAAGTTCTAAAACGCTTCATAACGTTTCACACATCACTATGGAGGCATTATTTTATACAAAAAAACGTCCCATAACGCACTATGTGGGGGGCATTATGAGGGAAGATTTTTTATGGGCGTTTTAAATGATGGTGGAGCATTATGTTGGTTCACATAACTCCGGCAGCACCTTGAAGAATCTTCAAGTTAATGTCTTGGTTAATTGAAATTTACGTTTGAATAATATAATAATAGGGTTTTGGTAACATGGGTTTTGCATAAAAGTTTCAAGCTCATATGTATGTGGTAGGGAAACTACTTGTATGATAGAATGTGTAATTATAATTCTAGGGTGTAAGTGCAAGGTGAATATCAAACTCATAATAAATCAACAAAAACATGATAAAAGTTCGACGAATGTTATGCAATAATGCCAATGATTATAGTTTAAGGCTAGGGGTGTACTCTCAATCTCTTTCACTCCACTTATGCGTCACATTAGTTCCACAACACTCTACATTTTCCCATTTCACTTCACTTCAAGTGTAGAAATAGTTTCACCCCTCTTCACCATTTCATTCCACATCACCAGTTTATTTAATTACACAAATTAAATTATTATTTCTTTAAAAACTTGAAAAACACATAATAAAAAAACGAAAGATACATAACATGTTCACAATCAAAAAAATTCCCAATCAACAAATATAAATCAAAATCTAGAGATGAAATAGATACCGACTATAATCATATATATTCATATACACACATAGATAAAGAGCCCTTCATGCGTGAACACAACTATGAAACCCCTTTCACTTGCTATTCACACCCCCTCCGGTGTGGTGTAATGGAGGCATGGAGCATGAAGGGTTATGTGGCAAGGGAGCGTGAGGGGTGTTGGACCATATCATGAAGCCTAAGATGACAAATATATTGCTAATCTGCTAGGCATGCGTAAGCACACTAAATGCTGAAAAATGTTCCTTGATTTGCCATCCGTTAAAGGTTTAAGATAAACGAAGTGCAAACTGTGTTATAAGTAGTCATTTTATTTTTAGTTTTATTCTTTAACAAAATTTAGTCTTCCTTTTTTAATTTTCATTTAGTTTTTTTATCGTAAATTAACATTGAAGTTGAACTAAGTGTTGAATAGTTTTCAAAGTATTTAATTCTCAGTTTGGGTACTCAATATGAGTTCTCGGTTTGAGTACAAAAACTTGATGCTCCTAAGGCACAACGAAGTCCGAGACTAATGATTCGTGTGAGTTATTTTTCTGACAAGTAAACTCAACAGATAAGAAGTAATCGAGAACCATCTTCAAAGAAAAGAGGTACATGTTAATTTGAGCAAAAGAGATGAAGATGCTAATCCAGACTATGATCGAACTGTGCAACTAGAACAAGGAACAAAAGTGTATTTCAGATAATCAAAAAGATGATTGTTGAAAACTGAATCATACTAAAGTGATCACATTTTGACATATAGTTGATAGCATCGGTATAAGGGAGATTGATGTATCAAATACGTATTTCAGATTATTTGTGTCATAATACGAGTTTTAATACTCATACAAATGTGAGTACTAAAGAACTCACATGAGGTTTAACGAGTTTTTAGGTTAGCATTGTTTTGTATATGTTATTGTTCGACATATCCACAGTTTCATTACATTCTAATGAAAGTTTGTTATCGTTTTCAGGTTTTTCGGTTTGATAAAAACCTCATACTAGTCAAGATTTATCGAGCTCAAGCCTAAAAGAAACATATTATGTCATCAAGCCGGAGCCCAAGCTTTACATATCAAGCTCGAGCCGGCTCACGGGACTTAACAAGCTTTTTATTTATTTTATAAATATATATTTCTTACTAATATTTAAACTATATACTCTCCGTTACATATTAATTGTCATAGGACCCAAAGCACATAGTTTAAGAAAATATTGAATTATTATAGTCTTATTGATAAAACGACAATAATTGCCTCAACTTAAAATCAATGTTATGTTTTGTATTAAATAATTAAGAGCAAACTGGAAATTAAACATATTTTTTGAAATGGGCATTTAAATTAAGACAACAAAAAATAGAAAGATAAACATTCAAAATGAGATAAAGTGAGCATATATAAACTTTGATAAAAAAAACTTATATACTATGTATTTTGTTATATATAAATATATATATATATATATATATATAAATATATATATAAATATATATATATATATATATAAATATATATATATATATATATATATATAATTTATATATGATAACTAAATACCAAACAAGCCGGGCCCAAGCCAAGCTCAAGTTTAAAAAGTTTGTGACAAGCTCGAGCCTTAAAAATAAAACTTGAAACAAGCTGAGCTCAAGTACGAGCCTTGTTAAGCTAAAACGAGCCGAAGCTTGGGCTCGGCTTATTTACACCCCTAGATTCAAACAAACATGTTTAATAATCAAGCTCGTTCCCCAACCTTTTTTTGGCACCTCTGGTTGTGACCGTTACCCTACCCAACCCAACAAACAGCAAACTCACAATCACAGCGTCGACATTTAAATCCAGAGATGACGAACACATTACATATTTATGTCATGTTCATATTGCCTAAATCAAAGAATGTTGCTAAAACTGCGTCAAACAAATAAAAAACCGATCATAAGCATAGAACCTTCAGATATCGTAAAAATATAGTTTTTAGAGGTGTTCATTATTCAAATACCATTCGCATTATTCGAAATTCAATTCGAATCGAATTCGATTAAATCGACTTTCGGTCATTCGAATTCGATTCGCATTCAATTCGAATAATTTTGTCGAATGTGGATCAAATACGAATATGATTTTCAGTATTCGCATTCGATTCGCCCAATTCGAATAAGAAATTTATATATTTTTTAATATATATTTTTAATATATCTAATTAGTTATCTATATATGAATATAATTTAATAGGCTTGAAGTAAAGTTAAAAATACCCAAACTCAACCCATTACCCAATCTTAATTATTATTTCTAAATATAAACATGATTTGGTGTCATGGCAGCTACTTAGTTGTTGTTTCTACATGTTTTAAACTTATTTATAGTCTATTTTGTTTAGATGCTGTTTTAGACTTATATTATGTTGATGCTACATTTGTATTGTTATTTGATGTGTTTGTTTATTTATATTTTTAAAGCGAAATACATTCAAATCTATTCGAATTCGAATAACTTAATCGAATCGAATACATTGATTTTTATTCGAATTTGAATCGAATACCAATACAGTTTTTAAAAGTCCCAATTCAACCAATTCGATTCGCCTAATTCACCCAATTCGCATTCGATTCGAATGAACACCCCTAATAGTTTTTAACTTGCTACCATGACCCAAATTTACTTGTTCTAACTCAAACCTGTTTTGACTAGTAATACACCCCATGTCACCTCAACCATCTTCAAGCATTACATACCGATCTTGATAAAACTAAGCTTAGAAAACCAGTAGACTCTTGCTTAATTTTAATGTGTAGTGTATAGCGATAAACACTCTTTCTACATTAGACAATTAAGTAGAGTAAGCATGCTCTATCTAACGTCATTAAAAGGGGCGTCACTCTCATTTCAAGCTACAACATGAAAGGCGTGACATGCTCAATCTTTGACACCAACAAAACACAAACCTACCTCAGCTTGTGCCTGCAGCTCTTCAAGAACCTTTACAAGATGACCCCGAGGTATGTTTGTGTCCACTTTTTCTAAAAGCATTTTCCTCAATCTTCATCCATGCAAATAAGAAAACATTTAACGTTAAAATGAGCATACCTACTTTGTGAGTATTGTTCTAAGCAGCTTTTGGAAACAAGAATAGCATAAAAATGTGATTGTAAGATTATGTAATTAACTATGCAGTCAATCACGGTGCTATAGCAGTGCTATAGCGGTGCTATAGCGGTTCGCGGTCCCCTGGTAAAATAGCGGTCAAAATAGCGGTAGAAATAGCGGTACCGCTAATAGCGGTGCTATTTACCGCTATTTCACTGCTATTTTGAACTTTTGATACTGCTATAGCGGTCATAGCGGTGCTATCACGGTTGGACCTTTTTTTAACCCATTAAAACATTTAGCCCATTACAATTAGATGGTGGTGATGATATTGTAGTTGAAGTGGAAGATCTTGATCAACAATTGGATGGTTTGGTTGATGTGGATTTAGAGAAACACTTCATGACTTATGATTAGATCGTGTTTGATGTTTCTAACTTTCTAAATCCTACTTTCTACTATAAAACGTTGTCACTTTTGTGTGGTTACTTTTGGTTTTATTATTAATATTTATTAGGTTTTGTTTGTATTATTAATAAAATAAATATTATACATATATAGTATAAATTTATGCCTGATATTAAAACAACCGCTATCTCACCGCTATCCCACCGCGAAAACCGATATCTCAAATAACGGTCCTCGACCGCGAACCGCTATTTTTCCGCATTAACTGCTTAGGTAATTAATTACCTTTGAACGATTGCAGTATCTCCATGACCGGAGCAAAGTATTAGCATGGCATTGGTAGGCAATTTGGAGTAAATTTTTTCAATTCTGGAATTCAACCGACCAAGAAGGTCCTTCAAATCAGGAGTGACGGTGTATTTGATGCTTTTTGTACCCTTAGATGTATTATTACACGTAAGCAATGCTATCATCTCAGCAAGTTTTTTATTCAATGCCTCCGCATCCTCTGCTTGATTCTTGTAATAACAACTTAGTTCTGTAAACTGTGCCCACACAAAATGTACTTTTTCATTTTTTACCTGCAGTCACACAAGTTAAATAATGTAGTTGTTGCTTGATAAAAGAAGCAGGTTCAAGTCAATGTTAAATAAATAACGATAAAACTAGAGGTGGAAAAAGGGTAGTCAAGACAAGTAACATATCAGCACAATCTGGATGTCTATAACTAGCGAGTCAAATATAATTGCAAAACTTATATACAACTTTAATAAAAATCCTGTTTTTTAATAAGATGCTTTAGGAGGTTTCCTGCATTAGAAGTGTACGTTGGGTGAATTAACCTGTTAGAGATATAATTCAACCGAGCTTATTCAAAGGCAAATGAGACAAAACTGCCACCTGTAATAAAGATAACTACCTCTTTGATGGTTTTTGAAAGAGCTTCATCATCAGAAGCAACCGGTATAGAATGTGATGATTCGGAAGCATATCGCTTCACGACCGATATATTATCAATAAAAGAAGAGGCCTTGCCAGACTCACCCAAAACTGTAAGAAGTTTTTTTCTTATCAATGATGCTGGTCGACCAAAATCAGGTCCTGTTTCAAATCAACAGAAATTAAATCACATACTAATGGTCATTCATTATAATATCCAGCTTCTTAAAAAGTAAAATCACATTTAGTAATTTTATTTTCTGGAATTTAAATGGTTCTAGAAGAGCAAGTCAAGTTAACGGCTTTAATTACTGATACATTTTAATGATAATGTGTCACTATTAGTTTAATACTTTAATGTTTGGAGCCAATGCACGCCATATTTCAATTAGAATCATAATATGCTGCATATTTCGAAGTGATTCCTCTTATGAGACCACCTTAAAGTTGTCAAGATGGCAATTTATGTAACACATCTTGATTTATAGGGATGCCTAATTATTTTTTACCCATTATGACAATTAGGATGACAACATAAAAAAAACATGGCAAAGCACTTAAGGGACATATAAGATATTGGCCATAATGTTGACAATATCAATGTTCTGTTTTGAAAGAAAAAGAAAGTATCCATGCAACCACTATTAACGACATATAAAACAAAGAAAACAAGTGATTTACCATGTTTAATTTTTAATAAAGCTAGATCCATTGCAGCTTTTGCATCCTCAATGCTATCATGTCCATTTCCTGAATCTTGTATCTCTCTGGAGAGAAATTTTCTAGTCAGTACACGAAGAGCAATTTTGTATGTTGCTCCACGTGAATGTTTGTATAACACAGCAGTGTCGATCACCGAACTATGAGAGACCTTTAAAGCTAGTAAGTCATTCTCCACCGAATGTCCAACCAGAAATGTTTCTTTGTTAACAAGTTGTAGAAAATCTTCCTGAAATAGAAAGCATGGTTCATGAATGGAATTAGAAAACAGTGTAATCAGCACTAAACATCTTAATAGAAACTAAACAACCAAAACCTGCACATCTCTAAGAGTAGTTGTGACTCCATCCATCATCTCACTTGTTATTCCACTGTACCTGAAAGACAAGAAACCTTTAAAATAAAGATGGTAAATATCTCAAGATGCTCTCATAGGACGAACATGAAAAAAAACAGAGATAAACAAATACTTGGGTCATTTAACAGAAATAGCAAAAAAAAATTTAAGTTTTGCTCATGTGGGCATTCATAAAGAACAAACTACCTAGTGTTGTAATCAGTAATTGCATTTGATGGTTTAACCAACTTATCCAATAAAACCTGCAATATAAATACAGTAAGTCATGCGAATGAGAAATAAAGAAACGGCTAGGTTAAGGTTTGATAACTCAAACTATCAGCTAGTTGTGTCATTATGTGGATAACAGATAACTGGATTGCATTTATAAATGATAATAAATGAAGCATGACTTCTATGCACCTGAAGACACTTTTAAGAATGCTGCAGTTAAAACTTCTGCATGTAAAAGAGAACAGTAATCATGATATGCCATGACTCACATAGAAACAGAAGCGCATGATCCGGACTCTGGAAAACGGGGAATTAAAAATTGGGATTTTTACATAATTCCCCTTTCTAACCTTTTTAAATTACATATATCCCCAACCCTTAATTTTTATTACATAGTTCACACAATTACCCTTTCTATCAATTCCCACAATTATATATATATATATATATATATATATATATATATATATATATATGTGTGTGTGTGTGTGTAAATGAGATTTAGACAAAACTTGTTATAACATATCTAGATCCATGACGAGTTTTAATAAACAAGTTAATTGTAACGTCATTCAAAAAATAAAATAATATAAATAATTTGTAAACATAATGGCCTAATGGATTTGATTTGGATTGAAATTATAGGAAATATGTAAATAATCATTTAATTAGTTCATTAAGGGTAAAATAGTAATTCAATTAATTAATTTTAATGGAATGGGTAAATGTGTAATATATATGCTTAAGGAAGGGGAAATATGTAATTGATTTTTAGGGTTGGGTAAATATGTAATAAAATAACTTAGGAAGTGGATATATGTAAATGCCCCTTAAAAATTTCATGTTTTTCAGCTACTGACTTGTTAATATTTTATAATATCTGATAACTCATAGAAACTTTGATTTAATCATCATAAGAAGAAGCTGTACCTGTCCTTTATAATCTATCAGTGTTACTCTTGTGAGCTCAAACCCCTCTTTTGTGATACACTAGGTACAGAAAAAAAAATAAGTTAAAAAGTTTTTCAACATACTATGCAGTAACTCTTAAAATCATGTGACAAGGACCATATCCTTACCATTTCACAATCAACTCCAACTATTTCATGAACAGGCTTTCCTGATGGTGCGGAAAGAGTTGAAAGAAAACCTGTACATTAGCCAACAGCCACATATTATGTGAAAAAGACAAACATTTGTCTCAATAGTCAATACTTGAGCAGACAGCCAGTAAATAAATAAATACAACAGGGTAAATCCAGTCACCTGGTTGATCATGAATGTATCCGTTGTCTTCTAATTCCTTTGCTGTAAGAGTATAGCGTGACAAAGGAAATGGAATATCCTTCTTCAGCTCAGCCAAGGAAACATAACTGCAAAGAGGACCTGTATCTGAATAATTGACAACTATACTTATTTAATATGGAAATATTTGCCAAATCCTTACAAATGCAAACAGACATTCTTAAAAACAAAAACAACCAACCACTCGAGCTATATGCGATTAGCGCTTTAAATACTAAAAAGGCGAGCAAGTTTGGGAAATGAAATTATTAGATTCCTTACCTGGTTCATATATCTTTGTAGATGTAGCAGCTTCCCTTTTTCTCTTAAGCTTGCATGTAAGAAGGGTATCTATAGCCCGCATTCCATCTGGTACATAGAGAAAATAACAGAACATGATTGCTATGAAAATAGAAACGTGTAATATTTAAAAAGGAGAGGGCAGTTTCACGACACTTACATATGAATGGGTTTATCTAGGTTATTGTTTTATCTATCATGTTAAATAAATAAAACAAAACAAAAACTTAAAAAAGAACAGTTATGCAGGGCTGCTTGCTGCCCTTAATTTACTTTTAAGGTATAAAGAGTCCTAAATCATTTTTTAAACAATCAAATTATTAAAATAACACAATATATGTTTTAATGTTGCCCCCTCTAGTTATATCAGTAAAGAAGTCGGATCATATCGAACCTAGGTGCCAGCAGCCCAGCACTGGCCTCGGGATACCACAACATTCTTTTAGACTGTGTAGTCTCTTAGATTGGGACAGGTAAATTGCTGCATCAAGACCGGGAACATAAAGCATAACCACTTTTGGAATCAGAGGTTTGTTCTGCATATGACAAATATTGTGTTCAGTATGTTCGTAAAGGAAAGTGCTTTATCTCACAAAAACATGAACTTAAAGTATAGCACTTGAATTGTAACAACACAAAGACCTCCATGTACCGCTCAAGGTACACATACAAAGCAATCCCTATGGCTACAAAAGCTTGACCATTCATGATTTTATATATATTTTGGCAAAACTTAGCTTCGTTCAAACAAGACACACTTTAATGTTTGTTGTTCTGAGGTCTTGTCATTCCTTTCTACCTTAATTTCCTGGTGTCAAATGCAACGGGTTGCTAATATATCCCACTTTACGGGTTTTTTCAGAGCTTAAAGTGACTTAGTCGTGGGAATATATTTTCAGCTACACAACACAAAATTTAACTCCCACTTCCCCAGTTTTAAATCTAAAGATAAAACCTCATTTTTAAATTTGCAGTATCTCTTACCATACATTTGATTGCACACACGACGAGATAACATCTGTACTATATAGAAAAACCACCATAAAGTCACTTAGAAAAGAAGTGAACGGTGCATTCCTAACTTGTTAATGGCACAACCACTAATCAAGTTGTCTCTCATCGTCCCCTTTGGTGAGGCAAACAATTCAGGTGGGCTCATCTAAAACATACATACATAGATACATATAATGGTATACATAATAGCATGTAAAGAGTTGCAACCTTAATAAAAACCCATGATGGCATAAATCCCTCAGCAAGCACCCAGGTAACAAGCCCCTGAACATCCTGTCATAAAAGGGTCAAATGAATGTGAAATTTAAAATGGGAAAATTAATGCAAAAACCCACTTCCAAATCCAAACTAGAGTTTGCTTCCTGAGTCTTAAACTCCACACATGCTTTAGCCTGCATTATATATCCACATTAAAAGATACTTTCAGCAAATAACTAATGCTTATAGCATAGATCATTAAACAGAAATTAAAGGGTCACCTGTGGGCCGTAAACATCGAAAAATGCATCCCTTGTATCTTCTGCTTTGCAGTTGTTTATTGGAGAGCCCATGCTTCAAGAAAAGTATCTTAAAGGGTCACCTGTGGGTCGTAAACACATGCTTCAAGAAAAGTTTTTTCAACACCTTCTTGCACCCAACTAATCCGTTTTTTGGTGCCATTCTTTATTTTCCATTTCCATCTACATTTCAAGATGGTTACAAACTGGTTTTAAATTTTTCCCATTTCCATCTACATTTCAAGATGGTTACAAACTAGTTTTAAACTTTGAACTGGGGTTTTTCACCTATAGATTGAAAAGAACTAGATAAAACTATCAAAGTCAAACAAGTGTCTAGAGGTATAGTGAAAATAGCCTGATGGTTTATCAACTCAAATCAAGTAGCAAGATTATTTTGGTAGAAAAAAAAAACTGAAGCTCATAACATGAAATATGCTCAAATATGCTGCGACCAGATCCATTAAAAAAATAATGTATTTCTGCTCACCCCAAACAGTAATCAAATACTTTATCATTACAATAACCGAATGTAGCAATCTTTAGCCAACTTTAAAGCTAAACAACTTAACAATACACACAAGAACTTAAAAAAACAAGAAATTGAATTGAAATCCTGGTAAATATGCAGCTTCAAAACAAACAAACAATTACCATAGAAAACAAACCAATGCAAATATGCTTAAATAATGCTGTATGCAGCCCTAAATATTATATGAAGCCAAACCATTGCAAACAGTTTATAATCATCCGAATCAACCAGCTACCATAGAAAACAAACCTTACAGATGCAATGGAAAATCAACTTAAAATCAGATTCAAATCAAGCTCCGAAACTAAAGAGATAACAAATTCTCGATATAACAGCAACATACCCATGTAACGAACATCAACAATCGATCCAAAACATACTTATTCTTTAGTAGAACTATGAGCATTCAACTGAAGAGCTAGATGAAGACTGAAGGAGGTAAAAACGTACCTGGTGGCTGGTGACGACTGATGAAGGCGAAGTGGTGGTTGTCGCCGGCGAGAGGGGCCGGAGTATGGTGGAGGACGATCGATTGAGAGAGGTTGAGCGGCGGGCTGACTGAGCAATAGAACGTAAAAGTGTGTAGGGCAAAGGGTATATGTTTTTCATATACCAACAGTGGTATCAGAGACTTGCTTACAACATGCAAATCGGTACCGGTCTCCTTTTAACCGGTTATAGATCACAAACTTAAAGTTTTTTTTTAAGTTTCTGATATATGTATAATATTGGGCAACAAAATTGTGGTCAACAATTTTATTATTCTTGACCAATAGTTTGCCCGATTGATTATTGTGATTATAAAATATATGTAAATCTGGCCAGACCTTGTGGTTGTGTTGTACTTTAATTCAGTTTTTGGTTTTATGGTTTTGGCCACTTTGATGGTTCAAAGTTGTAATAGATTAGGGTTCTTTTATTTTATATATTTTTTGTGTAAAATTGTAACATTAAAGACCCGGAGGAAAGACTGAAGACAACACGGATCTAGGAGTCAGTGGGAGATACATAAGACAACAAGATGCACTCAAGTCCATCATTGTGGTTGTTTATGTGTTGTGACCCCGTGACCTAGTTTGGTCTTGCTAAAAGGCTCTGGCAAGACCAAACAAATTTTTGGCCATAAAGATTTACATATTTATTTGCTTTGCTATTGTGGTTGCTTTATTTTATAAGTGTTGTAACATACCAACCTAATACCAAACCATTTTTTTAAAAGAGTTTTAAAACAATTTCACAATCAGATAAAAACAAGTTCTAAACATATTTTTACAACTTGTGAAAATTTTTATAAAACGACTAGTTTGTTTTATAATTAAAATAACCACCACGTTTTGGAAACTTAAACTAATTTTGACTTTCTAAAACTTGTAACTTAATAGTTTAACTATTAACTTTTAATCGGTTATTTATGTCGCGACAAGACTTAGTTTTAATAGGTTATTTAAACTAAGTGTCCTGAGAGATGAAAGGGTTCATCTAATTGTCACAAATTAATTTAGTAAAACTGGATCTTGACCCTATTCGGTAATTACTAAAATTGAAACCCATATTTAAAATCAATAGTCTATGCTATCCTATTATAAGGAACACTTGGAGCATAAAGCGAAACATCAATGTTTGGAGCCACAGCACCGCATTTGATGTGTAGTTGTATCCTTTCAAGGTGCAAGGGTTTCGTTGACACATCCGGACCCTTCCACACGTACCTAGTTCTAGGACGACTATTACTTTTCCTCTCTTGCTACATGCCCCAGCTGTCTAGAGAGTAAAAGTGAGCATAGATGAGGCTAAACGTATCAATGCATTGACAAAAGTTGTCATAGCGGCCTCATATTGGAGAGTTGTGCATTTCTCACAATTGACAATCGTTGTCAGTCTACCTACCCACTTGCTAATGTTGTATGCCCCAGCTGCCATTAGCAATTGACATAGCTAGATTCTCATTCCTTATTCTTATTACTGTTAATGGGTCATTAATTAAATAAGGAATAATACATCGATAATACTAACTATATTATTTTGCTTATTTGTCAGATGTCTTCTGAAAACAATCACTCCTTCGCTCTCAAGTCTATACTTGAGAAAGAAAAACTCGATAACACCAATTTCATCGAGTGGCACCGCAACTTGAAAATAGTTCTCAAGTTTGCGAAAAAGCTCTATATTCTGGAAGCCCCAGTTCCTGATCAGCCCGAGGCTAATACCGCTGCTGCGCGTAAGGCGTGGGATAAGCATAACGAGGATGCCGTTGAGGTAGCCTGCCTTATGCAAGCCACCATGTCTCCTGATCTTCAGAAGAACATGGAAGACATGGCTGCATTAGATATGATTGAGCAACTTAAAGGCATGTTTCAGAAACAGGCCCGACAAGAACGCCATGACACCATGAAACAGCTCATTAGCTGTAAAATGCAAGAGGGCTCATCAGTTAGCGCTCATGTGCTTAAGATGAAAGGTTATACTGACCAGATGACCAAACTTGGTAACCCTATGCAAGATGAAATGGCAGGTGACTTCATCTTGAACTCCCTCCCTAGCTCTTACGACCAGTTCGTAATGAACTACAACATGAATGCATGGATAAAGCCTGTTGCCGAGCTACATGGTATGCTCAAAACAGCCGAGATGAATATCCCAAAGCAGAACCAAGTTTTGATGGTCAAATCTGGTGGTGTTAAGAAGCCCAACCCCAAGAAAAGGGGTTATAACAGCAAAGGCAAGAATAAAGTTAATGTTGCTGTCAATCGAGCCACCAACAATAACAAGGTCGTTGCAAAACCAAAACCACCCCCTCCTGAAGAGCGTCAGTGTTTTGAATGCAACAAGTCGGGGCACTGGAAAAGAAACTGCCCTGAATATCTGGCTAAGCTGAGAAAAATGAAGGCCTCCGGAGAAGGCGCTTCAGGTACTTCTATTTATGTTATTGAACTTTTTACTGTCTCTAGCAACACATGGGTATTTGATACCGGATGTGGTTACCACATCGTTAATGTCTTGTAGGAGCCTGAAAAGTGGAAGAAGCTGAAACAAGGCGACATGGAGCTCATCGTTGGTGATGGGAAGAGAGTACCAGTTCTTGCAACTGGAACATATCATCTTTCATGTCCTTCTGGCCTTGTAGTTATTTTGAATAATTGTTTGTTTGCACCTGGTTTAACCAGAAACATTATTTCAGTTTCTTTATTGTTTGAACAAGGTTTCAAGTACGTTTTTAATGGGATTTCCATTTCTGCTTACTTGAATGATGTTTTTTATTTTGAGGCTAATCCTCGAAATGGTATCTACGAGGTAGATGTTCACACAAACAATAACATTTATAATCTTTCTAAACGTGCCAAATCTGGTACGAATGATACTTATCTATGGCATTGTAGACTTGGCCATATAAGCAAGGCACGTTTGAAAAGGCTTCAATCTGATGGAATTCTTGAATCCACTGGACCTGACTCCTTTGATGACTGCGAGTCTTGCTTAGCTGGCAAACTCACTAAACACCCCTTCACCCATGTAGGTGAACGGGCTAACGATCTGCTAGCACTCATACATACTGATGTATGTGGTCCCTTCAGAACAATGTCTAGAAATCATGAAAGATACTTTGTTACATTCATCGACGATTACAGTCGATATGCTTATGTCTATTTGATGAAACACAAGCATGAAACTTTTGAAAAGTTCAAAGAGTTTCAAAACGAAGTAGAAAACCAACTCGGCAAAACGATAAAAACACTTCGATCAGATCGAGGTGGTGAATATCTCAGTTCAGAATTCCTCAATCATCTAAAAGAACGTGGAATAATTTCACAGCCCACTCCACCTGGCACACCCCAGCTCAATGGCGTGTGCGAGAGGAGAAATCGAACCCTGCTAAACATGGTCCGATCGATGATGTGTAGGACAAACTTGCCTCACTCCTTATGGAGTTATGCTCTTATGACCGCCGCTCGCATTATCAATCTAGTACCGACTAAAAAGGTAGACAAAACCCCATATGAGATATGGCATGGGCATAAACCCAATTTGTCTTACCTTAGAGTATGGGGATGTGATGCTTACGTCACCAGCGATTCTGATGACAAGCTCGATCCTCGAGGCGAAAAAGTTGTTTTCGTCGGATACTGTAACAAAAGCGGACTATATTTCTACCATCCTGATGCAAACATTATTTCCATCAAAAGGAGGGGACACTTCCTCGAGAAAGAAGCTCTTGATCGAGGAATAGGAAACAATGTTGTGGATCTCGAAGAAGTTCGAGAATCACAAACTACCGCTGATGAAGTCGGAAAGTCTGATGCACCAGAAGTCGTTGCAAATGAATCAGACGAGAACACTAGCATTCGCAGAAGTAGCAGGACTCGTAAGGAACCTGAAAGATATCTTTGGAATCTTGAGGGTGCTGAAGTCCTGGTAGTAGCTGACTCTGATGACGCACCTGCTAACTATAAATCTGCTATCTCAGATCTAGAATCTGCGAAATGGCTAGAAGCCATGAATGCTGAGATGCAATCCATGCGTGAAAATCAAGTTTGGGACTTGGTTGAGTTACCTCCCGAATCTCGGGCAATAGGAAGCAAATGGCTTTTCAAAAGAAAACCCGACATGCATGGAAAGGTACACACTTATAAAGCACGGCTAGTTGCGAAAGGTTACACTCAGATTGAGGGTATTGATTATGAAGAAACCTTTTCGCCCGTTGCTATGATCAAGTCAATCAGGATATTACTTGCCATCGCTGCATACTATGACTATGAGATATGGCAAATGGATGTCAAAACCGCTTTTCTTAATGGACATCTTTCTGAAGATGTCTATATGGTTCAGCCTGAAGGTTTTGTCGATCCAAAATATCCTAATAGGGTGTGCAAACTGAATAAGTCCATTTATGGACTTAAACAGGCATCTCGTAGCTGGAATCTTCATTTTGACAAAAAAAATCAAAGAGTTTGGTTTTGTCAAAAATGAAGATGAGCCTTGTGTTTACAGGAAAGCTAGTGGGAGCTCTATATCATTCCTCATCTTGTATGTAGATGATATACTGATCATTGGAAACAACATCCCTATGCTTAATGAAGTTAAACAATGGTTGGGATCTTGTTTTGCAATGAAAGATCTTGGAGAAGCAGCTTACATTCTAGGAATCAGGATCTACAGAAATAGATCCAAGCGGCTTCTATGGCTAAATCAAAGCACATACATTGACAAAATGATGACACGCTTTAAGATGGAAAACTCCAAGAAAGGAGGTGTTCCTATGACTAAAGGAACTGTGTTGAACAAATCGCAATCTCCTTCTACGGACATTGAAATTAAGCGAATGGAAGCAGTTCCATACGCTTCGGCGATTGGTTCCATCATGTATGCAATGTTATGTACAAGACCTGACGTCTCGTGTGCATTAAGCATGACTAGTCGTTACCAGCAAAGTCCTGGCATGGCCCATTGGACTGCTGTCAAGAACATTCTTAAGTACTTGAGAAGAACTAAAGATATGTCCTTAATCTTTGGAGGAGTGAAAGAGGAGCTCACTGTAAGATGTTACACTGATGCTAGTTTTCAAACTGACCGAGATGATTCTCGCTCTCAATCAGGGTTCGTGTTCACTCTAAATGGAGGAGCTGTTTCATGGAAAAGCTCCAAGCAGAGTGTAGTGGCAGATTCAACCACCGAATCCGAATATATTGCTGCCTCAGATGCTGCTAAGGAAGCAGTTTGGATGAAGAAATTCATAACCGATCTCGATGTGGTTCCAAGTATACAAAAACCAATCGAGATATTTTGTGATAATACTGGTGCTATTGCCCAAGCCAAAGAGCCCAGATCTCATCAAAAGGCAAGGCACATTCATAGGAAGTTCCACTTGATACGGGAAATTGTGGAACGTGGAGACATCATAATAAGCAAAGTAAACACAGATCAAAACTTAGCAGACCCGTTTACTAAGCCCATGACTCAGGACAAACATGATGAGCATAGGAATGCCATCGGGCTTAGAGTAGCTAACTTTTAGTTTTGATTTAGTATTTGGATGTACGAACATTTAACAGTTTCTGAATTCGTTTGAATTTATTTATTTGAATTCTGAAGTTTATAACTGTGTTCGATTTTAATACGTTTAATCCATGAATATTGTATTCTAAATTATCCGTAGTCGATCAGACTCATGGGAATGATTCTGAATTAAGACTATTCTGAATTTGGGCTCAAGTAGTTGACATCCAAATTCACAGACCTCATTGTGAATGACGTTGGAAGTAACTCGTTTCAAATCATCTTCATGGATTGTAGTCATAAGATGTTTTTGATATATTGGTATACTCATTTAGTATCCTCTGACCTGAGATATATACTGGAACTCCTATTTACCAAAGAAATATTCTTTAATTAATGTCAACCGCTGTCGCGTAACTGCCAGTCATAAAGGCTTTAATTAGGAATAATTCTGAAGTTCAGTGGGAGCTGTATGTAGTCAATAAGGGATTCTGTACTCTTACATTCTATGTAACAGATAGACATCTTGGCGCCCTCGTTGATTCAAACTGGAGAAGTGTAAGGCCTTACCCAAACAGACTGTGTGTTTGAATGGACCATTTTGAATCTTGATCGAGAACTATAATGATTGAACCCATATGAGAATGAACTTAATCCATGTCTCATTGTTTCAATTGATGTC
This sequence comes from Tagetes erecta, assembly GCA_030867185.1. NCBI lineage: Eukaryota > Viridiplantae > Streptophyta > Magnoliopsida > Asterales > Asteraceae > Tagetes > Tagetes erecta. Next base: position 75,277,823 of record CM061486.1, read on the forward strand.
TTTTACAGAAAGGATAAATGACGACGATTACCATAAGTCTTTGTATTGTCATAGTAAGTTGTTACTATTAACATATTGCTTGGTTAATGACTTTAAAGTATCATAACTTGTTAGGGACAGTCATGTGTAGCTAGAGCGCCGCTGACTGTTTGCGTTGAGATTTTATCGTGGTCCAACCAAGTGGTAGACTGTTGGATTTTATATGTCCGGACCCGATAAATTAACGTGGCTAACCGAGTTATGACCCGTAAGAGTTACACCAAGGGCAACGAACATAAAATCCACTTAACTCGTTTAATTGGTAATTACGAACGAAAGACGCGGTTATAATTTATACCGTTTATAAATTATATTATTCATTTAACTTAATTAAATGAGTAACGGGTTTATTGTTGTGTTGGGCTCAAACTAATCTAACCGGGCTTAGGGCTCGCTAATTAGATTACTTTATATTAAAGGGATCATTAGGGTTTAAACTCTTCACCCTAATTATTATTGCCGTCACATGAAAACAAAAGAAAAGAAACACTTTTCTTTTTCTTTTCTTCTTGCCGCACACAACAACAATTCACTTTTGTGAATTCAAGTGAATTAATTTTGAGTCAAGCAACCAAGCAAGCAGGTGACTCGTCTCTTCCTTGGTCGCGATTCAACCGGTCATCACCGTTGTCGTTCGTAATCGTTAATGGGTTAAATTATGCAACACTAATCCGGATAAAATAAATTTAGGTCAATCTGAATATGACCCATTTAGCCTAATAATTTTAAGAGTTATAAGTGAATTGTTGTATAAGTCGACTAGATTAGTACCCGTGTATTACACGGATTTTAGTTTTATAGGTTTTAACTCAATTTATATATCAAATTTATTTTTAACATATCTCTTATTAAATCGATTTGGATATTTACAAATATATTCATATAAAAAATCATATGTTACAATAAAGGATATGATTTATAATAGTTGGTAAATTTTTATTGTAACATATCGGGTTAGGAGATAACTCATGATAATTGTAAATTTTTTTATTTGAACATATCGAGTTATGAGATAATTAATGATAATTGGTAAAACTTTAATTTGAACATATCGGGTTAGGATAAATCATAATAATTGATAAGTTTTTATTTGAACATATCAGGTTAGGAGATAATTCATGATACTTGATACATATCGAGTTAATATATAGATCATGATAATTGGTAAATTTTGTATTTGAATATATCGGGTTAGGAGATAATTGATGATAATATGTGAATTTTTAATTTAAACATATCGGGTTATTTCGAATATGGAGCATACCATGACCCGTCTAAAAATTCTCCATCAAATTAATTAGAACATGACACCTAAGCAAAATCCTATGTGGAGTATTTAAAATGGTGACATGTGGATGTGTTACTCAGTTATTAGAATAGGTAGATTAAGAGTAACTTGTTTAATATGTGATTTTGCCAACTAGGTATATTGGTTTTAATTAAAAAAATATTATAAGTAACCATATATTTACTTAAAATCTTAAAAAACATTATTCAAATCAAATTTATTTATAATAAACAAAAAAATAATAAATACATATCAACTTTGAAAATGTAAAGATAAAAACTTAAGTGGTAATGAATTTTCTTTATTGTGAGTACTAATATTAAAGATAAAAATAACTTAACATTCATTTATATAAAAAAAATAGATGAACTAAAACCTAAACGGGTTGGCGGGTCAACCCATTTTTTAATATGTTAAATCCCGAAAACGAGACGTTTTTATACGGACCAACCCTAACGTGACCCGTATTTTAAACGGGCTATATTTGCCAACCCAAAACCTGATTATTTTAGTGTCGTGTTTCGTTTCGTGTCGAGAATTGACACCCCTAACGCTACAGGTGTGTTTAAGATGAACCAAACACTTTTATTGTTGACCGATTCAGAGGTAGGGGCTGTTTGACAATGCTGAATGATTAAGGGGCTGTTTGACAATCCTGAATGGTTAAGTGCTGAATGGTTAAGAGGTCTGAATGGTTAAGAGGTCTGAATGATTAAGTGCTGAATGGTTAAGATGTTCTGTTTGGTTGGACATCTGAATGAGATTTCAAAAAAAATTTTACATTCATTTTGTCCCACATTAGAGTGGAGACAAAAACATTGTTAGTTTATATATAAAATCATACATGGCATGTTAAGTTATTATGTCTTGTTTTACTCCAAAACCTACCCACGCGCAGGGGGTGCAATTTGGTTCGAAATCCTTCACACAATGCGACGCCCACACGAATGCAGCTTCGAAAACTTGAGTCCGTGCGAGAGCCTCTTTTTTAACTCGGTTCTGTTTTTTTAACTTTTTAAACTCGGTTTTATTAGCAACCCATACCCTAAAATAAAATACTCCTTCCTTCACCTACACAGCCGCCCCCCTACTTCTTCACCTTCACATCGTCTTCTTCCTTCACCTACACAGCCGCCCCCTGCTTCTTCACCTTCACATCGCCGCCTCCCTGCTTCCAGCAGACTTCATCGCCCACCGCCCTCATCACAGATTCGTCACCACCTCGTCAGAGACTTCATTCAGATCCCATTAATCTCGTTCAGACATCAACCATAGTCTGAATCGCTCAGACCCTCGCTCAGATGCGAGGTCTGATTCGGTCATATCTCGTGCTCAAGCCAAACACTCTTAACCAAACCAACCTCTGAATCAGACAGATTCAGAGGTGGTTAATGTGACACCTCGCCCGGCGGCGGAAAACACCGGGCGCGTCAAGTTAATCGGATATCAAAAGTACAAAGCACATGACACACTAAATGCATATTTTAATATTAATTAGGTAATAATGTCGTGACATAAATAGGCATTCAAACAGTCTTAAAAACGTAACAGAAACGGCAAATAAATATTGTTTATTGTCTTTTTATTCTAGGTCCGAAGCATCCTACGTGTCTTGAAACAAAACCGAATCAAACTCCACCTGAAAAACGTGTAAAATAAGTTAGCTAAAGAATTAGCTAGTGAGTAAATCACAATGTATAGTACATAGTATAAAATCCGATATCATTATAGATTGTGTTAAATCGACTTAACAAGGCTCGCCGGAACTTAGTTTATTCCGGCCATGTGGCCGGAAGTGGGTGCCTCGCCGGAACTGCGGGTGAACGAGTGGGGGGCTGGGTTGAAAGTGTAACTTAATTATTTACATAATCGGCCCCTTATGTTTAGATAGTTTAATGAATTCAGATTTAAACCTTTATTACTAGTTTGAAAGTTGACAGATTCAGCCCAAAGTTAATTTATAAGTTATATTAGTTAATAAACTTAACTTTGTTGAGACGTAACGTTTATATAAGTGACGTTTTTGATTCTTTAGTTCGTTTTTGACGTTACGAGACTATTTGGAGACTTAGGAGCGTTTTTGTTTACCGTTTTCATAAATTTTCTTCTACGAGCTATATATATATATATTTATATATATTTTGGGATGTAAAGTTCCACAAATATTTATTTGATATACGTGAACGTTTTGAAATGTAAATTTAATTAAGACGAAATAACGTAGAATCAATGTTTTTATTCATAATAATAATAATAATAAATGTTACATTTTGAAGAAGTAAATACGATTACAATTTAACGGGTAACAACTTCGGGTCCGAGTCGGGCATTCGGGTTCGGGTTTGGGGCATATGTCACAGTTAAGAGGTAAACAAACACAACCTAAGCAATGAATGGTTAAGAGAGGTCAAAATGGTTAAGATGTCTGAATAGTTAAATGCTGAATGATTAAGAGTTTTTGTTTGTTTGGACATATGTATGAGATTTCTAAAAATTTTATGTCATTCATTTTGTCACACATTGGAGTGGAGACAAAAAATTCTTAGTTTATATATTCAAGCATTCATGGCATGTTAAGTTCCTTTGTCATGTTTTACTCTAGCACCTAACCGTGTGCAAGGGGTGCAAATTGATTCAAATTCCTTGTCACATGCGATAATAGTTTTTACTTTTTTTGTCACAGCTCACTCGATTTGGTCATCTTTTAGTCACATGTCGTCGCTATTCTCGTCACGACCTCGTTCAGACTTGGAAAAAGTCTGAACCGCTCAGCTCAGACCTCATGTCTGATTCGGTCAGACCTGTCCGGCTGGCCAAACGCTCTTAACCAGTGCAACCTCTGAAATGCTCAGATTCAGAGTGTGACACCCCGCCCGGCGGCGGAAAACACCAGGCGCGTCAAGTAAATCGGATATCAAAGTACAAAGCACATGGCCCACTAAATGCATATTTTAATATTAATTAAGCAATAATGCCGTGACATAAAGAAACATTCAATAGTCATAAAAACCGTAACAGAAACCGACAATTAAATATTGTTTATTGTCTTTTTATTCTAGGTCCGAAACATCCTAAATGTCTTGAACCAAAACTGTATCAAACACCACCTGAAAAACGTGTAAAATAAGTTAGCTAAAGAAGTAGCTAGTGAGTAAATCACAATTTAGTACATAACATAAAATCCGAGATCATTATAGATTGTGTTTCGCAATCTCATGTGCATAGCAATTTCATCATATATATCTCAACCATGACCATAGAACCACATAGAAACAAGAATCATAGACCCCGTAGGGTTACCTTTAACAATAAGTCATGAGGAACCACTCATGTTACATTTATTGATAACCATCGTTTAACCGTCTCGATATGCAAGTTATCAAAAATGTTTAAGCATCTAAGGGACATAGCAACGTAGCAACAAGCATCACATGTAGTAACTAGTAACGTAGAATCAACCAAAGAATCGCCGGGTCAAAATCACCTATCAGGCCATTAGTGTAGGTGGGCTTGTCAAGCCATTAGCGCTAACATCGTACCGGTGGAAATTACAAGATAATATAACTAATATTGACTATCACACAATTTTGCATCATGCGGCCAAACACAATTAACACATCTAATGATCTCATTTTCGAAAATAGAAACATCAAAAGAAACCGGTGTAATATAGAAACACGTATTTCAGCCCCAAAAAGTAAACAGTAAAAAGGGGAGTGAGTTTACTCACCTTGAAAAGTAATTACAATCGAACGGTTAGAAACGCAGCTAAAAAGCAACGAGGGTTGCCCAAACATTAGTACCACCTAATTTATTGGGAAAAACCCTAACTTAGAAATGAAACAATAGTAGCAAGAATCAAAAGTCCGAGATCTAGGGTTTCAGATTTGTGATTTAGGGTATTAAATCACAAATTGGGAATTTAGGGTTTTGAAATGTAATTTAGGAATTAGGGTTTTAAATTACGAATTGGGATTTTGGTACGAAACGTAATTGTATTTTCGTTTTTTTAATATTATATATATATATATATATTATAAGTAAATATTTGTACAGATTATCATACTTATAGTATGTATATTATTATTTGAATCTCAAATTTATAAGTTTTATCAATCTTGAAAGGTATTTAAAAGATATTATTTATTATCTTATTTGTAACTATAATTTAGTGTTAACAATTAGGAAAAACAAAGATTTAAAATAAAAGAAATAGAGATTGGTTGCAGTAGGAATCGAACCCTGGTCACGGGCGTAAACACACTCACAACGAAGCCGCTGGACCAGGAGCGATTTTTGCTATTGTAATTGATTTTTAATTATTTTAACACATATTCACCAACAAAACCCATTTCACATTCAAGCCCTAGAAACAAGATCATCCAAATTCGTTTTATTCTGTTGATCTCATCAAGAACAAGTATAGGGCTTTTGATCTACGATACAACATGAGCATTTTGATATAAAACACTTACTTGATTGATGGAGAATCGGGTCGATGAAACTGATGAACAAGGACGACGGGTTTGAGAATCAATTACTGGGTTTTTGATGTTCTTACTTGAAAGTGAATTCACAGAGAGTGAAAGTGATTGTAGGCGTTTGTATCTGTCGAAGGAATTGAACTGGTTTGGTCTAAAACTATACGAACGGGTCTCGCGTTAATGACAAGTTAATTGGATTAATTTAGGTGTTAATTTGATGATTAAGATTCGATTAATTGTTGTAAACAGGTTGTAGCCGTTGAGATGAACGCTTTGGTTGATCCAATTTATTGGATTAGTGCGTTTTTGGTCGATTCAACAAAAGGGTTTTGAAACCGAAACTTTGATTTGTAATAAACACGGATTCTGGTTGATTAAACAACGAATTGGAGGTAGTAATGGGTTCGAATCGCACCCACGGTCATTTCCATAGTTTCAATTTGGTTTTAGGTATAAAAAAAACGACCAAAAAGACACCTCGCCGGAGAACTAAGTATTCTGGCCACTTGGCCGGAATTTGAATACACCGGAAACACAGGCGTGAAAAGGGGTGGGGCTGGGTCAAACGCATATTTACATAAATGGTCTTTTAACTTAAAGATTGTTTTAAGTTAATTGTTCCACAATTATTTATATATATATATATTTTGAGATATAATTGTTCCACAATTATTTATTTGATATACGTGAACGTTTTGCAACGTAAATTTAATTGAGACGGGAATAACGTAGAATCAATGCGTTTATTCATAATAATAATAATAAACATGACACTTTGAAGAAAATAAATACAATTACAATTTAAAGGATAACGACTTCGGGTTCGAGTCGGGTATTCGGGTTCGAGTCGGGTATTCGGGTTCGGTTTCGGGGCAGATGTCACACAGAGGCTGGTTAAGAGGTAGCCAAACAGGACAGTAGTCTCTTAATGGCTTAATTAACAGGCTACCAAATGACCTCTTAATGATTCAGATTTTGCCAAATAGCCCTTAAGAGGTTACCTTTGAAACGATCAGCATTCATCGTGTTTGTTTCATTCATAGATTTTACTAAAGAGCCCCTTAAAAAAGAAGTGAATGCCGCATTCCTAACTTGTTAATGGCACTACCACTAATCAAATTATGTCTCATCATCCCCTTTGGTGAGGCAAACAATTCAGGTGTGCTTGTTGGTCCCAATCAGCCTTGAATGAGTGTTTTTGGTGAAGATTTGGATCAAAATGATATGAAATATGATGAACAAATATGAACAATAAAGAACACAAGATAAAAACTCAGATTTGATCCATATTGATTTGCATCAGGTGTTGTTTACATGGAATGACCCCAAATCTAGCTCATTCTAGCTCTCTAACCCTAATTGTCATTTACTATTTATAGCCTAATGACACTTTGGACTAATAACAATTAGTACCCTAGACTTAGACTAAAACATGACATATAAGAAATAATACAAATAAACCCCTAATGTTTAGGTCTAGTATATATTTTGTCATTAAGACAATATATATATATATATATATATAGATTGAGGATTTTTTAAAAAGGCTTAAAACTCTAAGAAGTGTAGGAAGCAATCACCATCATACACGCGTCCATGTGGGTAAAAACAGGCGGAGGGGCATATTCGTCCTTTTAACGTATGGTGTTGATTTGGAAGCGATGATGTTTTTGTTGGGTTTTGACGTTTTCGTTTGAAAGTTGGATGTTTACGAATATCTGATCGACACTCTCGATCTGTTATCCATAATCATTCATCATTCGAACTGGGGCGTCGATCATTGATTCGATCTATTAATTATTGATTCGTTCTAAAACGGCTAAGAAAAAATCCGGGGCGTCGATCTGTTATCGATAATCATTCGATCTGTTAATTCTGGTTATGACGTTTTCATATCGACTCTGGTGTTACTTTGTTGCAAATAAGTTATGGCGTTTTTTTTCATTTTACAGTGATGATAGTGTTAATCATTGTTATGACGTTTTCAATTTGATTCCGGTGTTACTTTGTAGCAGGTAAGTTATGGCGTTTTTTATTAATTAATATTTTCATATGCGTGGTGTTATTTTTACAGAGTCAGTTTTAAGCATGGTGTTTTTTTTATATACATGGTGTTGGAAAAACGCAATGACAAATCTACCCCTGGTTCGATCGAGCGCGTCAGCAAAACATCAAAATAATTATAAAAATGCCACCGCGTCCATCTGGGCCGTAAACACCATAATCCGACGCCCCAGATTTCTTCTTAGCCTTTTTAGAGTTTTTAGCCTTTGTAGAAAATCCCTCCCCTATATATATATATATATATATATATATATATATACATTTTGTTCACACAAAATATATTTGTTAAATACTAAAAACACGAAAATGATTAAATATATTTTGTTCACACAAAATATATTTATTAACTATCAAACACCATTGCCCTCAACGTCTTGTCTCTAATCCTCGTCCTGAATGCGTCGTGTTGACTTTTGCGTTGACTTTGACCATTGACATTGACTTTTGTTGACTTTGACTGTGTTGATAATATTAGACTAAACTTCAGGTCCAACAATACTCCCCCATAGTCTATTATTATCAACGCCTTACATCGTGATCAGCACCAATAAGTCAATACTGTTGATCTTCAATTTGGTAAGCTTCAGTCTTAATTTCGGATCCAACAAAAAACTCCCCCAAGACTGATGTTTGCCAAATTATGTTGTTGAAGATCCTTTATCTCACAAGCTCCCGCATATTGTATGCTCCTCCATTTTGCGTGCTCCCCCATTATCTGTGCATCCTTTCGTAAAATCTGGAACGGCTTTCCAACTATCTTTTCTTGAGTGCTTCAGAAGATGTAGGAGAAGGATTCCTAGATTGGTTCTTCTACAAACTTTGAGGAACAGGTTCTCTGGTTAGGTTTTTGCTCAGCAGATGATCGGTCATCATTTGTAGCAAATATCTATAACACATTCACAAACAAAATTTCGAGATTTCTCATTAGATCATTTCATTAAACAAAATAAACCCATGTTTATTTATGTATGAAAACAAACGAACCCGTGTCCATTTGTGTGTGCAATTTCCTGTGAAATGCATGTAAAAATGATAACATTTTAATAGCATAATATGGATGACTATAAAATAAATTGAAATGAAAATCTTTTTGATTTTTTTTAAACTAATAAAATCTAACGAACACAATTTTTTTTAATTAAAAAATCAAAAATGAGGGACGAGTCCGACAAGATCACAAATATTTTAGACAAAGAGAACACATCCCATAAGGTACACACGACCAACAAGACTCAAGAACCCAAACATAAAATAAGGATAATAAACGAAATTTTCATGAAGGAAAACAGATAATGCGTTTCGAGAACCATCCGGAATGTCAATATGTTTGTCCATTTAAACCCATGCCCTGTTCCTTTCAACAGACAATCTGTGATGATCTTAACATGTTTTAGGTTCAATTTGAAGAAACTCGGGCGACTTGGTTTCCACAAACATTCAGCAAAGTAACTTGTTTTGACATCATGGCTTATAGAGTTTAGATGATTCAGCAAGATTTTATTAATTTGAAGGACATAGACAATGATCAATTAATAATCATTATGAATGTAATATTTGGGAGTGAACTGGAGTTGGGATTTGGGCATCAATAACGATCTTGATGTAGAAACTGTTGGTCCAGTAAATCGTTAATCCGTGCTATATATGATATAGATCAGATCACAATCAATTGATACCACTAGATCTAGCAACAATTGATTGTGATTTGTGACCAAAACTCACACAAACCATTATAACCCAATAAGAACAATGTAATTAAGAAGATTAATAGATGAAGATGGATCAGATTAATGCAACAAAGATGTAACAAATTCAATTCCTTGCAAACAATCAATAAGGTTCGAACTCAAGATCAAAGTATAATTTTATATCAATAAAGTTCTCAAGAGTTGTGTACAAAATACCCTAAAACAACTATATATACAGTAGCCAGTGTCGCATGCAGTGTCGCAAAGACAAGCACAAACAAGCATTAAAAGTAAACTAGCCTAACTATTACAACGGAAACAAAATACGACTAGTCTATTACAAAGTAAACAAAATACAAATAACGACATGGTGAAGTACCACCCTATATGTGGTCATCAGAAACGTTGTGAGCATAATCATTTGAAGCGTCAAACAACAATCTTGATGTAGAAACGTTGTGAGCTTAGCATTGTGGGTTGCAGATGATGAGCGCTCCAGGTCTATATTACATATAACAGAGGAGATGATCATCTGAGCGTGCTGATGAGAGCTTTAGGTCTATATTTACATATAACAGAGAAGATCATCACTTCAGGTCAATGCTTCCGCATAGCAGAGGAGATAAGCACGAAATTAAATTTCTGAAGAGCTAACTAGAAGCGTCATTCAGGGCTCAGGCTTAATGGTTTGGATTTGGGAAAAATCAAGCAACAATCAAATACTCTCGGCCTTTTTTTTGTCAAAACTTATTACTTTGTGCATGCCAAATGTATGTGAAAGTGATCCTTACCACCGAGCTTTTTTTAATTTAGTTTGATCACAGCATTGCTGTTTACTTGTATTCAAGCTGAGCATATTGACACATCATCACACAAATCAATATCCTCCTTTAGATACTTTCCATACAAACCTGAAAAAGACACAAAATATTTACACAATATAGAACACTTAAGATTTTGGACTTTGATTTTCAGTATGTTTTCATTCATATCAATTCTCCCCCAAAAATTTAATTTTATAGCATAAAATATGAAATTTCTCAAAAGACTCAAGGACGACACCAATGGAATGTGAAAACTTTATAAAAAAATATAAGAAAATATTAGACTTCCCTTCATTTATTTATTTAATTTTTTAAGCCTTTTTTTTACTATCTACTATATATAAAATAAAAATTACTAAAAAAACGTCTTCCATATTACCCTATCAAAAGATAATAAATGAGTTATCAAGAAAAATATAGTGGCTGTGAAATTAGATATGTAAAGATTCAGAGAAAAATCCAGAATTTGAATAAGATACCAAAACCTTGACCTGTTTGTTCCACCTCAAAATTTGAATAAGGAATATTCTCTGTCAGTAAACCGGTTAGTAACAGTCCTCCTGAAATGTTCCTGCACTCATCAATAGATTAGTTAGAAAGGGTAACCTAGGCCATCGTAGTCCTGGGCGTTCCATTTTCATCAATGTAAGACACCTGTCTATGCACATAACTTGTTCTTGTATCAATTATCTTTTCCTCTATCTTTTTAATTTGCCAAATTTGTTAACGCTCAAACATTTTCGATTTGAAAGAGTTAAATTTGGAAATCATTTTCTATTTAAGCCTTTCACACCCCAATCGATGGCGGAAACATCGGGGCGGACGAAAGTGGATAGATTGCGCGTAGCTCATGGTGCTAAAATGATTAAAATATATATATTAACATCCTTTTCATCATTCCAAATAACAAGTTTACATCATTTCACACCATAACTAAACAAACATAACCTAGTTAAAGTTCCTTAAACTAGGTCCAAGATCCTACATGTGAAGGCATCTCAAAATCCTCCTAAGCTGCATTTCCTGAAATCATGTGAATAGTATTTGTTCAGCTAACGAATTAGCTGGTGAGTAAACATAGGTTTGCACATATATATATATAGATTAAAATATTTAAAATGATTAAAATAAATAAATGAAGTCAATGCTCATGTTATGTAAAAACTATAAATGCAAGGTGTAGCACACAAGGTAAACATATAGCACAATCAAATGTTACAACTAGCATTCACTTTATCACACAGACTAAGTGACGTTGATAAAAATGATTAAATGAAAAGTAGGTTAATCATCCTCGGATAAAATATCGGATAATTAAACTTAATGTAGTTACGATCACCCTCGGATAACGTATCAGGTGATTTAGTTAAAATGTGGTTACAATCACCCTTGGATAAAGTATTAGGTGATTAAGTTAAAATGAAATAAATAAACAGTTACAATTACATTCGGATAACATATCAGGTAATTAAACTAAAACAATGAAAACCAGGTTACAATCACCCTCGGTTAAAGTATCGGGCAATTAAACCAAATGAATGAAAACAAATTACAATCACCATCGGTTAAAGTATCAGGAGATTAATAAAATGAATAAAAGTAACAAGATGTTAAACATGATTTCACCCCAAAACATGAAAAGTAAAAAGGGGCTATGAATACTCACGTGATAATTGCTTGATCGAATGAAAAGTAATAAACTTGGAGAACGTCACCAGGAAACTCCTTAAGGCTCACCTAAAGGAATTTATCCTATATTAAAATGATAATTGAAAACTATCTAGGAATCTAGGGTTCTATTTTGGAATTTGGGTTTAAGTAGTTAATTGTTATAATTTGAAAATATTTAATACGTAATATTAATAGATATATTTTTAACTTTGATTTAAAATGAAATATTGTGATTTAATTGTACATAAATCTTATCTCTTTACGAAAATAATTAAAACAAATGATTCGTTAAATGACACGATCGTTTTTGATAAAAAGTGACTAATTAACTTATAAAAATATAGATACCGTAGTCGTACATAAACAATCATGATTAAAATAAATCCCACGAGTACTTAGTACAAAATCCGTAAGTAAACCTTTATAAAATCTAAACGTCCCAAAACATCCGATAAGAGAATTTTAATCGTTTAATCTGACAAATTATATATATATATATATATATATATATATATTATATTATATTTATACTTTTGTACAAAACATATATATTTACTTGTAAAACTTTCATAAGTAGTTTTATAATTAGTGTCATAATATTAAAATGATTATAGGATGTTAAGAAAAGAATTTTAATTGTAAAACTCGGAAATTAAAAATAAAAAACAAAACAGTCCAGCCCAGACTCGAACCCGGGACCATTTGTACTTTATTCTAACAACAAACCACCTGACCACATTCGACATTATTGATTTGGTTTGAAAGAAAATCGTTTTTAACTTTCTATTTCTTAAACCCAGTTTCTCAAATAAACCCTAAACCCTAATCGAGCAAATTGAACACTGAATTGAATACAGAATCGAAATCGAGCATAGATGCGATGATCAACACATGATAACAATTCAAAGGATGTGTTTAATTACCTGTTTTGGTCAAAATTGATGAAGATTAAGAAGAAACAGAAAACGCAGATGTATGATTCAATTGATGCTGGAGAAGATGATGATAATGTAATTAAAGTTGCAGATTCACTCGTGGATGAATACTGATTAGAACCCCCAAGAAATCAGGTGCTAAAACTGGTCCGAGTATAGTGGTTGACTGATGAACCACGACGAACAGAGAATCAAATCGCCTGTGTGTGTGTGTGTTAAAGTTGAAATTGAAGTTGCAGATAGATGTTGTGAAGTCGAATGAGTGTTTTAACTGATTATATAAGGTTGAATTGGATTCGAAGTGTTGCAACGACTATGAGTTGGTTTCGGATGATGATGAGTAGTATTCGAACGATTTATCACATTACTTGCTGATTAAACACACCAAATTCATCTTAATTGATTTCAGGAGTGTTTTGGATCAGATTAATTTGATTTTTTATTGATAGATTTTGTTGATTTGCAGTTGCAATCGGCCGGATTTAGTGGGTTTTGGTTTGGGTCAGTCAATAGATCGATTAGATGATATGTTGGGTTCGAAACTAGTTGATAACGTGATAAGGACGGGTTACACGATTCAAGATGATAAGATTTGATCGAATTAGGAGTCGCCGGAGTCGCAATGGGTCGCCGGAGAGGCTGTCGCCGGAATCACGGGTGGGGGGGTTGGTTTTAAATAAATTTTCATTTCAGCCCCTTGTGTTTTGAGTTGTGTCCATTTGTTGTTTAAATGTTTATATTTTGTTTTATAATTTACACATTCAACACTTAACTAACTAACTAACAATTTAAATTTTTATAAAACTTAAACATTGTATAGTTCAAGTTTTTAGTGTTATCTTTAGCAAATTTTTATATAAAAATCATTTTATAACTAAATGATTAATGTAAATAGATTAAGGTAACTTAAACCTTTATAATAATTCGAGCGATTACAAAATTATTCAAAGGTTCGGTTTACATAAAGAAAAATAACACGAATCAGGACGGATGTCACAAAGCCCTGTGACACCCCGCCCGGCGGCGGAAAACACCGGGCGCGTCAAGTTAATCGGATATCAAAAGTACAAAGCACATGGCACACTAAAAGCATATTTTTAACTAGGTTTAATACCCATGTGTTACACATGGGTTAAATAACAACATTTATAAAGAAATTATAACCATTATGCTTAATGATTTGTGAATTTTAGTATTTAAAGATTTATTTCCATCAACTCATGCATGGTGGTGAAATTTTTTTTTCATTTCCCTCCTAAACTACCTATTATAAAACAAATTAATAATTTCCCCCCCAAAAATTGCCCCCCTTAAAACCTTGATTTATTAGATAGATATTAATTGAGTAATAATGTCGTGACATAAATAGGCATTCAGTAGTCTTAAAAACCGTAGCAGAAACCGACAATTAAATATCGTTTATTGTCTTTTTATTCTAGGTCCGAAGCATCCTACGTGTCTTGAACCAAAACTGTATCAAACTTCACCTGAAAAACGTGTAAAATAAGTTAGCTAAAGAATTAGCTAGTGTGTAAAACACAAATAATAGTACATAGTATAAAATCCGAGATCATTATAGATTGTGTTTCGCAATCTCATGTGCATAGCAATTTCAGCATATATCTCAACCATGTCCATAGAAACACATAGAAACAAGTATCATAGACCCCGCAGGGTTACCTTTAACAACAAGTCATGAGGAACCAACTCATGTTACATTTATTGATAACCATCGTTTAACCGTCATTTAACCGTCTCGATATGCAAGTTATCAAAAATGTTTAAGCATATAAGGGACATAGCAACAAGCATCACATGTAGTAACTAGTAACATAGAATCAACCAAAGAATCACCGGATCAAAATCACCTATCAGGCCATTAGTGTAGGTGGGCTTGTCAAGCCATTAGCGCTAACATTGTACCGGTGGAAATTACAAGATAATATAACTAATATTGACTATCACACAATTTTGCTACATGCGGCCAAACACGATTAACACATCTAATGATCTCATTTTCGAAAATAGAAACATCAAAAGAAACCGTTGTATTATAGAAACACGCATTTCAGCCCCAAAAACGTAAACAGTAAAAAGGAGAGTGAGTTTACTCACCTTGAAAAGTAATTTCAATCGAACCGTTAGAAATGAAGCTAAAAAGCACCAGGGTTGCCCAAACATTAGTACCACCTAACTTATTTGGGAAAAACCCTAACTTAGAAACGAAACAATATTAACAAGAATCAAAAGTCCGAGATCTAGGGTTTTAGATTTGGGATTTAGGGTTTTAAATCACAAATTGGGAATTTAGGGTTTTGAAATGCAATTTGAGAAATAGGGTTTTGATATACAATTTAGAAATTAGGGTATTGAAATACAATTTGGGCAATAGGGTTTTGAAATATGATTTGGAAATTAGGGTTTTATACGAAACGTTATTGTTTTTTTTTTCGTTTTTGATAATATATATATTATACGGATCCATTTAGTTTATATTTGAAACATCGTATCATTTTAATATAGTGTAATATCCTTTTCGAATTTAGACATTTAAGGATAATAATTATGTGAAAAGACTTAAAATAAAAATTAAACAGAGACTGATGGTAGTGTGGTTCGAACCTAGGACCACGGGTCTAAACACAACACGTACAACCCGTTGAACCATGTGTGATTTTTGTTAATAAAATGGTTTTTTAATTGTTTTATATTTTGTTAACCAAGAACAATCCTTTTCAATACAAGCCCTAGAACACGAATCATTCCAATTCGTTTAATCCAGTGAATCAAATCCAAAACCAATAGAGGGCTTTTAATCTACATTGGATCGTGATCATTTTGATATAAAATACATACTTGATTGATGCAGCCCGTTTTTTTATTTTTTAAATTAGACACAATGAAAAAAGACACAATGAGAAAATAGTAGTTTTTTTAAGTTTTGTTTATTTATTTTTGAAGGAGGATGATATGGGAGCAAGATCTTTGAAATACTTTTTGTGTTATTGTGTAATTACTATTAGATCATTGATTAATACTTGTCAAATAAGATTACACAATGACCCGATGAATGACACAACAACCCTACGGATGACACAATCACACAATGACCTGACGAAAGACACAATGACCTGAAAAAATGTGAAAAAAAAGTTTGTTTTTTATATATCAATATTATACGTGTTTTAAAGAGAAAAAAAATGCTCGTTTTTATGGTGTAATTTGTTTAAAAAAATAATGTTGTATGTGAAAGTTATAAACGTTTAAAAAAAGTGGGGGAATTGACATGTGACTTGCATGTGGAGAGATAATATTTAAAAATGTAGGCATGACTAAAATACCTCATCTTCTAATTTTCCTAGATGCCACATGTCAATCTCTTATTGCTTCTTAGCCTTCTTAGATTTCTAATACTATGTAAGTGGGGGAAGTGAATTTCTACAAAGGGCCAAAACTCTAAAAAGGCTAAGAAGGAATCTTGGGCGTCGGATTATGGTGTTTACGGTCCAGATGAACGCAGTGGCAGTTTTGTAAATATTATGATGTTTTGGTTATGCGCGAGATGGATTTGGGGGTATATTTATCATTGTGCATTTTTAACACCATAATTCTAACGTCATGGTGTTTCTTAGATCCGTGTCTTCTGAATCATGGTGTTTTTTACGCTTGAACTGATCACAGTAAAAACAGTTGACATGTTTGGTGTTTTATTTTCACACATCTTTTCATAGCGTTTCTAACTTTTCTCATGGTGTTTCTTAGCACTATCAAATGGGATCTATGTCTTCTGATCATGGCGTTTTTAACATTTGAACTGATCACTAAAAACACCATGACTCAGAATGTTAAAAACACAATGATTCAGAAGAACAGAACATTGATTGGAGGTTCGTAATTAGTAAACGAAAACGTCAAAAACAAACAAAAACATCATCGCTTTCAGTATTTCGCCATAGATGAATGATTATGGATTCAAAATTAATAAACGTAAAAAAAAACACCATAAGATGACGATAACACAGTGTTAAAAACACCATGATTCAGAAGAACATATCTCATTTAGCGTAAACGCGTAAAATGACGATAACGCCCCTCCGTGTTTTTTCCCCCTCATGGACACGTGTTTGTTTGTAAATGCTTCCTACACTTCTTAAAGTTTTAAGCCTTTTTAGAAAATCATCAATCTATATAGAGTAAATTACAAATTTGGGCCTTTATAATAAGCCAAATTACGGATCGTGGCCTTTATTTTAAATTTTTGCACTGGTTGGCCTTTATATAAATTTTTCTCACGGTTTTGGGCCTTTAATCTAACTGCCGTCAAATTCTTCCGTTAAATTCCCTCATGTGCAATGCACATGAGGGTATTTTAGTCCTTTTAAGCTAAATTATCATTATTTGAGTAAATATCATTTATTCTTCCTTTTCTTCAACACATACATCACCCACCAGCACCAACCATCATTTCTCACATAGACTCACATCCTTTTTGACATCCATACATGAGCTGACGAGAATAAAATATGATGTCATGTTATAAAGCTCTTATCAACCTATACAAAAGCCTAGTTACCATACCTAGAAGAAGGGATGGTCAACTGGTACCTCAATTTAAAGCTCAATTCAAAGCTCAATTTTGTTCTGCTTGCTACAGTTCAAAGCTAATTAAAGCAAAAATACAAAACAAACAAATAAATAAAGCTCTTATCAGCCTATACACCACCATCAGACCATCACCACCGTCAGACCAACACCACCACCGGAAAGTGAACAACTCCACCGGAAAAAACGACGGCCACCACCTCTTCAATCGAAGTTTTAAACACCATAAACCACCACAAATCAACTCCTAATCAGAACCTTAGCCGTAGCCTATCATCACCCGAAAGTGAACAAGATCTGAAATCGAAGATGGCGGTTGTAGCTGTGGTGGTGGCGATGGTTGTTAGCACCGTCATCTTTGTCGTATTCACCCCTTCCCTCAAATGGTTCTAAAATCGATAACCACATCTGGCCACCACTCTTTCACCTTCATCTGATTTTGGTTTTGAAAAATGATGGTGATTTGATTTTGGTTGTTGTTAGTGACAGTAAAGTGGGTGAATGATATTGAGGGGTTATATATATAATTGGTTTTTTTAAAATTGTTTGTGTAAATTACATAAATGGTCCCTCAAATATGAACTAATTATTAGTTTTTGTTCCTTAGGTGCAAAATGACTGAAATACCCTCATGTGCATTGCACATGAGGGGACTTAACGGAAGAATTTGACGGCAGTTAGATTAAAGGCCCAAAACCGTGAGAAAAATTTACATAAAGGCCAAACAGTGTAAAAATTTAAAATAAAGGCCACGATCCGTAATTTTGCTTATTATAAAGGCCCAAATTTGTAATTTACTCATCTATATATATATATATAGGGAGGGTTCTATGGGAAACCTTTTTTTATCGGGGAACTAGGGAACACTTGTGAGCCCTTAGATCATCCAAGGGTGGGGAACACCTACACCCTCTTATCCTATGCTATGCACCTTAAAAAATAAAAAAAAACCACGCGCTGATGGAATCGAACCGGTGACTTCACGAACAAGTTTAACAGCATTTACCACTGCACTACAAATACCTATTTGATATTTCGCTCGCGTTTTATTAACTTAACGTTACTCGCGCAGTTTTTTTTTATATGTATTACTTATTATTCTTTAAATATTTAAGGGTTAGTTTTGAGATTATGTTTATCTAAATTGGTATTTAGATTATCATTAAAATAGTTTGGTATTTAGATAATTTTTTAATTTTGTTTTAATTTTATTAATTTTGTTTGACCTATTATGGTATTGTTTTAAGGGTTAGTTTTGGTTTAAATCTTAAGATTTTAGCTAGCGGTGTAAATGAGTCAAGCCGGCTTGCTAACAGCTGAAGATCAACTTGGTAAAAAACTCATTTAAGTCGAGCCATAACGAGGTTTTTGTTTATATTTTTATTTAGTTTTTTAAATATGTCTTCATAAATATAATAAAAAAATATTTATAAAGTTATGATAGAAAAGATTAAATAATATGTATTTGTTATATATAAGATGTGATTATAAATATGCATAAATTTAAATATAAAACTTATGTATAGAATAATCTAATACTAAACGAGCCAAGCTTAAGCTTGAAAAATTTCTGACGAGCCGAGCTCGAGCTCTGTTAGACTAAAACAAGCCGAAATCGAGCCTTAACGAGCTCGAGATCGAATTTGGCACTGGTTTGTGAAATCGAAGAGGATTGGTCAGAAGAAGGAGATAACAAGGTGATTGATACTGATAGTGAAGATATCGAGCATCATCACGAGCAAGCACGGGTGAAGACGTTCATTATTTGTATTTGTCTTAGAATATTTGTGTAATCGTTTCGTGCTTAAATGCGCGTTGTGCTTAACTGCACGTCTTTAGGTTACATTGTAAGGTGAATGGTATAGACTATAAATACCATCACCTAGGTCATTTGTAAAAGAGTTGCCTACATTTCATTCCATATTCCTTGTAACCTCTACATTGATCTATTACAATTCACCTATTCATATTATCATCATCTTCATCATACTTTGCATTGATCTTCATGAGCATTCAAGCATCAATACGTGATCAGTGAGTTTCCGCATCACTGATTGCAAACAACATCACCAAACAATCTCAGATCTAGATCCAAGCTCGGTTCGTCTCTAGAACTATCAATTGGTATCAGAGCTGTTGGGTGATCTTTGATTGTTGTTGTTATTGATGGAATTTTAGCTACCATTAGCTTTGATTCATGTTTGTGTAAAGAACTGCAAAGTTTGAGATCAATTGGTGAAGATTTGACTGAGTTTTTGAAGAAATTGTTCATGTTCGTCATATTCACTGCTCAATTTTGAAATCTGGAATTTGTTGATGATATTGAGAAATTGATGATTGAGATGTGTTAGAAATCATAATCCTAAGCTTCGTTCATGATCAAACATCACTGATTTGTTGATTTCGATTCATATTTTGTCAATTTGTCTCAAAACCCACTTATTGTGTTCTTCATCAAAATCAGGATTTGAGTGAGATTTAGCTTGATTCAAGGTGTAAAAAAAAACTTTGAAGGAGTGTTAGAAACATCATTCCTTAGCTAATACGAGTGTTGATTTGAACAAAAACAACAAAAATTGAAAGAATTGATCTTATGTTCATCACAATTTTGACTTTGAAAAGTCAATCTGATATGAAGATTTGAAGAATTGATTGATATTTGCCCAGAAATCTGAAGAAGAATTAAAGAATTGGGTGATTGATTTAAGGAAATTTTCCTAAGTGTTGCTACAACAAAGGCTGAAACGTATCTACAGTGCATGACCCGTCTCCATAGTACTTGACACTGTTCAGCCGGGTGAAAGAAGAAAAACACTATTCAGCCGGGTGAAGACACTGTTCAGCCGGGTGAAGCACTGTACTGCCGGGTGAAGGAACTGTTCAGCCGTGTGAAGTACTGTTCAGCCGCGTGAAGTGTTCAGCCGGGTGAAGTTTGACACTGTTCAGCCGGGTGAAGAATTGATCAGCTGGGTGAAGCACTGTTCAGCCGGGTGAAGCACTGTTCAGCCGGGTGAAGAATTGATCAGCTGGGTGAAGCATTGTTCAGCCGGGTGAAGCACTGTTCAGCCGGGTGAAGCATTGATCAGCCGGGTGAAGCACTGTTCAGCCATCCCAAGTTGTTGACCCGTCCAAACAGTTACCCGTCCCAACAGTGACCCGTCTCTAAAAAAAAAAAAGTATCAAGATGACTTCCCAGAAAAAGTTCAAATTAGTCATTTTTCCAAAATTTCATTAGTCATTTTTCCAAATTCATGAGTCTGGAAAATCGAAAAATTCATTTTTCCAAAATTTCAAATTAGTCATTTTTAGCCAATATGACTTCCCAGAAAAAGTATCAAGATGACTTTGAAAATTCAAGAAAAATGTCAACGGGCATGTTAACCGTGATCCGAGAAGAAAATAAAAGAGAAGATATCAATGAATTTATTACAGAATTCAATCATATGTTTGAAACAACATATCTTCAAGTTGCCAAAGCTTGTGATCAAAAGAGAAGAGACTTTCATGAACGCACAAAACTTGCTCTTGTGAGTCAAGCAGGTTCTCATGAAAATCAAGATGGAGAAGAAGAATATGATTGGAGTGAAAACAATGATGTTGTTTCCATTCAAGAGATTGAAAAGAAAGATAAAGAAATTAGCAACTTGTCAGAAACCATTGCAAAGCAAGATGAGACAATTGCTCAATTGAAATCAGAAATGGAGAAATTGATGTCTGAAAAGGAATCCGAGAAAGATGTTCAGAGTTCATTTGTTGAAATGCCTGTCAATGTAAGAGAAAAGATGTGCACCAAAGAATGTTTTCAACAATGTGAACACTACAGAACATATTCTTACAGGATTTGGGATAAATTCCAGGATGAAGAGAAAAGGCACAAGAATCTCCAAGAACAACACAAGACATCAGAGCACAGAATCACATCTCTCGAAGAGTTGCTCAAGGAAAAAGAAAAAGATGCAATGAACATCAGAAAGGAAGCTGAAAAATCGAATGAACATCTTTCAAGAGTGATCAGCGATTTTCAAGCAGAAATTCAAAAGTTGAAGAAGTTGTCTGAGATGTTCAATTCAGAGAACAACATTCTGAAAAACAAACTGCAAGAAGAACAAGAGAAGCATGCAAGTCTACAAAAAGATCACCAATTGTGTGAAGATAGACTCAAATCTCTTACACAAAATGTTGATTCAATGCTTCCCGAAAAGCATAATTTGAACATTCAACTCATGGAGCTCACTGATAAACTCAACAGATCACAATCTGATCTTGTGTTTATCAAAGAAGAAGTCGAAAAAGGAAAGTCTGTTGAAAAGAAAGATGAGGGATTAGTGCCAACCGGAATTGTTGGATCACTATCTTCTTAAGAAGAAAAGACAGAAGAGTTTCAGTCAAAGAAGAAGAAGAAGAAGGTTAGAAGAAAGAAGAGCAAAGCCAAGAAGAACAAGACAAAGGCCGCTTCAACTGATTCTACACCACAAACTCCTTCTACTCCAAAGTCTCAAGATTCCGAATCCCCGAGTGATTCAAACAGTAACATCTATTGTTTAATCTGTGACTCTGAAACTCATCATATCTCAGATTGTATTTACAGTCAAGGTGTCTTTCCTTTTGGGTCAAAAGGTGACAATTTCAAGACTCCAGCTCCTTCAAGAAAGATTCAACAAGATTCAGAGGTCAAAGCTTCTCAGAAACAACAATCTTCAACAGCAAAGGCTTCTCAGAAGAAAGGAAAGAAGTCTCCCTTCAAGGCTTATCAGAAGTATTGTGAGATATGTGAGATGTACAATCACATGACATCAGAATGCTGCTACAACAAGTATTGCACCAACTGTCAGATGTACAACCACGACACAATTGAATGTTACTACAACAAGTACTGTTCCTTTTGTGACATGGTAAATCACAACACATCCGAGTGCTACTACGAGCCGAGAAGGTCAGTCCAAAGAAGTTCATCATGTGCATACCCTTCCAGGTATTTTTCTAACTTTAAAAGATCTAATCATAGACATTCGTTTGATGAAAATCAACATGTCAATGATTCATGGACACCAAAGTTTGTCAAAAACAAAAAGAGAAATCATGATTTAAATGATAAAATGATTCCAATAGTGAATCAATCTTTGAATAAGAAATATAGTCAACAAAACCTGTTTTTTAAAAGAAATTCGTAATCTGTTTGAAAATGACTATAATTTCTCTTTTGACAAACAATCCATGAAGGAAGATGAAGGTACAAATTACATTGTATCATCATAACCACCACCTGAAGGTATTCCTTGCACTTATGAGAATATCTCTTATGTTTATGAATTTGGACGACCCAAAACCGAAATGGTTTGGGTCATTACCTCTAACTGATTTGTTAGTGTGTTAGGGACAGTTATGGAGGCCGGTCAAACAAAGAAAAGAAGACCGTGGCTGATCCCTTATCATGACAAGATACCGAATCTTGTTCATGATGCCTTCGATGCAACTGACGCCAAATGGATTTGGAAACAAAAAGGAATCATTGCAGGAATTTTTTAAAAATAAAATATTTTCAAAAATCAAACAATGATGGCAGTGCAAGAAACAACCGATGTTTCATTTCGTCTGTTTAGATTAAGTATATTGCATGCACTCTTCATACGTTGATAACATATTTGCCATTTTCTTTTCTTTAAACTTTCAATTTTCTTAGAAATTTAAAAGTTTAGGGGGGAGAAATCATTATTAAAAAAAATGATAAAATCAGAAAAATCCAAAAATATGTTGAATCTACTTGCACGTACATGAGAAATGATAGTACACTAGAGTTATTCAACGCATCATTTTAAACAATAAAGACTGAAGCGTGAAAATTGATGTGCGAGACAGCTCAGACAAGTATACTGAACAAGTACATTCTATGATGATTTAACTAAATTCTAATGAGTTTTTGTGGTTGAAACGTCTTAGTGCATGTGAAACGTTTATACAAATCAAATAGATATCTCGTGAAGCATCCAAATTATATCGGGTAACGATGCAATCTATTCAGTATGATGAACCGCATCGTGAGCTTCTTTGTTGTGGTATCCACAGACCTGAAGTCTCACACGAAGTCTTTTTTGAGCTTCAAGATGCAGCAAAAGATTCCAAAATGGAACAAAAAGAGTCCCAAATGTGGACCGTCACCAAACAAATTCCAAAATGGAATTCAGAAGATTTTCAAGGGGAACAATAGGAAAAAGAAAAATTCCAAAAAGGAATTCAAAAGAAGTCCCAAAGTGGACCAAATCCAAATAGAACCCAAAATTCCACACTGTTTATGATTGTAAGTGACCTGACGTGTTGAGTTGTTCTCAGGATATTTAGATGAAGTGTATAACTTTCTAATGTGCAAAGTATGGGTCACTCAAAACTTATTCCTAATCAACCTAATTGATCATCAAGAATAGAAAAAGTAAGTGTGTCACTTCGAGCTAATTGATTTGTTCAACAATCATCACTCAATTACTTCAAAATTCAAATGTCTATTTTAAAAACTGCAAAACATGTGTTGGATTAATTGCTGGTATGATCTCATTGCAGGTTAAAGATTCAGAATGTAAAGAGAAAATTCCAAAAATATCAAAAACATTGAAAAAATTCAAAAACACCAAAAAGATTGTCATTTTAATATTTTTCTTTTGTGTTGGCAGTTTAACATGTGTTATTGATGTAGGAGTTGTTCATCAAGCAATATCTCATCCGATTGAGAACTTAATCTTTACATTGATGATAAATGCACATTATTGCCTGAGTTTTAATGTTTTTCTTTGAGTTGCAGGAACAGTTTCCATTGCAGAACAAGCTTCCACACGACTTGAAGATGTTCCTGTTCAAGCCTGATTCCAGTCCAGAGATCTCCAAGTCAGATTGCTGAGTGTTAAGAATCCTCCTCTTAATATCTCATACACAGATCCTATTAACCTCTAAAGCAAAAGTTGAGGGGGAGTATTCTAAGTCAAAGAAGTCTTCTCAATCTACTTCAACCGTTGAAGAAGATCCCGTTGCTGATATATAGATTCACCGGAATCTACTCTCTGCGTATTTCTTTCCATAGCCTCTGATGTTACTCAAAAGGGAGAGAAGGATGCAGATTGCTTGTTGAAAGACAGAGTTTTGGCAGCATCATCTTAGGGGGAGTACTGTTGGGACCTCTTGAAGATAATGCATACCAAAACTTTAAGTTGCTCTCTATACTCGCCACATGAAGATTTAAGCTGATATGCCAGATTTGTAAAGTGTCATCTTAGGGGGAGTACTGTTGGGGTTATTTGAAGATGTCACTTTCCAAATATAAGCGAGTGAAGATATCGAGCATCATCACGAGCAAGCACGGGTGAAGACGTTCATTATTTGTATTTGTCTTAGAATATTTGTGTAATCGTTTCGCGCTTAAATGCGCGTTTGTGCTTAACTGCACGTCTTTAGGTTACATTGTAAGGTGAATGGTATAGACTATAAATACCATCACCTAGGTCATTTGTAAAAGAGTTGCCTACATTTCATTCCATATTCCTTGTAACCTCTACATTGATCTATTACAATTCACCTATTCATATTATCATCATCTTCATCATACTTTGCATTGATCTTCATGAGCATTCAAGCATCAATACGTGATCAGTGAGTTTCCGCATCACTGATTGCAAACAACATCACCAAACAATCTCAAATCTAGATCCAAGCTCGGTTCGTCTCTAGAACTATCATAACTCAAATTTTAGCTTCTTTGGTGAGCGGCGGGTTGAGTTTGAGATTCGAACTCGTGACGCTAGGTGCACAACTCACAAACAAAATGCTCAAACCATTGCGCTATAGCATTAACTTGTTATTATTTCCGACTCATTAATATTATTACCATTAGTTTCTTTATTATTATTAATTGCTTTTTTACTTGCTTATGTTTTATTAATTTTACGTGTTACCTTTTAGACTTTAACTTTAAGGTATAGTTTTTAGGTTTAGTTTTACGATTAAGTTTTTTGGGTTACGTTTTTGGGTTTAGGTTTCTCGAAATCACATGTGCTAAAACCTAAAATCGCATGTTCTAAACGTCAAAACACATGTGCTAAACTTCGAATCACGTGTGCTAAAAACTAGAATCCCATGTTTTAAACTTGAAATTTATATAAATAAAAAAGATTAATGTCGGTTGGTATATTTTAGCACATGTGATTCTAGATTTAGCATAGAGAAAGTCATTTTCACCTAGTTATAAAACGTTGACAACGAATGCCTGGTGGAAAGGACTAATTTGACACTGTTCAAAACCATTGTATTATCAATATATAGGATAATTTTACATTTTACCTTTTTTAAAATTTAACTTTATGGTATTGTTTTTTGGTATAGTTTATGGCTAAGTTTTTTAGGTTAGGTTTTTGGGTTTGGGTAGGGTGTAAACGAGACGAGTCGAACCCGATCTCGGCTCGTTTCAACTTAATAAGGCTCGAGCTCGTCATAAACTTTTCAAGCTCGAGCTCGATCGGCTAGGGATCGACCCGTTTGGTATTTTGTTATATATATATTTATATTTTATCATAATTTATATATATTTTAACAATTAATAAGAATTATATATTTATAAAATAAATAAATAACTATGTAAAAGGCTCGTGAGCTGGCTCGAGCTCGATATGTAAATTCATTTACCCATTAAAATTTAAAACCTTTACATTTTAAAAGCTAAGTATTTATATATTTTACGTTTGCTATACTTGAATGTATCTGAATAACGTGCTTTATGATATTAATTTCAGTAAGTATATGGTTTATTATAACATTTTTTTAATTAAAACCAATATACTTAGTTGTCATACGTAAACCCACATATTAAGTATGTTATCTTTAACCGACTTACACAGCAACCAATTTACAACCCGTAAATTATTTGATTCATTTTGATAAATGGGTTAATGAGTCATATCACACATGCTAAGTTTCCACCCAAAGACAATTAATAAGTTTACTAACTTCAAATACATGTGCTAAAAATTAAAAATCACATATGCTAAAAGTAGAATCACATGTGCTAAACCTCAAATCAAATGTGCTAAAGTTTCAACCAAAGACAATTAATACGTTTATAAAACCTCAAATAAGTGTGCTAAACTTCAAATTACATATGCTAAACGACAAATCACTTGTGCTACAACTTAAATCACATGCGATAAACCTCAAATTGCATGTGCTAAAACTAGAATCACACGTGCCAAACCTCAAATCACATGTGTGCTAAAAGCCTAGAACTAGATCACATGTACTAAAACTAGAATCACATATGTTAAACCTCAAATCACATGTGTTAAAACTAGAATCACATGTGATAAACCTAGAATCACATGTGCTAAACCTAAATCACATGTGCTAGAACTAGAATCACATGTGCTAAACCTAAAAGTACATGTGCTAAACCTCAAATCACATGTGCTAAAACTCAAATCACATGTGCTAAAACTCAAATCACATGAGCTAAAACTAGAATCGCATGTGCTAACCTCAAATCACATGTGTTAAAACTTGAATCACGTGTGCTAAAACTAGAATCACATGTTCTAAACCTCATATCACATGTGCTAAACCTCATATCACATGTGCTAAAACTCAAATCACATGTGCTAAAAATAAAATCACATGTGCTAGAACTATAATCACATGTGCTAAGCCTAGAATCACATGTGCTAAACCTTAAATCACGCTAAACGCCTAAAACTAGAATCATATGGGCTAAAACTAGAATCACATATGTTAAACCTCAAATCACATGTGCTAAAACTTGAATCACATTTGTTAAAACAAGAATCACATGTGCTAAACCTCAAATCACATGTGTTAAAAGCCTAGAAATAGAATCACATGTGCTAAAACTAGAACCACATATATTAAACCTCAAATCACATGTGCTAAACCTATATTAATCACATGTGCCAAACTAGAATCACATGTGCTAAAGGCCTAGAACTAGAATCACATGTGCTAAAACTAGAATCACATGTGATTTTCGCTTTAGTACATGTTATTTGAGATCTAGCACATGTGATTCTTGATTTAGCACATGTGATTTGAGGTTTGACACATGCGATTCTAGTTTTAGCATATGTATTTGAGGATTATCACATGTGATTCTAGATTTAGCACATGTGATTTAAGGTATAGCATGCGCGATTGAAGTTTAGCATATCTGATTTAACTTTTAGCACATGCGATTTATAATTTTAGCACATTTATTTGGGGTTTTGTAAAATTGTTAGTTGTCTTTGGTTGGAAGTTTATCACATGTGATTTTAGTTTATCACATGTGATTTAAGGTTTAGCACATGCGATTTTAGTTTGAGCATATGTATTTGAGGTTTAGCACATATGATTATAGTTTTAACACATGTGATTTGAGGTTTAGTACATTTGATTATAGTTTTAACACATGTAATTTGAGGTTTAGCGCTGCAAGGAGTTTACTTTTTAACTTCTTCAATAAGAATCACATGTCTTAAAAAAATTTGTTTGTTTACATTTAACATTTTCTTAATTTTTACTATACTTATGTTAACTATTTCATTTCGTACCACTCAGATCGATATAAGTTCTTTTTATCCTTTATTTCTCATTTCTTCTTTTATATATTTATTTTATTTAGCTTTATATTTAGTTTTTACAGTTTACCTTTAGCAACTAGTTTTAGGGTTTAGATTTGGGGTTTTGCTATTCGGGTTTAGTTTTTCTGCTTAAGTTTAGCTTTTGGAGTTAAGTTTTTTGTTGAGCTTTTCTTTTTACCTTGCCTTTTTTAATCGTCTTTATTTTTTTAGTTTTATGTTTAGCTTTTAAGGTTTAGTTTTTGGGTTTAGTTTTTATGGTTTAGCATTACACTTTTCCGCAACTCTTTATTTATTTTTATTTTTTTTAATTTAAAGATTTAAGTTTTGTGATTTACGTTAATATTTAAGGATTAAAAGTCACATGTGCTAAACTTCCCCCCAAAGACAATTAATACTTTACAAAAGTGATTTGAGGTTTAGCACATATGATTCTAGTTTTAGCACAAGTGATTTGAGGTTTAACACATGTGATTCTAGTTTTAGGCTTTTAACACATGTGATTTGAGGTTTATCACATGTGATTCTAGGTTTATCACATGTGATTCTAGGTTTATCACATGTGATTCTAGTTTTAGCACATGTGATTTGAGATTTAGCACATGTGATTTTTAATTTTTAGAACATTTATTTGAAGAAGTTTTGTAAACTTGTTAATTGTCTTTGGTTGAAAGTTTAGCACATGTGATTTGATGTTTAGCACATGTGATTATAGTTTTATCACCTTTGATTTGAGGTTTATCACATATGATTCTAGTTTTAGCACATGTGATTTTTAATATTTAGCACATTTATTTAAGGTTTTGTAAAATTGTTAAATGTCTTTGGTTGGAAGTTTAGCACATGTGATTTTTTATTTTTAGCGCATTTATTTTAGTTTTTTAAACTTGTTTTGTCTTTGGTTGGAAGTTTAGCACATGTGCTTTGAGGTTTAGCACATGTGATTCTAGTTTTAGCATATGTGATTTGAGGTTTAAGACATGTGATTATAGTTTTAGGACATGTGATTCTTTTTTTAGGCTTTTTGCACATGTGATTTGAGGTTTAGCACATGTGATTCTAGGTTTAGCACATGTGATTCTAGTTTTAGGCTTTGAGCATATGTGATTTGAGGTTTAGTACATGTAATTCTTGGTTTATCACATGTGATTCTTGTTTTAGCACATGTGATTCTAGTTTTAGCACATGTGATTCTAGTTTTAGCACATGTGATTTGAGATTTACCACATGTGATTCTAGTTTTAGGCTTTTAGCACACGTGATTTAAGGTTTAGTACATGTAATTCTAGGTTTATCACATGTGATTCTTGTTTTAGCACATGTGATTTGAGGTTTAGCACATGTGATTCTGGTTTTAGCACATGTGATTTGAGATTTAAGACATGTGATTCTAGTTTTAAAACATGTGATTCTAGTTTTACGAACTTTAGCACATGTGATTCTAGTTTTAGGCTTTTAGCACATGTGATTTAATGTTTAGCACATGTGATTCTAGTTTTAGCACATGTGATTTTAATTATTAGCATATTTATTTGAGTTTTGTAAACTTGTTACTTGTCTTTGGTTGGAAGTTTAGCACATGTGATTTGAGGTTTAGCACATGTGATTTGAGTTTTGTAAACTTGTTACTTGTCTTTGGTAGAATAGTTCATAGAAATAGTAAATAAATGAATAAATAAATTCTGAAGAGTTCTCTAAGCACATTAATTTGCACTAAGGACTCTTAGGTTATAGTCTAGGTCGGTGTGTTTCTAATACCCTATCCTAGTTCTCTATAACCATGGCTCTGATACCAACTGTGACACCCTGCCCGGTGGCGGAAAACACCGGGCTGTCATAGAATTGGATATCCGTAGTAGACAAAGCACATGGTGTTACTTTTATTAAAGTCTAATAATTATTGTCATAAGTTTGGCAAAACCCAAGTCTTAAATGCGAAACGACAAATTCATAATAGCAGTAAATGAAATAGTCATGTTTAGTATTATTTCTAGGTCCAAGTCCCTATGTCTTGAATAGCAAAGAAACAAGCCAAAATCACGCGCCACCTGAAATACGCGAAAATAAAGTTAGCTACACAAGCTAGTGAGTAAAACCCAATTGAATAGTAATAGTATTGAAATCCGAGATCAACAAGATATGCTGCGCAATCCCATATGTATAGTAATTTTGTAATATTACTCGACCAGGACCCCTAGAATAGAATAGCACACCAACCACAATAGAAACCATAGTATCTCGTCTAGCCATTTATCATGAGAACCACTCATGTAGTAAATAATGATAACTTTTAATAACCGTCGTTCACCGTCTCGATATATAAGTCATCATTTAGCAATTTAGGGACATGGCATAGTATAGCATCATAGCATAGCAACATAGTATAGCAACATAGCATCTCGACATAGTAAACATGGAATTAGAAAGGCCGGGTTTAAATCACCTATCGATGTTGTACAAGCAGGTGGGTTTGTCAAACCATTAGCGCTAACATTGTACCGGTGGGATTACAAAGCAATAAAACTACTTTTAACTAACACATAAGATTGCATCAAGCGGCCAAACTAGATTAACATATTTGTATGATCTCTTTTAGAAAACGAATAGAAAACGCAATATAGTAAAAGACGTATTTCAGCCCCAAAATAGTAAAATGGAAAAAGGGGAGTGAGTTTACTCACCTGAACAATATAGATAATAGCAAACGCAAGAAAGTAACTAAATAGAATCGAGGATCGCCCAGATATTAGAATCACCTAATTGACCGGGAAAACCTAATTTAGAAACGAGACAAATAATATAGTAACTAGAATCTAGAACTTAGAAATTCTAGGGTTTTGGATTTGGGGTTTTAGGGTTTTAAAGTATCAATTTAAAATTAGAGTTTCAAAATCCAATTTAGGGTTTTAAAGTCCAATTTGGGGATTTAGGGTTTCAAAATCCAATTTAGGGTTTTAAAGTCCAATTTGGGGATTTAGGGTTTCAAAATCCAATTTAGGGTTTTAAAGTCCAATTTGGGGATTTAGGGTTTCAAAAACCAATTTAGGTTTTTAAAGTCCAATTTGGGGATTTTAGGTACGAGATATAAGTATATATTTTTATAAAATATATTACTTGGTATTAATTTTAGGTTTAGGTTAGATGGTAAAAATGATTTATAATATTTAAAAGTATTTGTAATAATTAGTTTTTATAAAACTAAGTTTACAAAAATAATGTTTTTGGTATTTTGATAAGATTTTAAGTATTTTATAGAATATATAGTATGGTGTTGGTTTTTAGGTTTAAGAAAAAAGATAAGATTTGACAAACAATAGTTTTGAACAAGTCTAGTAAAAACGTGAGCACCCCTGGGTTAGAACCCGGGTCTCCAGAATCACCACACCCTTACTTAACCATCAGACCAGAAACATTTTTTTGTTTTAAACTCAGATAAAAATTGTCTTAACATGTTTTCAATATAAGTCCCCAATTCATATAAACCCTAGAATCAAGAACATCCCAAATTCGTTTACAACAGATAATCAAACCCAATTTGAAGATAGGGCTTTTAATCCCCTCTGTATTTCGAGCATTTTGATATATTGTACTTACTTGGATTCGATTAGATTGAACGATGAAGGTGAAAAACGGCCGACGGTTGAGTGAAGATAAAGATTGAGATTTCGATGTTTTTTGCTTGGAATCAGATAATCAAAGTGTGATAGCAGGTAACGAGGAGTGTGCACGCAACTGGAATTGTGTTTTGGTTTCGTTAGGCGATTGCAATTTGATTGGAAATTGTGAGAATGGTTTCGTTTCAGTTTTGATAAGCTTGCACTGAATCGACGATTTCACAGCGATTAAGATGGAATTGAATATGCTATTACACTCGAATTCATTACCCTAACGATTAGTTTCTCACAATTTCAGTTATTACGCGTTAATTCGATGAGTTAATTATTTGGGTTATGAACGATTTAGTTGTAACCGATTGTAATCATGAATTTGTTTGTTTATTCGATGATTAGAGGGTGGCTACGGGTTCGACACACACTAGGGAACATTGTACATGATGGAAACGAGCCAAACGCATCAAAAAAAATATGTTTTGGGGTGGCCGGAGTATCGTCGGAAATAGTTGAAGTCCGGCCAAGTCACCGGAGCCTTGGCAGCCGGAATTACGGGGGGGGGGGGGGGGGGGCTGAGTTAAAAATGTAACTTAACTATTTACAAAACCGGACCTTGCAGTTTGAGTTGTTTTAAATTAGTTATTATAAGTTTAATATTAGTTTGTAAATTGACAGTTTTGACCCAAAGTTAGTTATATATATATTTCAACTAACTAACTTAACTAAATAGGAAACGTAACGTTTATATAAGTGACGTTTTTATAGTTTTAGTTCGTTTACGCATTAAGAGACTATTTTGAGACGTTGAATCGTTTTTGCTTAACGACTTCCATAATTTTCTTTTACGAGCTATATATATATTTATTTATATATATATTTTGAGATTTAGTTATTGTATTTATTAGTAAACGTTATATAGTAGTTCGATCATCTTTATCAAAACGATATACCATAAAATTCAACACATTTTTATTCATATTAATACTGTCGAAACGTTACATTTCAGACAAATAAATACGAACACACTTAAAGATTGGTAGCTTCGGGTTTGAGTCGGGCATCCGGGTTTGGGTTTGGGGCAGATGTTACAGTCTCCCCTCCTTAAAGGAATTTCGTCCCGAAATTTGCTCAAACCGAAGTAGTTGAAGTTGAAGCGAAGAGATCATCGTTAGGCGGCAAAAGATAACGATTTTTATTTTATTTATTTTTACTGAAAGTTTCATCGAATTCGCGATAATCGGGACATATACGGAATGTGTCATCTTTCTTTTTCTTTACATCAGCACGAGCCAAAACGCGACATAACTCTAACGCTTATGCTTTTGAGTTTCAACGCAAGGCAAAAGTTTCAACCGTCGAAACTACTGAGAGTTATAGACAAAAGATAAACATGGAGGAAATGTGACCTTGAAATGTAAGTTCGCACCATAAATATAAAAACCAATAGAAACATTTTTTTTTCGCTTCGACTACCACATAAAGATTCTCGAGTCTAACACAATGAATAGCAAATGATGAAACACGATCTAATGAAACAAAAGTCTTATCGGCCTCCAAATAAAATAGAAACGTAGAAATCATTTGGGAATCATATCGTTCACCACGTCGTTGTTAGCTTGAGCTTGATTAGCGATGATATTGAAGGTTCTAGCACGACCAGCTTGGTTAGCATTAGCGTTGGTGTTCACGTTGACATTGATAGGTTGAGGACAATTGTTGCGGAAATGAGTTGGATCACCACAGTTGAAACAAGCACGACCTTGATTACCCCGATTATTATTATTCCAACAATCTTTAGCCAGATGCCCATAACGTTGACAAACAGAGCATTTAAAACATGGAGTTTCGGGAGCATGATGAAAAGGACATTGGTTGCATTTGGGCAAGAACCCCGTATAAGGCTTACGGTTATCATTACCCCTTTGCGGTGCCATAGGAGGAGCAGGAGCAGCAATAGCATAGTTGGTGGCATTGTTCTTACGCTTCTTGGAATTGAATGAGGATTCGGGCTTAAAACCCTTATAAGAATCATCCTCAGATGATTTAGAGTCATCACTAGAAGAACCTTTAGACTTTTTGTTACCCTTACGAAACAGAGAGCCAGCTTGCACATGATTTTCAGTAAGGCGACCGGCTAAAGTCATTGCCTCACCTACAGTAGCTGGCTTACTACCCCAAACAGCATCTTGGATAGTCGTTGGCAGACCTCCGATATATTGCTCAATGCCACGAGAATCAGGAGTAACCATATTAGGACACAAAGTACTGAGCTGGGAGAAACGATCATTATAAGCCACATTATCACCACTATCTTGCTTAAGACCCCAGAATTCGCCCTCGAGTTTACGAATCTCGCTAGGAGGACAATACTTATTAGTCATGTTGGTTTTGAACACGGTCCAGGTTAAAGCTGTTACAGCGGCTTCACCGAGCCTACGCTTTTCATCATTCCACCAAGTCAAAGCACCCTTTTGAAGAACACTTGTTGCATATCGGACTTTGAGATTTTCAGGGCAATCACAATTAACAAAAGTACTCTCCATGCTTTCAAACCATTGGAGAAGTCCCGTAGCCCCTTCGTTACCGATAAATTTGGTTGGACCACACGAGTTGAAGTACTTAAGAGTACACTTAGGCTCATTGTTTTGATTAGCATTATTAAGTTGGTTCACGAGATTAGGCAAAATATTAGCCATTTGGGTCGCGATAACATTAGCAAGTCGTTGATTTCTACCCGCCATTCTACAAGATAGAAAACGATTTCGTGAGACATGGAACATTCTTTTTAAAACATAGTTCATAGTAAACACTTATTGAATTTGAATGGTATTTAGAAATATCATAGAATCTCCTTAGAAAACACTTCATAGTAAACATTTAGAAACCATAGAAACACAATCAAATAGTTTAGGGTGACATTTTAAAATCACAAAGAACTCATAGAAATAATTAGAAATTTATAGAAAACTGATAATATTAGAAAAAAAATGATTAAATGGAATTTGAAGGCTTAGGAATGTGTCTGGGTTTGGACACTCAAGACTTATCAAAGTGTTAAGTTCGTTCTCAACGTATTCGAGAAAGCGTGCTTTAGCCTATAGGTTCACACTCATCCCGTACATCCCCAGGTAAGCATACAGGTCTCTTAAAGAGATTTATACGAAATGCTTGCCTTAGACAGGATGTCCGTGATACAGGCGTTCCCCCTTCCAGATTGCACACGTTTCCCACGTTTTCAAACTCACTTAAGACGATGACGAGATTCCACAAAGAGAAAGATCCTAATCTTACAGACGAGTCTCTTGTAGCTCCTTCGCGAAATCGGTTAAGAATTGAGATAAAGAAAAGACATAGAATAGTTCATAGAAATAGTAAATAAATGAATAAATAAATTCTGAAGAGTTCTCTAAGCACATTAATTTGCACTAAGGACTCTTAGGTTATAGTCTAGGTCGGTGTGTTTCTAATACCCTATCCTAGTTCTCTATAACCATGGCTCTGATACCAACTGTGACACCCTGCCCGGTGGCGGAAAACACCGGGCTGTCATAGAATTGGATATCCGTAGTAGACAAAGCACATGGTGTTACTTTTATTAAAGTCTAATAATTATTGTCATAAGTTTGGCAAAACCCAAGTCTTAAATGCGAAACGACAAATTCATAATAGCAGTAAATGAAATAGTCATGTTTAGTATTATTTCTAGGTCCAAGTCCCTATGTCTTGAATAGCAAAGAAACAAGCCAAAATCACGCGCCACCTGAAATACGCGAAAATAAAGTTAGCTACACAAGCTAGTGAGTAAAACCCAATTGAATAGTAATAGTATTGAAATCCGAGATCAACAAGATATGCTGCGCAATCCCATATGTATAGTAATTTTGTAATATTACTCGACCAGGACCCCTAGAATAGAATAGCACACCAACCACAATAGAAACCATAGTATCTCGTCTAGCCATTTATCATGAGAACCACTCATGTAGTAAATAATGATAACTTTTAATAACCGTCGTTCACCGTCTCGATATATAAGTCATCATTTAGCAATTTAGGGACATGGCATAGTATAGCATCATAGCATAGCAACATAGTATAGCAACATAGCATCTCGACATAGTAAACATGGAATTAGAAAGGCCGGGTTTAAATCACCTATCGATGTTGTACAAGCAGGTGGGTTTGTCAAACCATTAGCGCTAACATTGTACCGGTGGGATTACAAAGCAATAAAACTACTTTTAACTAACACATAAGATTGCATCAAGCGGCCAAACTAGATTAACATATTTGTATGATCTCTTTTAGAAAACGAATAGAAAACGCAATATAGTAAAAGACGTATTTCAGCCCCAAAATAGTAAAATGGAAAAAGGGGAGTGAGTTTACTCACCTGAACAATATAGATAATAGCAAACGCAAGAAAGTAACTAAATAGAATCGAGGATCGCCCAGATATTGTCACACCCCGACCGATGGCGGAATCATCGAGGCGGACGAAAGTGAGTGATTGCTCATAGCTCATGGTACTTAAAAATGATTAAAATATATTAACATCATTTTCATAATTCCACATTACAAGTTTTACATCATTTCAACCATAAACAAACAAATATAACTCAGTGAAAGCTCGTTTAGTTAACTAGGTCCAAGATCCTACATGTGAAGGCATCTCAAAATCCTCCTAAGCTGCACTTCCTGAAATCATGTGAAAATAGTATTTGTTCAGCTAACGAATTAGCTGGTGAGTAAACATAGGTTTGTATATATATATATATATATATAAAGATAATGATTAAAATATTTGAAAATGATTAAAATGAATAAATGAATTCAATACTCATGTAATGTAAAAACTACCAAAGCAAAGTGTAGCACATCAGGTAAACATATAGCACATTCAAACGTTACAACTAGCATCCACTTAATCACACAGACTAAGTGATGTTGATAAAATGATTAAGTTGATAAACCGTTTAATCATCATCGGATAAAATATCGGATAATTAAACTAAATGTAGTTACGATCACCCTTGGATAACGTATCAGGTGATTTAGTTAAAATGTGGTTACAATCACCCTCGGATAAAGTATCAGGTGAATAAGTTTAAATGAAATAAATAAGCAGTTACAATTACCTTCGGATAACATATCAAGTAATTAAACTAAAACAATGAAAACCAGGTTACAATCACCCTCGGTTAAAGTATTGGGCAATTAAACCAAATGAATGAAAACAAATTACAATCACCATCGGTTAAAGTATCAGGCGATTAATAAAATGAATAAAAGTAACAAGATCTTAAACATGATTTCACCCCAAAACAGAAAAGTAAAAAGGGGCTATGAATACTCACGTGATAATTCTTGATCGACTGAATATGAATAAAACTTGAAACGTCACTGGATATTCCTTAAGGACCTAAAGGATTTATCCTATGTTAGAACGATAACTGAAAACTAACTTGAAGTCTAGGGTTCTAATTTGGAATTTGGGTTTAAGTAATTTATTGTTATAATTTGTAAATACGTAATATTAATATATATATATATATATATATTTAACTTTGATGAAATATTGTGATTAAATAGCATATGAATCTTATCCTTTTGTGAAAACGATTACAATTAATGATTCGTTAAATAACACGACCGTTTTTGATAAAAATGGATAATTAACTTATAAAAATATAATTACCATGGTTTTAAATAAATAATCATGATTGAAGTAAACCTTTAGAATAAAATCCATAAGCAATTTGTTTATTCAACTTTTATAAAATCCACGCGTATCATCGGTTTTAAACGTTTAAGACCCGAAACTCCGGTAAAAGAAATTTATAAACGTCCACCAATAAAATAAATCTTACCTTTTATTTTGGAAAATATACATATTTTTCTTTACTTGTAAAAACTTTAAAGCCTTTTTATTAATTATAACATAAGATAATTATAAAAGATAAATGTTAAAATGTAAGGGTTTAAGCCAAAAATAATTAAATAAAAGAGTGACAGAGGCCAGGTTCGAACCCTGGACCTCTTTGTTTCAGGACACAACACCAAACAGCCCGACCAGATTTGTGTTGTTGTTTATATTGTTAGAACAAATAGTTTTAACCCGTTATATCCTTAAACCCAATTCCATACTTATAAACCCTAGAATCTGATCTCCTACGAACTGATACTTGAACGAATCTGTAATTGAAATCGAGTATCACTATGATATTTAGGATAGCTTATCGATCAAAACAAGGTATTTAAGCACCTGAATTGATTAAAGATCGAAGTGGTTGGAAAAGAAATGAAGAACACGCTGCTCCGGTTCAATTTGATACTGCAAATGTTGATGATAATCAAATTAAACTTGCAGATTCAGTTAATGATGGATGAGAAACAAAAGCCCTATGGATTTGAGGCTTGAAACATACCTGAAGAGAGTCGTCGACTAAGAGCAGAGAAGACGAAGAACAGGGGATCAAATCGGCTGTTGTGTGTGTTTGGAGGTGGAATTAAGATTGCAGAAAGATAATGTGATGTTGAATGAATGTATTGGGCGATATATAAAGAGCTGGAATGGATTTAGTCGATCGAATTGAAACCGAGTTAATTGCGGGTGAAGTTAAGCTTAATTCAAACGATTTGTTATGATAATTGTTGATTAACCGTGTTTATCACTTTCAAATCGATATCAGGAGTGTTTTAGATTAGTTTAATTGGATTTTAATCGCCTGTTTTGGTTAATCTACGATTGCAATCGGCCGGAAAAAGTGGGTTTTGGGTTGGGTCAAAGATAACAGTCAATACTCGATACAATTGGTGATGTTGAGTTCGAAACTAGGTGATAAGTAGATAAGGATGGTTGAAACGAGTCAAAAACGCGTTGATTTGGTCGATTTGGGGCTCGCCGGAGTCGCCGGAGCTCTGCCGGAGCTGGCTGCCGGATTCACGGGGTGGGGGGTTGGGTTTTAAACTAATTTTCATATTACCCCCTGCACTTTGAGTTATGTTAAATTTCTGATTAAAGGTTTTAATAGTGTAAATTATGTTTTATTAATTACACAATCCACCCCTTAACTTTAACTTTAACAATCCACTAACCAACTAACAATTGTTATTAACATTTATAAAGGTTATTTCTTGTTAATTGAAATACATTTTATAAACATTCATTTTTTTATAACATTTATTTGGTATTTAAATCTTAAAGGAATTATAATAATAATGTAAACCTTTATTTCATTAAAAGAAAGCATAAGATTACAATATAATTTGATGGTTCGGTTTGCATAACGAAAGAAAAAGAACATGAATCGAGATGGATGTCACAGTCTCCCCTCCTTTAGGAAATTTCGTCCCGAAATTTGATCAAAAGTCAGTTTCGGTATATGATTATGATAGGATTTAGTGAGGTAGTTTGCTAAGGACTAATCTCCTTTAATGTCATTAAGTTTATTGATAATCTGGTATATAACATGGTTTGAGTTATGTAGGACTCAGGTGATTTAATTGAGCAGAGGTTCAAATACGAATTGATTGCTACTTCTAATTGGAATAGAGTAGGATTTAACTCGATCAAGGGATAGTACGAGTGTTCGATCTTGTGAATATGATAAGTTAAATGACTTGATTAAGATAGAAGTGATTTAAATGAGTAAAGTTCATGAACGTGATGAATAATGAGGTCAATAAAATAAATTGATGAATAAAGTGAAATAAAATGAAACAAAGCCAATGAACGAACATGATTAATTAAACGAAAAAAAAATCAAATGAATAAATATGTTTAATAAAACGAGTGAATAAAGGATACAATAGGATTAATAAAATGAATAAATATGGCACAACTCCAAAGATGGTCATGATGATACGCTTTCCATTTTAAATGTACTAGCGTTATCTAACTCTTTCGAGTCGAGAACTTGAATCGCACACGTGAGTGCTAGATGTTGATAACGAATAATGAACAATGAAAGATGCAAAAGAAAACTTTGTTAAGATTAAATGGCAATGGGTCAAGGTCCAGAAGTTACACAAACTTCACTGGACATAGGCAACACTTCATTTGACAATGTGATAAGTGCACTTATATATAGGATGTACCAGCGGCGTATCCACCATGTCCTTATCACATCACATATGTTATGTTTCCCAGAAGCACATGACAAATCTTACTACGCGTTTCATGCACAAACTATTGTAATTCCGTGTGCACCCGTAATTACACTAATCGTTGCATGCTTCGCATTGCTTGTTTTGCCATGCATGGGCTAGGGACATGAAACATTCACATATAATAACGCACGTACATAATTAAGTTTATCAAGAGTTTAATGTTCATAGATAATCATGCATACCAAAAGATCATAAGACTAACTTGTTCATAAATAGTTGCGCTTACATAAAACCAAATATAATTAAAGACAAGTTCATAGCTAATCAAGTTTGTCGATTTGCATTAACAAGCCGAGGGCACCGATTACGGAGGTGATTTGGGTCGCCGCACTGAAAGCAAGCACGACCTTGAGTGATAGCAAGTGGAGGTGGGTCTACATCTGGGTTAACCGTAGCCTTTGCAGGTTCCCTGCAGTAATTGAAAATGTGACCGAGACGCCCACATTTGGTGCACTGACGACAAGGAATATTTGTAGCGTGATGCAGTTTGCAGGAGTTGCATAGCGGATGAATTCCTTTGTAAGGCTTCCTAACTGGAGCTTGTTGAAAAACTGGGGCTACTTGGTTAATAGGAACAGCATGAGTCACTGCGGCATAGTTCAGAACATCAGCCTTTCGTTTCTTTGAACAAGACTCGGAATTATCGTCGTTTTCTGTCTTAGAGCCTGGTATTTCAGAATTTCTCTTGCTACCCTTCCTAACCAAAGACCCGTCTTTCACATGGTTATCGGTCAATTGAGCAGCAAGCCGGATTGTGTCTTCTAGGGTGGTAGGGTTACTACCCCAGACGGTGTCCTGAATTTGCATAGGCAGGCCGCCAATATATTTTTCAATAGCCCGAGTGAGAGGAGTAACCAGATGAGGAACAAGTAGGCTGAGCTCATGGAAGCGGTTAGTGTAAGCAAGATTCTCACCACCCTCCTAAGTCAAATCCCAGAATTCAGCTTCGAGTTTCTTCACTTCGTTCCTTGGACAAAATTCTTTAATCATTAGATCTTTAAATTGATCCCAAGACAAAGCCATTGCAGCATTAGTCCCACGGGTACGCTTCTCCCCATTCCACCAAGTAAGCGCCCTCTTTTGAAGGACACTAGCAGCATGTCGAACCTTGAGATTTTCAGGACACTCGCTATTGAGGAAAGTGTTCTCAGTACTCTCGAACCATTGTAGAAGACCAGTGGCTCCCTCAGTCCCATTAAACTTTGTGGGGTTACAGGAGCTAAATTTTTTGAAAGAACATCCCAGCGGAGGAGAATTAACACCACCACCATTAATGCCATTATTCAGATGAGTCAATAGGGTCGGGATAATAGCAGCAACTTCTCGAGCAACAATGGATGCGATCCGTCGATCCGAATTGCGAGGGCGACGAGAAGACATTCTGAAAGATTTAAAATAACTATGTGAGGTATTTTATTTATTTATTTGTTTATTTATTATATATAAATATATTCCTTTTTTTTTTTTTTTTTTTGAAATAGAAGATAGGTATTGAAATCGGGTGGAGATATTCCGAGTGTAAACGGTCAGTCCGCAAACCGAGCGAATACGTTGACTTATCAAAGTAGTGAGTTCTGTAACCTTAATGAAGACGTGGCTACCTATAAGTGGACACTCACCCCGAGGGTTCCCAGGTAAGGTAACAGGTCCATCGGATGATTTGGATTTATACGAATACCTTTTCCTAGACAGAACACCCGAGATACAGGCATCCACCCTTCCAGTATTGCACGTGTTCAGTTACATAACTCAGACTTTGACGAGATTTGAAAACCATCAGTAAAATACAAATTCTGGAATTTACAAGATACATTTGAAAATCATGAATAAAATTATTAATTTAAATTTGATTATCGATTAGGAAATCGATTTGAATTAGGTATAGACTTTTGAAGTTCATATGATTGACACTTATTTAGCATGATAGAGGGTAAACAAAGGCATATAAAGCATAACATGTATGTAAGCAATTAGTAAGAACTAACATGTAGTGACATGTTATGACTAATGTTTGGGTGCTTAGTTATAGACTAGGTCATTCCGTTTCTAATAACCTAATTCCCTATAACCATGGCTCTGATACCAATCTGTCACACCCCGACCGATGGCGGAATCATCGAGGCGGACGAAAGTGAGTGATTGCTCATAGCTCATGGTACTTAAAAATGATTAAAATATATTAACATCATTTTCATAATTCCACATTACAAGTTTTACATCATTTCAACCATAAACAAACAAATATAACTCAGTGAAAGCTCGTTTAGTTAACTAGGTCCAAGATCCTACATGTGAAGGCATCTCAAAATCCTCCTAAGCTGCACTTCCTGAAATCATGTGAAAATAGTATTTGTTCAGCTAACGAATTAGCTGGTGAGTAAACATAGGTTTGTATATATATATATATATATAAAGATAATGATTAAAATATTTGAAAATGATTAAAATGAATAAATGAATTCAATACTCATGTAATGTAAAAACTACCAAAGCAAAGTGTAGCACATCAGGTAAACATATAGCACATTCAAACGTTACAACTAGCATCCACTTAATCACACAGACTAAGTGATGTTGATAAAATGATTAAGTTGATAAACCGTTTAATCATCATCGGATAAAATATCGGATAATTAAACTAAATGTAGTTACGATCACCCTTGGATAACGTATCAGGTGATTTAGTTAAAATGTGGTTACAATCACCCTCGGATAAAGTATCAGGTGAATAAGTTTAAATGAAATAAATAAGCAGTTACAATTACCTTCGGATAACATATCAAGTAATTAAACTAAAACAATGAAAACCAGGTTACAATCACCCTCGGTTAAAGTATTGGGCAATTAAACCAAATGAATGAAAACAAATTACAATCACCATCGGTTAAAGTATCAGGCGATTAATAAAATGAATAAAAGTAACAAGATCTTAAACATGATTTCACCCCAAAACAGAAAAGTAAAAAGGGGCTATGAATACTCACGTGATAATTCTTGATCGACTGAATATGAATAAAACTTGAAACGTCACTGGATATTCCTTAAGGACCTAAAGGATTTATCCTATGTTAGAACGATAACTGAAAACTAACTTGAAGTCTAGGGTTCTAATTTGGAATTTGGGTTTAAGTAATTTATTGTTATAATTTGTAAATACGTAATATTAATATATATATATATATATATATATTTAACTTTGATGAAATATTGTGATTAAATAGCATATGAATCTTATCCTTTTGTGAAAACGATTACAATTAATGATTCGTTAAATAACACGACCGTTTTTGATAAAAATGGATAATTAACTTATAAAAATATAATTACCAT
The DNA here is from genome assembly GCA_030867185.1 of Tagetes erecta. Lineage (NCBI taxonomy): Eukaryota > Viridiplantae > Streptophyta > Magnoliopsida > Asterales > Asteraceae > Tagetes > Tagetes erecta. The sequence continues at coordinate 75,321,129 of CM061486.1, forward strand.
GGTTTTAAATAAATAATCATGATTGAAGTAAACCTTTAGAATAAAATCCATAAGCAATTTGTTTATTCAACTTTTATAAAATCCACGCGTATCATCGGTTTTAAACGTTTAAGACCCGAAACTCCGGTAAAAGAAATTTATAAACGTCCACCAATAAAATAAATCTTACCTTTTATTTTGGAAAATATACATATTTTTCTTTACTTGTAAAAACTTTAAAGCCTTTTTATTAATTATAACATAAGATAATTATAAAAGATAAATGTTAAAATGTAAGGGTTTAAGCCAAAAATAATTAAATAAAAGAGTGACAGAGGCCAGGTTCGAACCCTGGACCTCTTTGTTTCAGGACACAACACCAAACAGCCCGACCAGATTTGTGTTGTTGTTTATATTGTTAGAACAAATAGTTTTAACCCGTTATATCCTTAAACCCAATTCCATACTTATAAACCCTAGAATCTGATCTCCTACGAACTGATACTTGAACGAATCTGTAATTGAAATCGAGTATCACTATGATATTTAGGATAGCTTATCGATCAAAACAAGGTATTTAAGCACCTGAATTGATTAAAGATCGAAGTGGTTGGAAAAGAAATGAAGAACACGCTGCTCCGGTTCAATTTGATACTGCAAATGTTGATGATAATCAAATTAAACTTGCAGATTCAGTTAATGATGGATGAGAAACAAAAGCCCTATGGATTTGAGGCTTGAAACATACCTGAAGAGAGTCGTCGACTAAGAGCAGAGAAGACGAAGAACAGGGGATCAAATCGGCTGTTGTGTGTGTTTGGAGGTGGAATTAAGATTGCAGAAAGATAATGTGATGTTGAATGAATGTATTGGGCGATATATAAAGAGCTGGAATGGATTTAGTCGATCGAATTGAAACCGAGTTAATTGCGGGTGAAGTTAAGCTTAATTCAAACGATTTGTTATGATAATTGTTGATTAACCGTGTTTATCACTTTCAAATCGATATCAGGAGTGTTTTAGATTAGTTTAATTGGATTTTAATCGCCTGTTTTGGTTAATCTACGATTGCAATCGGCCGGAAAAAGTGGGTTTTGGGTTGGGTCAAAGATAACAGTCAATACTCGATACAATTGGTGATGTTGAGTTCGAAACTAGGTGATAAGTAGATAAGGATGGTTGAAACGAGTCAAAAACGCGTTGATTTGGTCGATTTGGGGCTCGCCGGAGTCGCCGGAGCTCTGCCGGAGCTGGCTGCCGGATTCACGGGGTGGGGGGTTGGGTTTTAAACTAATTTTCATATTACCCCCTGCACTTTGAGTTATGTTAAATTTCTGATTAAAGGTTTTAATAGTGTAAATTATGTTTTATTAATTACACAATCCACCCCTTAACTTTAACTTTAACAATCCACTAACCAACTAACAATTGTTATTAACATTTATAAAGGTTATTTCTTGTTAATTGAAATACATTTTATAAACATTCATTTTTTTATAACATTTATTTGGTATTTAAATCTTAAAGGAATTATAATAATAATGTAAACCTTTATTTCATTAAAAGAAAGCATAAGATTACAATATAATTTGATGGTTCGGTTTGCATAACGAAAGAAAAAGAACATGAATCGAGATGGATGTCACAGATATTAGAATCACCTAATTGACCGGGAAAACCTAATTTAGAAACGAGACAAATAATATAGTAACTAGAATCTAGAACTTAGAAATTCTAGGGTTTTGGATTTGGGGTTTTAGGGTTTTAAAGTATCAATTTAAAATTAGAGTTTCAAAATCCAATTTAGGGTTTTAAAGTCCAATTTGGGGATTTAGGGTTTCAAAATCCAATTTAGGGTTTTAAAGTCCAATTTGGGGATTTAGGGTTTCAAAATCCAATTTAGGGTTTTAAAGTCCAATTTGGGGATTTAGGGTTTCAAAAACCAATTTAGGTTTTTAAAGTCCAATTTGGGGATTTTAGGTACGAGATATAAGTATATATTTTTATAAAATATATTACTTGGTATTAATTTTAGGTTTAGGTTAGATGGTAAAAATGATTTATAATATTTAAAAGTATTTGTAATAATTAGTTTTTATAAAACTAAGTTTACAAAAATAATGTTTTTGGTATTTTGATAAGATTTTAAGTATTTTATAGAATATATAGTATGGTGTTGGTTTTTAGGTTTAAGAAAAAAGATAAGATTTGACAAACAATAGTTTTGAACAAGTCTAGTAAAAACGTGAGCACCCCTGGGTTAGAACCCGGGTCTCCAGAATCACCACACCCTTACTTAACCATCAGACCAGAAACATTTTTTTGTTTTAAACTCAGATAAAAATTGTCTTAACATGTTTTCAATATAAGTCCCCAATTCATATAAACCCTAGAATCAAGAACATCCCAAATTCGTTTACAACAGATAATCAAACCCAATTTGAAGATAGGGCTTTTAATCCCCTCTGTATTTCGAGCATTTTGATATATTGTACTTACTTGGATTCAATTAGATTGAACGATGAAGGTGAAAAACGGCCGACGGTTGAGTGAAGATAAAGATTGAGATTTCGATGTTTTTTGCTTGGAATCAGATAATCAAAGTGTGATAGCAGGTAACGAGGAGTGTGCACGCAACTGGAATTGTGTTTTGGTTTCGTTAGGCGATTGCAATTTGATTGGAAATTGTGAGAATGGTTTCGTTTCAGTTTTGATAAGCTTGCACTGAATCGACGATTTCACAGCGATTAAGATGGAATTGAATATGCTATTACACTCGAATTCATTACCCTAACGATTAGTTTCTCACAATTTCAGTTATTACGCGTTAATTCGATGAGTTAATTATTTGGGTTATGAACGATTTAGTTGTAACCGATTGTAATCATGAATTTGTTTGTTTATTCGATGATTAGAGGGTGGCTACGGGTTCGACACACACTAGGGAACATTGTACATGATGGAAACGAGCCAAACGCATCAAAAAAAATATGTTTTGGGGTGGCCGGAGTATCGCCGGAAATAGTTGAAGTCCGGCCAAGTCACCGGAGCCTTGGCAGCCGGAATTACGGGGGGGGGGGGGGGCTGGGTTAAAAATGTAACTTAACTATTTACAAAACCGGACCTTGCAGTTTGAGTTGTTTTAAATTAGTTATTATAAGTTTAATATTAGTTTGTAAATTGATAGTTTTGACCCAAAGTTAGTTATATATATATTTCAACTAACTAACTTAACTAAATAGGAAACGTAACGTTTATATAAGTGACGTTTTTATAGTTTTAGTTCGTTTACGCATTAAGAGACTATTTTGAGACGTTGAATCGTTTTTGCTTAACGACTTCCATAATTTTCTTTTACGAGCTATATATATATTTATTTATATATATATTTTGAGATTTAGTTATTGTATTTATTAGTAAACGTTATATAGTAGTTCGATCATCTTTATCAAAACGATATACCATAAAATTCAACACATTTTTATTCATATTAATACTGTCGAAACGTTACATTTCAGACAAATAAATACGAACACACTTAAAGATTGGTAGCTTCGGGTTTGAGTCGGGCATCCGGGTTTGGGTTTGGGGCAGATGTTACATTTAGCACATGTGATTTGAGTTTATCATATGTGATTCTAGATTTTGGACATGTGATTTTTAATTTTTAGCAAGGTTTTGTAAACTTGTTACTTGTCACTAGTTGAAAGTTTGGCACATGTGATTTGAGGTTTAGAAGATATGATTTGAGGTTTTGGCACATTCGATTTGAGGTTTAACACAAGTGATTCTAGTTTTATCACATGTGATTTTTAAATTTTAATAAGGTTTTGTAAACTTATTAATTTCCGTGGGTGAAAGTTTGGCACATGTAATTTTTGGTTTAACACATGTGATTTTGGTTTAGCATATGTTATTTGAAGTGTAGCACATGTGATTTGAGATTTAGCACATATGATTTTTAATTTTTAACACATTTATTTGAGGTTTTGTAAACCTGTTAATATCACATGTGCTAAAACATGAATCATATGTACCAAAACTAAAATCACATGTTCTAAAACTAGAATCACATGTGCTAAAACTAGAATCACATGTGCTAAACCTCAAATCACATGTACTAAAATCTAGAATAACAAGTGCTAAACCCAAAATCACATGTGCTAAACCGAACATTACATGTGCTAAACCTAAAATCACGTGTTCTAAAACATAAAATCATATCTCTTAAGCCTAGAGTATACAGTTATCCAATTAAAAAAAGTAATATAAATGGAAATTGAATATTTGGTTGGAAGTTTAGCACATATGATTTGAGATTTAGCACGTGTGATTCTAGTTTAGCACAGATATTTTTTTAAATTCTTTTAGCATCCTAGATCGTCATTTAATCAGTCTGGCCAGATCATGCCGCTCTTTTTTAGGTCCCACTTTTCTATGTAGGTATGTTATTTTGTTTTTATTATACTCTAAAACAAATTAATGTTAACTAATGAGTATTTGTTTAACCTTATTATACTCTAAAACAAATTAGTGTTAACTAATGAGTATTTGTTTAACTTTTTTATAGGCTTTTAGCACATCCACTACTAGACGTCCCCTAAATTTTACGGATAATGAAATAAGACTGTCTGACGAGGAGTATGAGCATTTATGATGGACGAGGAGTATTTGCACTTTTAGTATCAGTATACTTTGGATATTTTTTGTTTGATTAGTTATAATATATGTATAGGTTTAATTTGTTTCGATTTCACTATAATTTAAAAAAAACAACTTAATTTAAAAAGAGAAAATTACGGATTTGTTCCATGTGGTTTGTATGTTATCTCGATTTTGGTCCATTTTTTTTAATTTAACTAATTTGGTCACTGTGGTTTTCAATTTGTTTCAATTTCTTCCCAGCCACTAACAACATCTGAAATCACCATTAAACACTTTCATGTGCCCCTCACGTGAGGGGCACTTTTTTTCATTTTACAACACAAACCTTATATAAAACTCACTTTATCCTCTAGTTCTCAAATTGATCACCATTTCTCCTGTAACATTCAAACCTCCTCCACAACCCTACCAAAGACAATTCACAAATTCAAGTTCATCTAATACCGATCATGGATAAATTGTTCGTGTGGTTGTGAAATGACAAAAATGCCCCTCACGTGAGGGGCACATGATGAGTGTTTAACGGTAATTTTGTGGTTGGGAAGAAATTAAAACAAATTGAAAACTACAGTGGTCAAATTAGTTAAATTGAAAAGAATGAACTAAAATAGAGATAACATACAAACCACAGGGACTAAATCCGAAATTTTCTCATTTAAAAAAAACAAAATTATTATATATTAAAAAAACCAACTTATTTTAAAAAAACTAAGATCATTTTATATCAAACAAGTTTTTTTAATAAAAAATATAAAATGTATTAAATAAAAAAATTTAAAAAACTTAAAAAACATATATGGTGCATAATATGGACCATATTGGTCAATACACCTTAAATATCTCAATAGAAATCATATTGAAGAATACAATTCCTATAAAAAGATGTGTTTTCTAGTTGGGATGTGTGGATAAATCTTCTCATTCAAAGTATAAGTTTCATTCAAGTTGCATAAAGAATCAAAAAAAAGAATATCCCCTGTTACCGATCCACGTTCAATAATTTAAAGAACAAGAAACAAAACATAAAAAAAGTTGTTTGGTTGTATGTTATGGTCGTTCACTTGTACCCATCTCAATTGACGGGGGACACGTAACACTAAACTCCCGGCGCACGTCAGCCACCAAAGCCGTACGCAAGTCCCACCACGTAAATAGAAATATTGCTTTAAATTATGCGTTGCTAATTCACTTATACATCACGTTACCTTTCATCGGATTTGGCGAAGGGGGGTGGGAGGACAATTCGCACACGGCGCACACCAGTACCAGATGGCGCATTTAGTAATATTATTTTTGTATCAAGTTTAATATTAAATTAATAAATTGATACATCTAAATACCGGAAAACAACAACAACAGCATCATCCTTTGAATATTGGACAAGTGCATCTATCTCCAGCATCATCGGCAATACGACGCCGTTCCTTGCTTCTTCTCTGTTCTTCATCGTCTCTTATTGCCGGTAATTGTGTTTCCATTAAATATAAATTGGTATACTATTTTAAGTTTTTGATGTTAACCAACGTGTTTGTGTCTGCGCATCAATTTTTTGATCTGAATATATTTGAAATATGTTGTTGTTTGTTAAATCTCTGGCCATTGTAAGGTAGAATTGTTTATTAGATTTGATATGGTGAAAGTGTGAGGACGTTCGAATTGTTTGATGTGTTTCAGTGACTCTTTTATGAACCGAAATATTTATATAATCTTTTGATCTGTTAATAACCTATTTTGAGTGATTTTAGGGGTTTTGGTTATTCTGCTGATTAAGTTGTCTTCTTGTTATTTGCTATGAGATCTTTATTTTGACATCTTTTCGCGTGTAAAACGGTTAAATTTCCATTGTTAGTTGGTATTTGGAAGTTATCTTGGTTTTAAAAAGCGCGCTTAAGCGCTAAGGGCACCTAAGCGCAATCTTCTGCGCTTCGCTTACCCAAAGGGTGCTTTTTTCTGAAAAAGCGTACGCTTTTTCCGCTTTTCTCACACTTTTCCGCTTTTGGAAAATAAGCGTTTTTTCAACTATTATCTGGGCTTTTTCAACTTTTATCATGTTAATGGGCTTACAAAGCCCATAAAAGAGCCCGATAGAGCTGTTTGGTGGTAAAAGTTAGCAGGATTTTACCCTAAATTGTCAAATTGGAGGGAGTTAACACTTTACAAAGCCGACTTTAACTTTGGGATTTTACCCTAAACCTTAGTTGTTATATATATTAGTGATTTATTTGAATTATAATTAGATTATATATAATTTATATATTATTTTTAAACATATGCGCTTTGCGTATGAAAAGCGCACCGCTTTTCCGCTTTACGCTTTGCACTTTGATTTTGGACCTAGTCGCTTTTGTGCGCTAAACGCTTTTTAAAACCAAGGAAGTTATCCACTATTTCTTGTTTATCTACGAATTGCAGAGATGAGTTCCAGTGCTAATGAAGGTGTATATCCTCTGCATCGCTCTAAAACGATTCATATGGTATGTTTTCATTTTCTTCTTTGGTGATGTTGATGGATTTTGATCATGTAATTTTTGTTGTGTTAATGTTACTAGGTGAGGCATGCACAAGGAGTTCACAATGTAGCAGGAGAGAAGGATCACAGTGCATATATGTCTGAGAAACTGTTTGATGCACATCTTACCCCTCTTGGCTGGAAACAGGTTCGAGCACCTTAATATGTCACATTTTTGTTGGTGATCACTAGTGACAGATCTACCGTTTGTGTTGTCTTTAACACTGGTCAAAAGCAAACACTTAGCATTTTGTGATAAAATCGTTATGGCATTTTTAGTGCTTATAAACCAATGTTATAGTAGTAATAGTATAAGTCTTCAAACAAAAATAATTTAGGATGTTGTATCCTTAAACTATACTTTAGGAAACATCTAATCTGCTTGACCCGCTTCCCTTTTAGCTAAAATTTTTTGTTTGACTAATTGACTCATTTAATATAAAAACATCCCTATTCACAAGTAAATGGGTCAAAGGAGCACCTCTATAAATGGGTTTGAGTCGTGAAAAGCCTTAAGCAAGTCAGGATATATGCAGCGGGAGAAATTAAGCAGTTCGTAGTAATATTTAATTAATTAAATAAACAAGATACAGTCAGGACATAATTATAATAACACTAGGTCTAATACCCGTGTGTTACACACGGGTTAATTATAATATTTTTAAAGAAAATTATAACTATTATGTTTATGGATTTATAAATATTAATATTTAAGTTAGCTCATCAACTCAAGCATGGTTAAAACACTTAATTTTCCCTCCAAAGTTTCCTATTATATAACAAAAAATTTCCCCCCAAAAATGGTCCCCTAAAACCTTGATTTATTAGGTAGACTAGGTTTAACACCCGTGTTACACACGGGTTGAATAAAAATATTTTTAAAAAATTATAACTATTATATTTAAAAATTTATAAATAATTTATAAATTATTAATCACAAAATTTTGTCTTTATTAACTATTATACTCAATTTTCCATCTCAACCTTCCTTTTATAAAACAAATTATGTTTTCCCCCCAAAAAATTACCCCCTAAAAACTCTAATTTATTAGATAGATGTAACACAACTGTCAATACCATATATTAGTATTTTACAATGTTTTTTATGTTCTGACCTTTACAACTTCATCTGTAATACCTCCACATTTGTCTTTGATTTGTCCAACAGGTAGATAATCTCAGGAAGCATGTTCATGCATCTGGTCTTTCCAAAAACATTGAATTGGTTGTGGTTTCACCGTTGCTCAGGTACTTTCATTTCATGTGAATGAGAAAGAAATTTAGAGTTTATTATCCGAGTAATGTCATATTATATTTTTCTTTTCTGTAAAGTTACCCTATTAATTTCTTATAAGGCATTTTTGCTCCTTTACTTGTAAATGGCTTGATATGGGTTATGTTTTATCTCAAATAGGAAAAACTAAAAAAATTAGATAAATGGGGAACAAGTCAAATAGGATGCAAATCATCTAAAATCTATTTATATGATACAACCTCCAATATTTTTCATTGAATGATTTATATTATTATTTCACTAATATTGTTTCTGTAGTTATAATATATGTATTAGTTATTATTCAGTTTTCGATAATGGACAATAATTTACCTGTGAACCTGTTTTGACCCATTACACAACCTTCTAACCTGCCCATCTTGCACCTGTAAGATTAAGTTACTGTGTAATGTTGACGTACAAGACGATTAAAGCATGTTCTGAAATGCTAAAAGCACTAACTGTTGTGCTTGTAGGACTATGCAAACAGCAGTTGGTGCTTTTGGAGGTGAAGCTTCTGCTGATGGGACTGATGTGCCTCTGCTAATGGCAGAAAATACGGGCAATAGTAACCTTCCTGCAATTTCAAGCTTAAATTGTCCCCCCTTTATTGCTGTGGAGCTTTGTCGAGAGCATTTGGTATGTGACTTGTAATTTCTAGCACACAATATTTAAAAAAGTTGGGTATCCATCAGATGTATAGTTTCTTTGAAAGTGATAGATTTGGGCTATATATAAAAAATTATGTGTCACATGTTTATTTTCTCGCAGTAAAGTAGAAATACGGGAATAACATATGTTAGAAGGGGAAAATGTTTCAGTTTCATGACTTGTGTTCACCTGAAAATACAGGAACAATGCATTTGGTTAGAAGGGGAAATATATATTAAAATGGTCCAATTGGGTTATACTTTTTAGAAACAGGTCAAACATGCCAACTTGAAATAAACGCATAGACACGAATCTGGTGAAACAGTTACATGTTACTACAGTGTTTTCAACCTCTTAATTAGTATCCTTCAGTTAGTTATATGGACTACATATGAAATCTATCTAATAAATCAAACTTTTAGGGGTCAATTTTTGGAGGGATTTTTTTTTCTATAATAGGAAGTTTGGGAGGTAAAATTTAGCTAAATTTTTCACCATGCAAGTTGATGGAGCCAACTCCTTAAATGTTATATATTTACAAATTGTTAAATATAATGGTTATAGTTTCTTTATAAATATTACTATTTAACCCGTGTGTAACACACGGGTATTAAACCTAGTTAGACGAATAAAGGAAAATTTTGAAACGGTGGGTTTAAATGTACATATTTTGACCCTTGACCTTCCCTTTGTTCTGTTTACAAAAATTGTCATTCTAGTTAGCTTCAAAGTTATTTATATGCCGCTTAACTCATATTATTGCGATTCACATAGGGTGTTCATCCATGCGATCGGAGGAGAAGTATAAGTGAATACAAACCCATGTTCCCAGCAATTGATTTTTCTTTGGTAAGTAGTAGCTTCCACAATTTTTACACTGGTTTTAAAGTTACCCAAATATAAAATGCATCATCTCTTCATATATACTCTTATCAAATCTAAACTACAATGTAGTTTCAAGATTAATTTGCCTGCTAAAAGTTTACTGATTGTTTGTTTCATGTTTTATTTAGATTGAAAATGATGGTGATGTTCTTTGGACCCCTGATACTAGAGAAAAGAACGAAGATGTGGCAGCCAGAGGAGTAAAGTTCATGAAATGGTGATTTCTTATTCTACTATTTTTTAAGTTGCTTAAGATTGAGGATACAAAGTTTGACATGATTGCAGTGTTTGAACAACATCCGTTTTAAAAGTGATTACTTTATTTAGAATAATCGAAGTCAGATGACTAGCGTCAGGCTGTAACAAAACTGACCATGTTTGGACACGCTTTTATTATTTGAAGCAGTGTTGTAAAAATCGGCCTAGGCGGTCGATTAATCGGTAATCGATTAATTACCTTGTCGATTTTCTAAAATCGGTCCATTAATCGGTAGGCGGTCTAGGCGGTCTAGGCGGTCCTAATCGTAGTAATCGGTCAACGAAAGTCAAAGCATTTTAATGGGTTTTAAACCTTCAGGTTATCTACCCCGATCCATAACCCATGGGTTATAGTCTTTAAATACATAACCTTAGGTGTTAATTTCACTCTTCACGATCAAAACTTAGAATTTTGATGTATTTTAAAGTATTACGTTCGCATCAGTGTGTGTGTATAAAACTGAAATTTAAATATAAAAATTCAAAATCCATGACCATGGAAGTATTATATTCATATCAATGTGTGTATATATGTATAAAAATAAAATTTACATATAAAAACACCAAACCGATTAATTACGATTAATCCCGATTCCTAGTTCCAAGGTACTCCACCGCCCGACTACCGCCTAGCAAGTTCTACAACACTGATTTGAAGTTATCACGTTAAATTACTAGAAAGGACATTCTTGGGGAAAGATGATAAACTTCTTCTGAGACGGACTTGAGCTATGTGAAACATAATTCTGTTTTACCATTTGACAAACAGTCTCCTTACGGCTAGTAAGAAACTGATAATCTGGCACCCTAAATAAACAGATCAAAAGCACTCTGTTTTATCCAACATCTAAAAGCTGATAAGTTTCAAATCAAAAATCAAGACCCCTCCTATATTTTACTTTTGGATTATGTAAATATATGATTATTCTTTAGATATCTTTAAATATCACCTCAATGATCTGTCTCTCAGTCTCAATCTCAGTCTCACAGACTGTTTCCACCTAATACTTATGCAGGTTGTTGGCGCGGGAAGAGAAGGAGATTGCAGTTGTTACTCACAGCGGTTTCTTGTATCATACACTTTGTGCATACGGAGATGATTGTCACCCTACACTGAAGAAAGAAATGTCCAAACAGTAAGTCAGATTATCCTCAGTAACTATACACTGCAAACTTTACAGATTGATTTATGTTCTATTTTACAAATTGTGAGTATGTTGTATATTTTTGTTGTATATTTAGAGGTGAAAAATGTGTGGGAAGGGTCAGAATGGATAATCCTGTAGCGGCTGAAACGGGTTGGATTGGGTTGATGTAACACGGCTTTTTTCTGAATAGTTACTCTCTAAAATATTTTCATCAACAATCCATCAGACTCGTAGCGATATAAAACATCTAGGCTAGGTATCTGAATAAAACCCCTTTAATGCTTTTAGACAACTAATGATTAACTCAATTTCTTGGAACTGTGTTGTACTCAGCTTCAACAACTGCGAGCTTCGTTCGATGGTCATTGTTGATCGAAGGTAAGCAAGCAAACATACATCATTCGAAAATCTGAAATAAACGATAATGCTACTTCCGCTTCTTTTTTGTAAATGATCACACTAATAACATCAATTCTGCAGCATGATAGGAGCAAACACTTCAAAGACTGATTTTCCTGGGAAGATCCCTAGTGGTGCTGATGTACCAAGTGATGGTGTTTAATGGAGAATCATTAAAACGTTATGCTTTTGCGACTGCAAAATTAGTGGTGTCGTTTGGATTCGACGTTCCTTTTAAATTTCCCGAAGGAAATTAGACAATTAGATGCTAGACTTATTAATCATCAATAAACACTTGCAACTATGATGCATGATGTTAAAGAAATTAAATTCAGTATTGTATTCTAGACTTCAACTAGGAATTTGTCCCGGGCCGTGTGTTACGACGGCCTGGTCATCTTTTATGTTTCGATGGTTATCTACCCTACCACCAAAAGAGGTCAAGGAGAACGTCGAATGAAAACATCAATAACAAAATGACGTGGAACCTTAAGATCGAGTTAGAAGAGACAGAACATCGAATAAAAACATCAATAACAAATTGACGTGGAACCTTAAGAGTTAGAAGAGAGACACGACCGCTCTTACAACATTGGTTATACAAAAGTTGTCGTCTTGTACTTTGACTAACCAACACTCGTCAAACCAAAAAAACCCACTACGGTAGACGCATAGATTACTACAGTCCCCATGACCAATGTATAAAGTAGTAGTTGAAGTAGAAGCAACATCTGCGAACAACAACGGCGTTTTTTTAAGTTGACATTAGAGAAAGACTAATTACAAAACCCACTAAAATAAACACTTCCCAACTCCAGTACATCACAAAATCAACAAACAACAAAGAAGTAACAACTCAAAACCATAGTACAAAGCAAGAAAAAACACAAATCTCCTCTTCTAATAAATCGCTAACCCATATTACCACATTGCGCCACTTGTCAGCACCACATGCTTCCTCAGCTTTTTTGCGGATCCCGGGTTAACCCGGTTTGCATTCATGGATCCTTTATAACACCTAAAAACAAGTTTTTTTCTCAACATTCTCACAAACCCTTGATAGGTTCAATTGGATCGTTAATATCACTCAATGATCAGAATAATTCGCACAAACAAACAGTTCAATCACAAACACAATTCATACTAATAATTCTCTTTTGTATATTGATGATCAAAGCAAATTTGTAGTACAAGTGCAGGAGAAAATAAATCACACACAGTTAACTCTCTCTCTAACGTGTAATCGTGATCTAGCCTCTCTTCTCACACTCTCTCACTACATGCTTTAAGCAACAATTACAAGTTTAAGGAATATAACAAAATAGACCCTAAACTATACACAAACATATAAACAAATACAAAGTAAATCTTAACTAGGAAATAACCCTAACAGTACTCCCCCTAAGATTTATCTTTGGATCTTCAGCAAAATCTTCAACATTTTTCATCTTTTTCAGCTTCAATCTCTCTTTACCAATCTTCTGGTTCTTCTTTGATATTCAGCAACTCTTTTCCTTTAAACTCTTCTTGTTCCTTCAGTGCTTCTTCTATACAAGACTTGAATTTCTCTGCTATCTTTGCTTGTCTCGGTTTGGACTCGTTGGTAAGGATTGGGCAGGCATTCATGCGTCTTAGAGAATCCAGATTTAAACCTGCAAAATCAATGTTAGCGTAAAACTCATAGGGCATCTCCTTCCCTTTGACTTGCACCTCCAAAGTTCCTTTCGCACTAATCCTCATAAATTCTATCTCTGGAATGTCAACCCTCACAAGATTAGAATTGAGCAATGCCTTTCGTACTCGAATCTTTTCTGATGCAGCTGCAATCACTTCTATCATTACAACAAAAAGTTTTCGATCAGCTTCAGCCAGTTTATCTTTGCATTTCTCCATTCTGCAACTTCTCAGAAAATCAATATATGACGGATGCAGCAGTTTCAGCTCAAAGGTACTAAATAAAGTAATCATATCTTTATCCCAATCCTCCAAATTTCGAACAAGCTTCAACTCAAATGTTTCTTGATTGTAGAAAACTCTAAGTATTGGCTTTGTCATTTGAGATCCATCAATCACTTTCAATCCCGGATTGGTTACCTTATCAAAATACTCATCAGAAAATTCCTCCAAGTACATGTCCTCACTAACAACCAACTTCTTTTTCTTTCTTTCTTTCTTCGCTTGCACATAAGCACTGTCTTCTTGTTGACCTCTGAAGTCCAAATATTTCGATGATCTGGCTAACCCGGCATCCAGCAGCATTGCACATTTATCACCACGCTCAGCATGCGTGTGATTTATCAGTTTAAGTTTGTGCAATTCTTTTAGATCTTGAACTTCCAACTTAAAAATGCTATAGTAATAATGGTATACGTCACATAGACCATTAACTCTTTTAATCATAAATGCATCGAACACCTCGTCATATTTCCAAGCAATAATCTTTACCTGTTTGGATCTTTCCGGTACGATCATTGAATCAAGAAGTTCAGCAATCGACTGACCCTTGCTCAGCAGTGACCTTACAACGTCACCTGCTGTGGCTGATTTGTGCCATGATTCACGTACATCCATAGGTATGTTATATGACTTAGCTTCACTTGGGAACATGTCCATCAACTCATGCCTTTTCTTGTGCGCATTCTCAGGTAATGCCATCACCGGTATTTCTTCAGGTCCAAGAACTTTGTATCTCTTTGTCAGCTCGTAGTATTGAGGGTTGTTGTAGTCCAAATAAAACATACGATTGTACATTTTCTCCGTCTTCATGAAACTAACAACAATTTTCCTCAGCGACTCAGATTTCAATCTCTTCAGAGTCTTATAAGGATAATGCCTTGAGCTCAACCAATCTCGCATATTCCTACTAGACATCTCTTCCGGATTTTGGTGATACAGTTCAGTTGGAGGCAAGTCTTCGATGTTCAAACTTTCTTGCAACGGTGTCCATTCTCCCATCTCAACGATAAACTCTTTTTCATCAGCAGCGACTTTGTCTTGGGCTATCAAACACTTTTCATATTCTTCATTGATTTGACTCACAGTCAGCCCATTCAGAAAAACTGCATTATACTTCATCTTCTCAAGGTAAGCAAATCTTTGATCTAAGTCATCTGGAATCTCTTGATCAACATTGGTTTCTGGCTCAGCTTCTGGTTCAGACTCAGTAAAATCTATATCGTCCAAATCATCTAATGCCTCAATCATAGGTGCATTGTCAGTTTGAACCGGCTCAAACTGACTTACATCTTCTGTAACAGTTTCAGGCACATTCTCCATCACTTCAACAATTTCAGGCACTTTTTCAACAATTTCAGCAGTTTCAGGCACTATTTCAACAATAGCAGCTTCAGATTGAATCGGCTCAATCTGAACTGATTTATCAATTCCAGCATCAGTCACAGTCTCATCAACAGCCTTAGCTATCTCAGCTTCAACTACAGCTACAGATTGAATCGGCTCAATCTGCACTGTTTCTTCCAACCTCGCCTTTTTACTGCAACCTTCATCACCAGTGATTTCTGGAACTGCATCTAACTTCCTTTTTCCCTCAGCTTTGTCAGTATTGACAGAATCAGCAACAGCTTCATCGGGAATAATAATTGGAGATTCCATCCTTATGCCAACATTTGTAGTGCCTCGTGCTCTAGTGAGATAAACTTTTGGTGCTTGAGTCGCTTCAGTCATTTCAACCACTTCATCTGAAAAATCTTTATCAGATGTTGAACCAGACTTCTTTGATCGTGTTTCTTCTAGCCATTTCTCCAACATCTCTTTTTCTGCATCCAACGTATTACATTCAGCCTTTAACTCCGTATAATTAAACTTCAAATTTTCATGTTCCTCCTTCAAACTTTCATACTCAGCCTTTAACTTGTCATGATCAATCTTCAACTTTAAATGATCAGCATCCAAAGCTTTAAAAGTTTCAAGATTCTGGTTGTAAGTCACCCAAAACTCGTCTAACCGTTTCTTCTTTCTGTCATTTGAAGCTTTCAATAGTTCATTCGCTTCTAAAAGCTTTTCCACCATCTCTTCTAACTCAATAATTTTCTTCTTATTCTCATTTTCTTCAACACTTGACACAATTTTTGGCGAAGACTCCAAAAATTGTTCAATGTTTTCAGCAACAGGGGATGATGTGGTGGGTATATCAACAGAGATAGGATCAGTAACGCCAGCATCAACTTCATCAACTATCTGTGCAATAGTCTCAGCCTCGGCCATTACATCCTGAGCTATCTGAACAATATCTATCTCTTCAGGCTCACTCATCACTTTCTCAACAATAGATTTAGATCTTCGAGATCTAACATACTGTTTAGTGATAGGCTTAGCAACTTCAACTTCTACTTCTTTTTCAACAGAAACAACCTCAACAGGTTCTTCTATCACATCTTGTTCAATGACTTCAACATTTTCAGTCTCCAATTCCATCGGTTCAGCTGCTTCAATGATTTCTGCCTCCTCTGAATCAGATTCAGCATTCTCACCACCATCATTCCCACTTTCACTATCACTATCTTCATCATT
Source organism: Tagetes erecta (assembly GCA_030867185.1). Taxonomy (NCBI): domain Eukaryota; kingdom Viridiplantae; phylum Streptophyta; class Magnoliopsida; order Asterales; family Asteraceae; genus Tagetes; species Tagetes erecta. The sequence goes on from CM061486.1 coordinate 75,337,426, forward strand.
TCCATTATCATCGTCATTATCTTCACTTTCAGATTCATCTTCATCTTCTGCATGACGAGCATTGTACTCATCATCATCTAAAAGATTATCAGGCACCTCATCAACCAGGTCCTGAGGATTTACTATCTCACCGTGAGAAATATGATGATAAATTCCTTCAACATCTTCTTCATTATTCGCTATATCTCTCATATAGTCAAATAAATCCACACTAGGCACATTCCCGATACTCATCTTTCTATAAGATAGATCGTTCATGTCCTCGGTATAAAGTATCCCTCCAACCACTCCTTCTTCTCTAATCATGGGATAGGCAACATTTATCATCAACTGTAAGAATCTCGGATACATGAGAAACTTAAATCTTTTGCCCTTGACCAGATTAAATACAAAACCATTCATGATCCATCTTGACATGTTAAATGGTTTGTTTTCAACTATAGCAACAATTGGAGATGCTATATCAGATGGAAAATTATCAAAGCCTGCACTCCTCCTTGACATGCACTGTTGAACAACATAGCATAACAGTTTCCATTTCTTCCCCAATCTGGCTCTATAGAATTGTGACTTTGAAAATGCAAGAGGATGTCCTATATTAACAAAGCCCACTTGGCATTCAGCCATAGTCAATTCATCATTCATTCCCACTTCATCTTCATCAATCCTTAAAGCAGTTCTGATTGCTTCTTCAGAAACTGTCAACACCAATTCTCTTGTAATATTTCCTCTAACAACAGCAACTCCATTATCATCTCTAATAACCTCGGCTGTCCTCCAAAAACTCTTTATCAATCTAGCATATATGACCGGTTTGGCACACATAGCATACACATACTTGGTCCTCTTTATGAATCTGATCATATCTCTGTATCCTTCAGTTTCAGGGATAGATTCGTCCAAACATGCCACCAGATTGTGCTTAGGTTCAAACTTTAGATTCTCCATTTGTTAAAACAAAAACAAACACAAACAAGACAAATATGTTAGATTCTTCATTAAAACATATCAAATTTATATAAGTGTTTGAACAAAAGTTAAGAAGAAAAACATTCACATAATCACCATAATCATTTTAACCCTAAATTGATCTAACAAACTGATTTTCATCATTTTGATCAAAACAACTTTGAATGTTAATGATTATACAACATCTATCAATTTTAACAGTTTAACACTTAAGCATAAATTTGATATTTATAAGATGGAGTTGTTTAACATGTTAATCTTAGTTTTAACAATGATTTGTTAATGTTCAACACATATTTCATCAGTTTGAAGTTAACACTTAAGAGCTTTCAAAGTTCATCAATGGCGGTTTTAACAGTTATGAACAATTTTGATTGATTCAGTTGGTTTTAAGGTATTTTGAAGCAAATGAGTGTTTGATTGTCAATGATCGACAGGTTTTACACTTAAAACAACATTCGATTTTGGTTTTAACACACACAATCAAAGTGTCGATTCAGTGATCAAAAACACTGTTCATCATCGTTTTTCATTTTATCGGTCGATTTGCAGGTTAATCAAGCACAAAACATGTAAATTATACCTTATTCAATCAATATAACTTGTTACAGAACGATTGATTGAATATGATAATCAACGATTTTAAGTACAGAGGATTTGCTTGAAAGTGAATGTGAAAAATGATAAGTGTTTGTGAAGAGGCGGGTTTTTATATGGTTAAAAATTAGGTCAAACTTTGAGGTGTCGGGTCAACACTTTGTGACGGGTAAACCTAAAAACCCAATAAGCCTTGACGGGTCATGCACTGTTGAGCCGCGTCAGTCACTGTTGGGACGGGTCATGTACTTTGGGACGGGTCACAACATGGACGGGTCAACATAAAACATGCTAAAAAACACTTGACGGGTCAAACACTGTAGAGACGGGTAAGTCACTGTATAGACGGGTAAAGGTTAGGAACAACTACACCTGATTGGTTTTTATTCATCACCCGACAGTATAGTAGTCTTCAAAACATCACCCGGCTTGCACAATAACTTGTTTGTTCATTACCCGGCAACACAGTTGTCTTCTTTTTCACACCGCATGCTTTCTTCTTCAACCGGCAACACAGTTGCTTTCACCTTCACCCGGCATGCTTCCTTCTTCACACGGCAACATAGTTGCTTGCACTATTACCCGGCAACACAGTGTTATACACTTACACGGCAAGATAAGACTTCTTTCTTTTACCCGGCTGTATAGTGACAACATCTCTTCACCCGGCTGTATAGTGACACAACTAATCACATGGCAGATATCTATGACCTTCACCCGACTGTATTTGACATGTTCATTGCCCGGCTGTACAGTGGTCATAATATCTTCACCCGGCTTCACTTCTTTCTCAATCACCCGGCTTGTATCAAACTCAAGACTTTTACCCGGCTGAACAGTGTGTTCATTACCCGGCAAAATAGTGTCATGATATTCTTTGCCCGGCTACAACACATTGAGCAATTTTCTTCACTTTTCTCGTCTGTTGACTTTTTCAACTGCATTTATTGCACCTGCAAACATTCTCGACACATTAATTAGACAAGACATCCTTAAAAAGAATTTGTCACATTAATTATCAACAACATTTCTAGGGCAACAAATTTAACACAATTTAAATTCATTTTTCTTTTTCTTTTTGAAAAACATTTTGCACAACCAAAATTTCTATATCCCGAAGCAATTTCTGAAAAACACATTACAAGACCTTGGGTTTGTTTTTAACACATCCAATACCTTTGCTTTTCATACCACATAATCTTGTTCATTCAAAACACACTTATTCACAATATTTTTGGATTTTTTGTAAATATTTTTCTTCTTCAATTTATTCTCCCCCTAAACTTGAAATTTCTTGAAATTTTTAAGTTTAACAAGGATGTCGATGTGTCAATAAAGATTCCATATGCCTGCACACACAAAGCACACACATTAAACTAAAGACATATGCAATGCAAATGAATCAAAATATCGCAGTGAGATCATACCACACATTATCTGAACATGTTTTGCAAGTTTTGAATAGACATTTGACTTATGTTTGATTGAGTGATGATATGAAAACATATCAATTAGCTCGAGATGACACACTTACTTTTTCAGTATCATGAAGATAATTAAGATTCGATTAGAATGACTTATGTGACCCACATGTATACATATGTCAACATATTTCCTTATCAAACACTTCCTGAATGCATATTGCACAAAACCTGGTCACTTTCAGTCATAAACAGTGTGGAAACTGGGTTCTATACGGATTTGGTCCACTTTGGGACTTCTTTTTAATTCCATCTTTGGGAATTTTTCTTTCCTATTGTTCCCCTTGGGAATCTTCTGAATTCCTTTTTGGAATTTTTGTTTGGTGACGGTCCACATTTGGGACTCTTTTTGTTCCATTTTGGAATCTTTTGCTGCATCTTGAAGCTCAAAAGAAACTTCGTGTGAGACTTCAGGTCTGTGGATACCACAACAAAGAAGCTCACGATGCGGTTCATCACACTGAATAGACTGCATCGTTACCCGATCATGCACAATGCTTGGTTTTTGAGTGTTGAACAAGATTAGCAGTAATGAACATAGCAGCAGTATTGTCTATGTAAATAGGAGTTTTTAGAAAGTTAAACCCGTAGTCAAGCAACTGATTTTGTAACCACAAAACTTGAGAACATCCTGCAGATGCAGCGATATACTCTGCTTCAGCTGTGGATACAGAAACGTTGGTCTGCTTCTTGCATTGCCAAGAGACAAGCCGAGGACCCAGAAATTGACATCCACCAGAAGTCGATTTCCTGTCAAGAGCACACCCACCAAAATCACTGTCAGAATAACTATATAATTCAAAATTCCCTTCGTAAGGATACCATAACCCGAGACCTGGTTTCCCTTTAAGGTATCTGAAAATACGTTTAACAACAATCAGATGCGACTCTTTCGGATCAGACTGATATCTGGCGCACACACACACAGCGTACATGATGTCTGGCCTTGATGCAGTAAGATACATCAGTGAACCAATCATTGATCTGTATAGTGTTTGATCAACAGATGTCCCTTTCGGATCCGGCTGAATCTTGCAGTTCACATCAGATGGAGTTCGGATAGTCTGGCGATCTTGCATCTTGAACTTTTTCAGCAACTTCTCAACGAACTTTGATTGGTTGATAAAAATTCCGTCTGCTGATTGTTTTACTTGCAATCCAAGAAAGAAATTAATCTCCCCCATCGAACTCATCTGGAATCTTGACTTCATGATTTCTTCAAACTCTTTGCACATGGACGCACTGGTTGAGCCAAAGATGATATCGTCCACATACACTTGAACACATAAAAGATCTTCATCCTCCCGCTTCATAAATAAAGTTGGATCAATCTGCCCTCTTGTAAATCCGTGTTCCAGCAGATGTTTAGATAACGTCTCGTACCAGATTCTTGGAGCTTGATGTAGACCATATAGAGCTTTACTCAACTTGTATACACGATGAGGATAATCAGGATCTTCAAACCCAGGAGGTTGTCGAACATATACATCATCGGTAATAGGTCCATACAAGAAAGCACCTTTGACGTCCATTTGAAACACCTTAAACTTCATGAAGGAGGCATAGGCTAAGAAGACACGAATAGCTTCAAGTCGAGCGACCGGAGCAAACACTTCTTCATAATCAATACCCTCTTCCTGAGTGTAACCTTGTGCAATAAGTCTGGCTTTATTTCTCACAACAATGCCACGTTCGTCTGGCTTGTTCTTGTACAACCATCTTGTACCAATTGCATTTTCTCCTTCAGGTAAGTCCACTAACTTCCATACTTCTTGTTTGCGAAACTGAAGTAATTCCTCTTGCATAGCTTCAATCCAACTGTTGTCTTGCAGCGCTTCTGAAATGTTCTTTGGCACCACTTGAGATAGAAAACACGAATAAAGACAAACATTTGCTTGCTCAGTCTGACTTCTTGTAGTTCTCTGATTCAAAGGCCCAATAATTTGAGAGACAGGATGTTTATTGTGAATCCGATGAGTTGGTATATCTTCACTTTGAACTTGCGTCTCTAGATTCGACTGATTCAGATTCGGTAGATCTTGTAGAATGGACGAAGTATGCGGAGTGAAATTAGGAACTTGATCCGGTGAATTGATGAAGTAATCAAACGATTCTGGAACAACTTCAACATTCGGATCGGATGATGGTTGATTCTGAACAGATCCACCATCATTAGGAGAAACTTGCGGATTAATATCATCACCAAGAATATTTGATTCTTGATCTTCTTGAGAACCAGAAGGACCCGGATCTTGACTGGATTTGACATGATCAGGATTGTGAAAAGACATGAATGGATATTCAGAACTGAGATTTCCATCATCGTCATTATCAGAATCGTCACTAAAGCATCCCAAGTCGCCTGATTCTTTGTTTGTTTTTCCTGAAAAATCAAATAAGTTAGAATTGAAAGACTTCGATAACGAATCTAAATCAAATAACCATTCGGGACCATGAGCCACTAACGGAAACGAATTTTCTAAAAACTTGACGTTAATAGTTTCAATAACAGTATTTGTTTTGCTATTAAAAACCCGATAAGCTTTAGAAACAGACGAATAACCTAGGAAAAATCCATCGTCAGATTTTGACTCAAACTTCCCGAGATGATCATTCAAATTTAAAATCGATACAGGACAACCAAATGCTTTCAAGTAAGAAATATTTGGTTTTCTTCCAAATAACAACTCATAAGAAGTTTTCTGTTTATCTTGAACCAATAATGTTCTATTTTGTACAAAACATGCAGTAGCAATAGCTTCGTCCCAAAACGTGATAGGGATTTTGGCATCTGCGAGCATGGATCTTGCTGCTTCAATCAGTGTCCGGTTTTTCCGTTCCGCAACCCCGTTTTGTTGAGGCGTTCTTGGAGCACTAAATTGTCTAACAATCCCCTTTTCTGCACAAAATAAATCAACATTAGCGTTCTTAAATTCAGTTCCATTATCACTTCTTAAGATTTTAACTTTGCATTCCATTTGATTTTCAACTTTAATGATAAATTCTTTTAGTAATTCAGCGGTTTCAGATTTAGCATGCAAAAAATAAACCCAAGAAAATCTAGTGAAATCGTCAATAATGACAAAACTGTAAGACTTCTTTCCGATGCTTTGCACATTTGTTGGTCCGAAAAGATCCATATGTAGCATCTGCAAGGGTTTTGAAATGGAGTTTTCTTGCTTGGACTTAAAAGACATCCTATGCTGTTTTCCTTTCAAACACGCTGGACAGAGATCAGTTGTAGAGAACTTCTTTGACGGTATTCCCACAGCATGATTTCCAGTAACCAGACGGTTCATGTTTCTGAAATTTGAATGGCCCAGCCGTCTATGCCAAAGCTGACTCTCATCATTTGAAGCATGAGCAATGAGACAGGTGGTTTCGGTTTCAGCATCAATCTGCGACATATCAAGCTTGTATACATCACGATCTCTAGGTGCTTTAACCACAACCCACTCATTGTCAATCTTGAAACCTGGTTTGAGAATATAACAGAAAGAATCATCAAAAAGAGTTGAATAAGATTTATCACAGATTTGAGATACACTTAGTAAATTAAAGTTCAACTGTGCACAGTAGTTGACTTTATCAAAACTAATGACCCCATTCGAAACAGTTCCTTCTCCTGTGATTTTACCACCAGCATCACCTCCAAATGCGACGTGTGTACCATTTTTCAGCTTAAAGTCTTGAAGCAAGGCATGGTTGCCTGTCATATGCCGGCTACACCCACTATCAACGAACCATGAGTTGATAGGTCTTCTTGGGCGTACCTGCATTCAACAATCACTCAGTTAGTTTGGTCAACCCAGGCCCACACGGTCTTGGGTTTTCCGAATCTATCTGCAATAGTAACTTGTTTATATTGAATATTTTGAAAATTTGTTTCATTTAAGAGATTTTGATGCTGAAAATTGTTTCGCCCATTGGCGTGAAATGATTGCTTTCTTCTCAAAGCAATAAACCTTTCCTCTAACTTAGGATCAAGGTTATTTTCAAACTTTTGATTTCTTACCATTAAAGCTCTTGGTTTAAAACTGTTAACCTGCATATTTCTTGATGCAAAATTGTTTAAACCAGAATTGTTTCGATTGAAATTTCTCAAAACAGGAGAATGACTTTGATTTACATTTTGAAAACCAAAAGATTGATTTCTTTGAAAATTTGGAAACGGAGTCATTTCTCTTGTTGAGTTTGTTCGAAAGAAACAATCCTTTGTGTCATGGTTTCTCCTTTCACAAATATCACAGAATTTGTTATAAAAACATTCTTCTGAAGAATGATTTCTTTTTTCACAGTAACTGCAGTACCTGTTAAAGAAACATTCAGCAGTTGCATGGTTATAACGATCACATATCTCACAATGTTTCTTGCTAATCCTAAAGAGCCGATTGTTAACTTTTGATGTTGAACCAACTCGTGATTCATTATCAGTTTTGTTCGGTTTTAGATTAACTTGATTCTTTTGTGGAGATTTTGTTTGTGAATTTGCTTGCTTTGAAAGTTGGTTCGATTTTAACACATCTTGTTTGGTTAACCTTTTTGATTCAATTCTTTTATCATTGACAGCGGAAGACTTAGGACCCGAACCTGTTTTCAGACCAGAGTTAGATTTGATTGAAGAATTGATTGGTTTACCATAAGATCCATTTAAATCAAACGTTCCTGCAGACACAAACTTAATTGTTTTTCCTTTTGACACTTTCTTGACAGATTTAAATTTGTCAGTTTTAACACTTTCAGCTTTGGTGTTGTCATTCGATTTTATGACACTTTTACCTTTTGATTCTTTTGTTTCAGATTGATTGGTCATTACTTTCGATTTCTGCTTCTTCGCAGTTGAAACTTCAGCCTTCTTCACTTCTTGCTTCTTGATCAACTGATCAGCAACTTGCGCCTTTTGTTCTTTCTTCCACCTGATGTATTCAGGATCATTGTATCCTGAAAATTCACCTTCTTCCTTCACTGTTTCTGACTTTGGATTCAGTTCCGGATACTCAACAAGTTGAATCAGAACAGGCTCTGATTTGTTGCTAGCTTCATCGTCAGCTTCAGTTGTCACACCATCTTCTTCTTTCAAACTTTCCATCAACACTTCAGAACCTTCAGACTCGGATTTACTTCTTTGAATTTCTTTGAATTTTCGTTCATTTTCAGGTGAATGATCAAATTTATTAAAGTTTTCCGGTAAGGTTTGTGTGATTGAATTTGGCATTGGTTCATGAGTGAAACCCAACCCGGTTTTGGTTTTGTTACCTCTTTCACTCAGAATTTGTTTAACCATGTTCTTGCAACTTTTAACTTTTGTTAATTTAACTTGCGTGACAGCATGAGCAACTTTTTCTTGTTCAAAGTTCTTTGTCATTTCTTCAAGTTGTTTTGTTACCAGTTCCAGTTCCTTTAAGGTTTTGTTCCATGATTCTTTAAGTGACAATATCTTCTCATCAGAAATTTTGTGATCAGTTTTAAGTTGTTCATGAATTTTCTCATGTTTGCTTAATTTATCACCAATTTTAAATGAATGAGTTCGATAATGTTCTACCTGTTGAATACATTGTTCTGAACATAACCTTTCTTTCACATCAATAGGCAATGGAACATAATTAGGGGGTAAGTCATTACTAACCTTTGGTTGTTCGGTAGATGATGAAGACTCACTGGCTGTAGCCATCAGCGCAATTTCAGACTCAGATTCTTCAGCAGGATCAGACTTTGCACTCCAGTCATATTCCTCAGAATCTTCACTCACAGTATCAACCACCTTGATATCTCCTTCTTCTGACCAATCCTCTTCTATTTCACATACCAGTGCCAGACTTGATGTAAGATCAGATGTAAATTGTTCTGCATATGCGCTCCAATCATAACCATCTTTCACACTAACTACCAGTGCCTTAGTTTGGTCTTCTGGTTTCTTGCCTTCATCCTTCAGTTCCGGCATGGGAAGACTTTGGTATGGTTTCTGAACGAAACGTTGATTTCTGCTTTGGTAGCTTGAAGACTGTTGTGAGCTTTGACCTTGACCTTGATTACTTGAACTAGCTTGGTCGTTGAAATTCTGATTCTTAGGAGCTTTGCATTCCCTTGAAAAATGACCATAACATTTACAATTGAAACATCTGGCCTTCGATTTGTCAAATCCAACTGTCTTGTTTGCATCAGGTTTGTAGCTTCGGTTAACATATGCATGCTTCTGCGTTCTATATGCAACCATTACCATCTGCCAGTTTAAGTCCATTTCCTCAACGTCATCAGGATCCATCTCAAATAAATCTTGAATGACAACGTCCATTTGACTTAAGTGACTTCCTTGGTATGCTTGGAAACTTGCCATAAAAGCTGTGAAGGCAGTTTTGGTCTCATCATCTTGTAACAAGATGTTCATCACATCTTTTACCTTTGCTTGAACATTCGAACTTTGACTTTCTGACTGATTCTTCAGATTCTGACTTTGAACTTGAGCTCTTGGTGGAGATTGAGGTTGAGAATAAGTTGGTGAATTTGGAAAGTATGCTGAATCAGTATAGAAACTTGCACCAACAAATAAATCACCCTCATCTTCAAACTTCATTGCATCTTGTGCAAGAAAGGCATTCACTACAGTATTAGGTTGATTTACCACATACTTGTATTGAGTTTGTGAGCTTGATCTATCGGTATTTCTCGATCCTTCGTCAATCTCAACTTCTTCAATCTTTCCAATAAGCAGATCTAAATCCATTGGAAATTTCTCAGTATGCTTTAAAAGAGTAACAGTTTGCTTCCATGATGATGGTAAAGCACATAACAATCGATCATTCAAGTCTTGAAGTTCAGTCTTAACTCCGAGGTTTGACATCTCAGTAGTTAAGTGAACAAACCTGTTCATCATCTGGTGTACTGTTTCTCCATTAATGTGCTCAAACAACTCCAATTGCCTTTTCAACTTTGATTTCTTCAGACTTCTCAATTGTTCTCCTCCTTCACATATTGACTTTAATGCCTTGAAGCATGTATAGCCAGTTTGATATGCATCCAATCTCGACAGAACTTGAAGTGGCAATCCCTTGCACATTAAAGAATAAGCCTTGCTATCATTCTTCACTTTCCTCAAATCTTCTGCTGACAGATTATCCTCTGGATAAGGTTCAGTAGAATCTTTGGTGTAGGTACTTGTACTATCTGGAGCAGTCTGAGTTGGAATGTGAGGACCTTTTTCAATTGACTTCCAAAGATCATTATCAATAGAGCATAAGTGATGTCTCAGTCTGATTGTCCAATTCTTGAAATCTGCACGATTGACAAGTCTAGGAACACGGTTATCAGAATCATCAGTAGGTGCCATTTTTAAAAATTTTAAAGAAAATATTTTTGGTTTTTGTTAATTTTGAAAAGAAATAGTTAAAATACTAAAATAAAGACAAGTAATTAATGACAAGATAAGAAAACAAAGATTAAAACAACTAAAAATGAGTCACACGGCTAAACAGTGAAAAATCCTTCTTCACCCGGCAAAACAATAACTTTGTTCTTCACCCGGCAAAGAGAAAGTATTCACCCGTCTAAACAGTTACACGGCTCAACAGTTGTAATACTTGTATTCTTCACCCGGCAGAACAGTTACCCGGCTGAACAGTTGCACGGCAACAAGAAATAACTTCACACGACAAATAACTTGACCCGACTTGAATCTTGACACGGCAAAAGCTTTACCCGGCTGAACAGTTGTCGATCACACGGCAAGGTTGTTTACCCGGCTACACAGTCTTTGATCACCCGGCTGAAATTTCTTAATCACCCGGCGTAACAGTGTATTACCCGGCACAACAGTTGTTGATCCGGCTGAACAGTAACACTTTTCCTCGTCAAATTCTTTACCCGTCTAGCACAAAATCCTTTACACGGCTGCACAGGACCTAATTTGTTCACAAATCTAAGTCCAAGGAAATTGTCTAAGTCAAATTTTATCACCCGGCAAGTTAATCTTCAACCAAGTTCATACTGTTCATCATCTTCTCCATGAGAATTTTTCAGGGTTTATCAAAAACTTGTCCAATTCGTTCAAAATTCACACACAAGCAGTAAAATGATCCGATTAACAATCCCTAATCTCAATCAATCCAAAACATGATCAAATTTGAGCAAAATTCGATCGAACAGTAAATTTTTTCTTTCTTCTTAATTCCTCAGATCTGATGATAATCTGATGGAATTTGCACAATCGTTGTGAATTAGGAGTGACTGCGATGATAAATCACAACTAAAAACAGCAACAATTCATTCAGATCATGATTTTTGAGCAATATTGTAGTGTTTTGCTTGATGAATAGCGAAGAACACAATACCAACAGCTCTGATACCAATTGATAGGTTCAATTAGATCGTTAATATCACTCAATGATCAGAATAATTCGCACAAACAAACAGTTCAATCACAAACACAATTCATACTAATAATTCTCTTTTGTATATTGATGATCAAAGCAAATTTGTAGTACAAGTGCAGTAGAAAATAAATCACACACAGTTAACTCTCTCTCTAACGTGTAATCGTGATCTAGCCTCTCTTCTCACACTCTCTCACTACATGCTTTAAGCAACAATTACAAGTTTAAGGAATATAACAAAATAGACCCTAAACTATACACAAACATATAAACAAATACAAAGTAAATCTTAACTAGGAAATAACCCTAACAACCCTAAATCTCTCTATGCGCTTCATACGCCTCCATCTTCCTCTGTGATCTTTTGGCGCCTCCTCTCTCAAAAGATACATCAGATCGAATTCATGATGAATATATGATTTCAAATTTTAAAGCTTAGTATTTGATTTCAAATTCAGTTGTTTTTCAGGTTGATATCCCCAATCTTTTCTTCTCCTTCAATAACGCACGGTTTAATTTTGATATGGAAAACCCTAATTCGACGATTCAATCACTTTCAGGATCTCTCATACGCTTTTCTCAGAGACGATTGCTATACAAATGAAATGTTATTGCATTTTATGTTTTCTTTTTGTCTACATAGTTGATTAGAATTTAAGATATGGGTTTTGTAGTAACTTGTGGTTGTTCCATTTTTGTTTTATCTTATAAATCATATATTGGTACATAATTGACATTGTTATTTTGTTTGGGAAGTAAGTTTGAATGGAAAAAAAGGTATTGAATTAGTTTATGAGTTTGCTTCGAGATAACAACACTAAATTAACGGTTTGTTTTTCATCATCACCTTCTTCATTGATGGTTCTGGTTTGACTGGATCGATTTTTGGTTAATGTTATGTAATTACTATTATTATCGTTTTTTTAGTAGATTCAAAATGTTTTAAATGTTAAGATGAGCATCTACATTTCTTCATCCTTTCCTTAACAACATGAGCATGTATTTAGAAGTATCTTATAATTGAATTGGAGTTTATGATATTGATGTTTGCTCTGCTTATGAATCAAATTAGATTAAAATTCTAAGCCAAATGTGGGATTCTAAAACTAAAATTGTTGGTCAATGTTGTACATGTCATCTTTTAGCTTAAATACTCTTAGTTTTGACTATTTGGTTGATTTTGGGTCTTCTTTGTTGTAGACTTAGAGCTAAAAAGAATCATATCCATTCATTCTGAATTGGTTAGAGATAATTAATTTTTTATACATCTAGATTCATTAACTTTTTTGATAGTTGGTTTGGGAAATGAGTGTTTTCCTTTAAATGTTGCATCTGTCAGTTCATGCTAAGAGAAATATGAGAGAATGTTCATGCTAAGAGAAATATGTAATCATGTTAATGTGCTTTTTTGTTTGTGCATATTACAATCGATAAGAATATCTTTACGATTGCCAGTATTTTTTTTTGCAGCATACGAGCTATTGTGACATGCTTCTAACATTTTGCAGGTATGATCGAAAAACTAGGCTTAGTTTTTTGCGCCATAAGTTGAGAAGACACTTTTATGATATGTCTTGAATTGGTTATCAATTTAGTTTATATTATAATAATGACGATAATAGGTTCGCGTCTTTGCTTGAACGATGGATTTTAAATTTTTGAGCTTTTAGAGTTTGTCAACTACTTCATTAGATTTTGAATTTTTGAGCTTTTATTAAAAGTTGGATTTAAGAAGTGTAAGCACTTCCTTTTGAAAATATCATCACTAAAAGCCTTTAAAAACTTTTGTTTGTACAAATAATATAAATTGTCTGTAGTAAAAATAATTTGCTATATAATGATGTTTTAAAAATATAGCACTATATTTCTAATTAATTCTGTAATTGCAAAGAGCAAAGGAGGTAACTACACTTCGATTTTCACAGTTCTACTTTGTAAACTAGATCAAGAAATAACTACATTGTCATTTCGTTTTATATAAGAAAGACGATTTGTGGCATATTTTTTTGGTTCTTTTTAACTTTTAAGCCTTTTATTGGAGGGTTTATGTTATTTTGATTGCTGCAAGATGTTTTGGGCAAATGATTATGGTAAATTATGTGCTTTTAGGTTGAGATGTGAATTTCATATGTATACCTTGAAATCAAATATTTTAAGTCATACTTCACTGATGAAAACCTAACGTTGTGTTCCAAAGTTTATTTAACGAGGGAAAAGAAAGAAAAGAAAATCATTTCTTTTCTTTTCTCTTCTCTTCTTCTCCTCTTTTCCTCTCCCTTTCCTTCCTTCCATTTCCTTCCGATTTGGAAGGAAACAATTTCCTTCCTTTTTCCTCTTGTTTTCCTTCCATTTTCTTTCTTTTCTTTCCTTTAATGAAACTCGAGAACACAACTCTTTTTATTTCTTTTCTTTTCCAATGCTTATGAAAATCAACTTTGTATAAGAAATTTAGAAGACAGTTAATAAAGAAACTCTTGCAAAAAAGGTAAGTGTACAGTCTTGTCATTAATAATAGATTTTTATAAAAATGAATAGAAAACTTTTAGCTTCTACAACAAACCTTGCAAAATTTTTATAATTTTAATATAAAATATGTTTTTTCAACTTGTGGTAAAAATATAGTTTTCAACTCGTAGGTATCATGAGTCACTAACCTAGCATGACTTTCTTTATATAAGTTCTTTGCATGATTCATCAGCTTTAAACATCATGCAATATTTTGAGCACCCATGTATCTAACATTGAAATGTAATTTTAGTGTCTACACCATGAGGACTGTAACTTATATCTTTTAACAAAGATTTCCTGCAATAGTTGGTCTTAATGACAGTTTGAAAGAGTAGTGTGAGGTATGGTTTGTTTAGATATTGCCCTCCTCAAAACCTACCAATAAAGATGTGATGGGCATAATTTACTTGGTATGGTTGTTCTTGTACGATAAAGTTATTGATGATCATCACGCCTTTACCAGACCAATTTGTATTCAATTTTGATTCGTAATTAGCAAATGTCTCTTTCTTTACGTTGCATTGTCTTCTAGGTTAATTCAATTTTCAATAGTAGAATAAATAATTACATTTTATCATTTAACCCCGTGGGTACCCACGGGTTCTAACCTAGTAGTAGAATAAATAATTACATTTTTTCATTTAACCTCGTGGGTACCCACGGGTTCTAACCTAGTAACAAATATAGCAAAAGGAAACTCACCAAAGCAACATAACAGAAGAAAACAAGAGTAAACTGCAGTTTTGGTCCTTGTGTTTTAATGTCATTAACAGTTTTAGTCTCACCTTAGCAGCTTTGGTCCCTGTGTTTTTATTTAATAACAGTTTTGGTCCCGAACATTAACTCCATCCAATTTTCCGTTAAGTCTCTCACACATGCGAAGTAAAAATGTTATTTCTCTCACTATTTTTGACAAACGACTGAATAAAAATGTTAACCTATATGATGACTTAGATAAAAGAGAGGGAGAATTGACATTTTTACCCTTCAGATGTGAGGCGCGTGTAAGAGACTTAACGAAAAATTGGATGGAGTTAGTGTTTATGACCAATTCTGTTAGAAAATAAAAACACAGGGACCAAAACTGTTAAAATATGACTAAAACGGTTAATGATATCAAAACATATGAACCAAAACGACAGTTTACTCATAAAACAAAGTCGACAAACTTCCACAAAAATACCTGCAGCAAAAAAGTTGTAATTCAAAAGCCATTTCATTTAAATTTTTTATTAATTGAACTACTAAACCAAATAGCTGTGACTTTTAATTGAAGTTTATCAACATGTATACAATCATCGCGTAAATAGCTGTGAGTTACCTCAGTTTAATAACATTAGCTTTCTGGTCAAATGTATAATGATAATCATTTTTAGGCTTCTACTTATCAGTCATCATCAATCAGCAATGTGAACTTGTTTGTTTGTCAAAAATACAAATAATAAGGAGCTGTTAGTTTATTTAAATTTGTTTCCTGTCTTCAATCCCAGAAGATACCGAAACATAAATTTAATAGTAGCATGACAATTGATTCTAAGGGGCTGTTTGTTTCACCTCTTAATGATTCAGTTCAGTGCTTAATCATTCAGATTCAGCATTCAGAGCGTTTGTTTCACAAAAAAGAGCCTCTGAATGGTTCAGTTAAGTGCTGAATGGTTAAGAGATTGAAAGATGCTGAATGAAACTGAACAACTGGTTAAGAGTTGCATAACTACGTTCAAAAACCCCCATTTGACAATCTCTAACTCAACAACTGGTCAACATTCCAATGACATCTGACAATAAGGATTAAGGAATTGCATATTGTATAACTAGGTTAGAGTCCCGTGTTTAACACGAGATTGAGTTAGAAACCTAGAATAAAGTTTAAATATTCAAACTAATTAAATAAAACTTTATATGAAACTATTCAATTGTATATCTTTCAATATAAATTACAATTTTTTAAATACTTTCTTATGTGAAGTCCAATAATAACAGAATATAGTTTTATAAGGTGTATGAAACCAGAAATCCTTAATTATGTCATATTTGTTGATAAGATAGAAAGAGAAAATTCATGAACCATAACATTATATGAAACAAAAAATCTAAAATGAAGATTGATGAAATATAAAATAATTTATGAAACGTCACAAAAAGATCAACAAATAATTATCAAATTCAATACAAACACATGAATTATAAAAAAGGAACCAAACATGATTTATAACACTTAGATACATTGAAACTCATATATACAGTGATGGATTATGAACTCCTATAGCATGGTATATATATATATAATACATGTAATTTTTTTTACACAGGCGAGATTAATATATATAAAAAAAGTTAAGGTATCGGGGTAAAAATCGGAAAAGTTAAGGTATCGGGGTAAAAATCAGAGCTTTTGGAAAGAAACCACGCAGAGACCGGCGTCCATCACGACCCCTTAATGGCCTTAAAGGATGTGCCTCTGCATATATGTTATATTAAAAAACCAGCAAATCCAAAGGAATATAAAGTTTATATATTAGAAACAAAACATGTGTATGTATTACATGTTTAGATGAAAAATATTTTACTCGCATTTAGGGATTCTTCTAAAGCTATTCGTCTTGTTTTTTTATGCACGAGAAGTATACTTTTAAATATGATTTAAGTAAAAATCTATTCACAGAAGCACCAAATCATAATCCAATAACTCAACCTATGAACCTAAATAGTAAGCACAAAAGAATCAAACTGACAACTCCAAATGTACATATATTTTATGTTTTCAAATAACCAAATGAGTCATATGACCGATTCAGTAGAGAGAAACAATCAATTACAAAAATGAAGCAGAATAGATAAACAATCGATTACAAAACCTCGACATCCAAAAGCCTAATGTCCATAATCGACTACAAATTGCTAACAAAACAGAGTAACATGAATAACTTATACATACCTGCAAGTCGGAACAACAATTCAAGACTGCAACACATCCACTTGTTCACCGGAGACATATCTAATCACATGGATAAACAAAGGTGATGAAGATGAAGATTGATCATCAACGGAAACGGGGTGAAGATTGATCATAAGAAGGAAACGGTGTTGACGAAGATGAATGTCAAAGAAATCGCCGGTGGATGTGCCAACAGTTAAACTTAGTTCCAAAAAAAAAATAATGAGGTTAAACCGTGGTTTAAATTTAATTTAAATTTTAAACCAAACCTAGTTTTCAAAAAACAAAATAAATGCTAAAACTAAGGAGAGCAAGACATCTCACCTTTAGAAGAATTGTATTATGCCAAGTGTACAATTATGAGGTATGTATGCTAAGAGATTAACACATGGCAAGAAATAGGTTTGCTTTATTATATTTTATAGATATGGGTCATATCTTATCTGAACCAAGTCATTTTTCTTTTTTAATCATAAGTTTAACTAAAAGTTGTATTGAAGTTTATAATAAGTTTAAAGAACGTGTATAACCATGGATGGATCAGCAAACTGCCTACATATAAAAACAAAAGATACATATTTGTAGTCTAAACGTGTACAACTACATATGTATCAGCATGTTGTCTACATACCTTAATTACCTACGACACATTGTAAGTGAAAACATCGATACAAAGTGTGACACCCCGCCCGGCGGCGGAAACACCGGGCTGTCAAGTAAATTGGATATCAATAGTACAAAGCACATGGCACACTAAAAGCATATTTTAATATTATTAAGGCAATAAATGTCGTGACATAAATGATGAATAAGTAGTCATAACTTCATAAATAAAGCCGACAACCGAAGCAATTTATTATTCATTTATTCTAGGTCCAAAAGCATCCTATGTCTTGAAAAGCATAAAACGCTCAAAACGTCACCTGAAATATGTAAAAATAAAGTTAGCTATTTAAAGCTAGTGAGTAAACCACAGTTGATAAATAATATTATAGAAAATCCGAGATCATCATAATATGCTGCGCAATCTTACATGCATAGCTATTTCATCATATTACTCAACCTTTAACCATAGAACACATGAACACATTGAACACACATTGAACACCATCATTGTATAGCAACTTGTAATCATTTGTCATGAGGAACCAACTCATGGTGCAATTAGTGATAACTGTCATTTAACCGTCATTTAACCGTCTCGAATGTAAGTTATCAAAAATTGTTTTAGCATCGAAGGGACATAGTAACATAGCAACAAGTATCACAGTATAGTAACTAGTAACCATTGAATAGAATCGCCGGGTTTAAATCACCTATCAGGCCATTAGTGTAGGTGGGTTTGTCAGACCATTAGCGCTAACATTGTACCGGTGGAAATTACAAGTAATATACTACTTTAAACTACCACATAAGATTGCATCAAGCCGCGAACTAGATTAACATATTTAATGATCTCATTTGAAAATAGAAACAAAGAAACGAAAACCGAAAGCATTGTATAGTAATGAACATATTTCAGCCCCAAAATGTAATAGTAAAAAGGGGAGTGAATTTACTCACCTTGAAATGTAATAGTAACCGAAATAGAAACGCAACTACAACGAACCGAGGGTTGCCCAAATATTAGTATCACCTAATTAGTTGGGAAAAACCCTAACTTAGAAACGAAACAATAATATAGCAACAAGAATCAAAATCAGAAAATCTAGGGTTTCGGATTTGAGATTTTAGGGTTTTGAATTACAAATTGGGAATTAGGGTTTTGAAATACAAATTGGAAATTTATACGAAACGTTATTGTACATTCGTATTTGAATATATATTTTATACGAATCGAATTTAAGTTTCATTTTGTATTAAAACTTACTTATTTTTTTTAAGTTTTAAAATATATTTAACTTAAACTATGTCATTTGGGTCATTTAGAAAATCTATTAAGTGTTTAAATGATTAAAATATAAAAATTAAAGAAATAAGAGCAGTGGAACTCGAACCCGGGGCAACATGGTTGTAACAGCATCATTGAACCGCTGAACCAGATGAACATTTTGTTAACAAACTCGATTTTTAATGATTTATCTTTTCTAGATTAACAATAACCATTTCGATACAAACCCTAGATTCAAAAACCATCCAATTGAGTTCGAATCTGTTAATCAAATCCAAAACAAACTTAGGGCTTTTAATCCTCATTGAATCAGGATCATTTTGATGTATAATAATTACCTGAATTAGAACGAAAAGGAACGAAGAACAATGATGAACAAGGACGGCTGTTTCTGCTAGATTCACGAACAATCTGAAATATAATGATGGAATTGAGGGACTGAGAAGGTGTAGGTGATGAATGGGATTAAAATTAACACATTAATTACCTGAAATGATGAACATAAGATAGTAATCGATTAAGTCGCCGGAATATTTTTCTTTGGTCGATCGTTTTGATTATAGCAGAGATAGAAATGATATTTTGGTAATGTTAAACTGTTAATCGGTTGTAAAAGAGCAGATTGGTACCCATTAATTGTTGATTTCGGGTCTAAATACGGAAATGGAATTTTTCAATTGAATCCCCCAATTAATTTCGTGCGTGATATAAGCTGTAAACGCGTCTTAAACATGAATTGGGGTTCGAAAACTTGATTGGCAACGGTTTTGGCAGGTTTTGATTGATTGGAAACGAGTAAAAACGCGTAAAAAGGGGGGTCGCCGGAGCTCGGGTTTGGCCGGAAAAGCCTTGCCGGCGTGCGGCCGGAAACACGGGCACAAGGGCTGGGGTTTGGGCTGATTTAACTTGATTTTACACTAACAATCCCTGCACTTTCAAATGTTATTATCTTTAGTTATAAATCTTAAAAACAAGTTCCAATAAATACAGTTTTGGCCCATAGTTAGTTTTATATATTATATTAACTAACCAACTTAACTACGTTAACTTGTATCGTTTATATAAGTGACGTTTATATATATTTAGTTCGTTTATGACGTCGAATGACTATTCCAAAACTCGGAAATAATTTTGTTTAACAATTTTTATAAAATCTCTTTTATAAACTATATATATATGTTTTCTTTAAATATAAAGTATATATATATTCTTTGGAGGTTCTATAAATTGTATCTAGTATTTAATTAGTATACGGTGGATAATAATTCGATCGATCTATATTAAGAACGAGAAATGACGTAACACTTATATATTCTCAGTAATGAAACGTCACATTTAACGAAAAATAAATACGAATACATTAAAGGATAAACAACTTCGGGTTTGAGTCGGGCGTCAGGAGTCGGGTTCGGGGCAGATGTCACACAAAGAAGGTCACATGCTAGTAAACTGACAACAGTAGTTGACAATGTACTACTTGACAACAGGCTAAACACACCTAAAAGCCAATCCAATATACCAGAAAAGTATTGCAGCAAATGACAAAAGAAAACACCACTAACCCTACCCAACATGAAAATACAAAGACAATAGCAAATAACAGTCTCAACAACCCCTAAAAAAACAACAAAGAAGTAAGCAGATAACAAGGTCTTCCTATTAGTCCTCCAAAATAGTCAATTAAGAATGCAACAATATAGTAGAAACCCAACAATAGTAATTCAACAACCTAATTAACCTAGGTAGCTAGGGTAAGTCATGTTACAAGATTTGTTTGATTATTTAACTAAATCATAAACTAACAAATTGAACTATTAATATATTTTATTGCCTCTTGGCTGTGAACAGTTTGATAAAATTATTAACTAAGAATTAAGAAAGACAATTGCGATGAATATGGGCCCGTATATTACTGTCATTGCTGAGAATTTAGGGGTGTTTGAGAGATATAGGCGAGATTTATTGAACAGGGGGCCGTTAGTTTCGGTTGTAAGTGTGCAAGATTTGAGGTTGATGGGAGTGTTATCGCAGTATGACCCGATTCAGTGGGCATACACGCGAGAGGAGCCGTAGAGTCAGTCACCCCCGGATTCAGAAACTGCCAGATCCATGCAGCCGGCTATCCCGACTCGTTATCAGAGGCCACTGCATAGATCTGAGAGGGTTGCATCAGTCTATCCATTAAGGGAGCCTCGTCCTTAGGTTCTTACATTGGACTCATTATATAACAGGATGGATACTGGTTTTAGTTTTTTGCTGGGGTATGTTAATGAGCAGATTGGCGAGGTGAGGCAAACGTTGTGAGAGAGTTTTGATCGGCAGAATCAGGGGCTGACGTACATGATGGAACAGATGAACATCAGGGTTCCCGATTACTACAGTCAGTACCAGCATCAAAATGTGGGAACCGCCAACTACGCCCAACAACAGAACATGGCCACATCGAGTTATTATCAGCAGTCAAGCATGGGCAACTCGAGTTTTTATCAACACCAACAGTACGTGCCGGGTTCTAGTGGTTGGAAAAATGCTCAACCATACAACACTTTTAAAGAGAAGATGATGAGGAGGATGAGAACTGGTGGAGTAGCAAGGAAGGATATTTGTTGTATCTTTTTTTTATAATTTTATTTTTATTTTATTTGGTTTTGGTTTGTCTAATTTGGGTTGTGATTTGAATTAACTCTAGAACAATTGTAAGTGCAGGATGGCGGATTGGGTTGCTATGGCTTTAAAATGTTGGTTTGTAATCAGTTGTGATGTTTCCAAAACAAGATATGCTGATTGTTTAATTGTGTTTAGGGTTGGAACATGGAAGCAAGAATCCGTTGGGTCGGTTAGTGAACGTGGCCGGTTAAGTATGGAATGAGTAAAGTGAGCTAACCATTAGCAGACAGACTGACATTTGACAGTCTAGCAACGTTATCAGCTAAGTTCTTGCCTTTTTTTACTTTTGGAATGTTTTGTTGTTTAGTAGTTTATTTTATTATTTTTCTTGTTAGCTTTTAGTCTTGATGTGTGTTAGTAGTATTAACTTCTAGTTAGTTTGTCGAGTTGTGTTATATGCCTACATTGGGGACAATGTGTCGTTTAAGTGTGAAGATGGGAGACAACTGTCTAGTTGAGTAAAAAAAGAGTCATAAAAAAATAGAAAAATTGAAAATACTTTTGAATAAGTTTTGCAATAAATAGAAAATGATATGAAATTAGGACTTTGGCTTTTAAAAAGAAGAAAATGTGGGCTTTTAATAAGAAGAAAATGTGTGTTTTTGTGACAAGAAATAAATGTCCACAGGTATAAACTGAAAGTGTTCAAAGTAGCGACTTAAATAAAAGAGTTCAATGTAGCCAAAAGAAAAAAAGGAAAAGAAAAAGTAAAAAATAAAACAAGTGATCCAAGACCTCATGTGCTCTACCTCTGGGATAGCGACTTGGAGCCGACACCAAGAAAAAATAAAACAGGTGATCTTGTTTTAGAAAAAAAAAAAAAAAGAAAATAAACAGTCTATACTTGTAAGTATCATCCATCACTAAACCACCCTAATATGGCACTAGTCTTTAATTAATTTAAGCTCTTAGGTTATACTGGTAGGAGAATCTTTGTGATTTAATCATGTGCCTCGTCAAGCAATAAATTAAATGGGCCGAATTATGACTTCCTATGTGTGATACCTATAGATAAGTTGATATCAAATAAATCTAATCAAGCACGAAGGGAAACTTAACGAGCTAGTGTTAGGGTTGAAATGGAAACATTACTGACAGTTACTTTGATCCATAGCTTGTTTGAATGTTCATGTTTTTAGACTTATGGGAAAGCCTTAGTTTAATTATGATTCCATTGCGAAACTTTTTCGAGGACGAAAAAAAGATAAGTGTTGGGATGTTTGATACATAGTAGTTTCCCGTGTAATGTTTGTACGTATTTTAACTGTTTTTTGTCTGGTTTTAATTAGAATTTGTATACTATTGAGTCGAGTTTGATATTGCAGGCTTGGTGTTAATTTATGGTGAAACGGGCTAGAAATGGAGTTAATTAAGTGAAGACTCGGAAGCCGGAGTGAAGCAGGAGATTGCGTGAAGGAAAAAAGGAACGAATTTGATGGTAAAGCCTCACTACGCCACGCGGCTAGAGAATAAGATGTCGTTGCATGACGCGGCGACAAGACGAACATGTGCATCTAATTGAGCACGCCGCGCTACGCGGCCATGGGAATCCACCTCACCGCATGGCGTGGTGAGGCCAATTTGGCAGAGAGTTTCGACAATTGTTGGGTGTTTTGTGCATAAAGTGTGGCTGAACTTAAAAAAACCCTAGTTAGTTACGAACGTAGAGTACTTTTGGGGGATTTTTGGAGCTAAAGATGAGATTTTGCAGTGTTCAAGAGCACGGGTGTGACATCTGCCCCAACCGAACCCAAATGCCCGACTTGAACCCGAAACTGTCTATCTTTTATTTTTTTGTAATATACTTTTGGAGATGTAACGTTTCGCTCGCTATTAATGCCATGGAGTCAGTGTCATCAACAAAGGCCAGTCTAAACAGAAACAATGCATGACATTCTTTACTTGTGCAGGTTACTACTTTTTGTAATAAACATCTAATAGAAATGCCGGATATGAACACTCCATATATTGTTACTTGGTATCGGCATCGTAAAAAAGATCTTCATGTCACATTTGAACATTATTATTGAGTAGATTTGTTTACCTCCACATTAGATAAACAACTAGATGAGTTGAATAGTAGATTCAATGAGCACGCAATGGAGTTATTATCCGTTAGTTCTATTTTAATTTCAAAAGAGATTAAAATTTATCAGATTTGTCTTATGTTGAAAAGTATTACCCTAAAGATTTTACAGAGTAGGAGAGAACTCATTTGCGATATCAATTAGAGGTTTTTAATATTGAGAAGGCAAAGAATACCAAACTAAGTGGTGTATCAACTATTGGTCATCTATGCAAAAGTCACGTGAAAACTCAGAAACGTGAGACGTACTATTTACTTGATAGAGTGGTTCGATTAATCTTGACACTTTCAGTTTCTGCTGCAACAACCGAGAGGGGATTTTCAGCAATGAAAATATTCAAGATTCGCCTTCATAATAAGATGGCAGTTTCTCGCAAATAGCTTGGTGATTTACATAGAAAGAGAAATTGATGAAAACTTTTAGGGCTGTAAACGAACCGGACGAACACGGACGAGGCGTGTCCGTGTTCGTTTGTTAAGGTTTCAAGTTGTTCGCGAATTGTTCGTGAACAAGTTTCGAAAAGAAAAATTTGTCCGTGTTCGTTTGTTAAGGTTCTAAAGTTGTTCGCGAACGGTTTTGAACTTTGTTCATGGATAAAAATAGCCATTAACGGACAAAACAGACACAAACAACGAACATTTGACTAGAATATGTTGACAAAACTGTGACACCCCGCCCGGCGGCGGAAAACACCGGGCGCGTCAAGTGGATCGGATATCAAAGTACAAAGCACATGGCACACTAAAAGCATATTTTAATATTAATTAAGCAATAATGTCGTGACATACATAGGCATTCAAACAGTCTTAAAATCGTAACAGAAACAGCAAATAAATATTATTTATTGTCCTTTTTATTTCTAGGTCCGAAGCATCCTACGTATCTTGAAACAAAACCGAATCAAACTCCACCTGAAAAACGTGTAAAATAAGTTAGCTAAAGAATTAGCTAGTGAGTAAAACACAATTAATAGTACATAGTATAAAATCCGAGATCATTATAGATTGTGTTTCGCAATCTCATGTGCATAGCAATTTCATCATATATATCTCAACCGTGACCATAGAATCACATAGAAACAAGAATCATAGACCCCGCAGGGTTACCTTTAGCAACAGGACATGAGGAACCAACTCATGTTACATTTATTGATAACCATCGTTTAACCGTCATTTAACCGTCTCGATATGCAAGTTATCAAAAATGTTTAAGCATCTAAGGGACATAGCAACGTAGCAACAAGCATCACATGTAGTAACTAGTAACATAGAATCAACCAAAGAATCGCCGGGTTAAATCACCTATCAGGCCATTAATGTAGGTGGGCTTGTCAAGCCATTAGCGCTAACATCGTCCGGTGGAAATTACAAGATAATATAACTAATATTGACTATCACACAATTTTGCTACATGCGGCCAAACACGATTAACACATCTAATGATCTCATTTTCGAAAATAGAAACATCAAAAGAAACCTTGTTTTATAGAAACACGTATTTCAGCCCCAAAAACGTAAACATTAAAAAGGGGAGTGAGTTTACTCACCTTGAAAAGTAATTACAATCGAACCATTAGAAACGCAGCTAAAAAGCACCGAGGGTTGCCCAAATATTAGTACCACCTAATTTATTGGGAAAACCCTAACTTAGAAACGAAACAATAGTAACAAGAATCAAAAGTCCGAAATCTAGGGTTTCGTATTTGGGATTTAGGGTTTTGGATTATAAATTGGGAATTAGGGTTTTAAAGTACAAATTGGGAATTAGGGTTTTAAAGTACAAATTGGGAATTAGGGTTTTAAAGTACAAATTGGGGATTAGGGTTTTGAAATACAATTTAGAAATTATGGTTTTGAAGTACCAATTAGGATTTTAGTACGAAACGTAATTCTATTTTTGTGATATATACATTTTATACAAATCCATTTTTAGTTTTCTATAAAATATTGGTATTTGTATATTAAACTCATGTTTTTAAGCTAATAAAAATAGTTTCAGCTTAAATATATTATTAGGTTATTAGAAAAGTATAATTAAATGTTCAATATATAAAACATCAAAATTTAAAGAAAATGAGACAAAGAGGATCGAACCCGTGACCTTGCCTCACAACACCAACACCTTAACCACCAGACCAGATTCATATTTGTTATTGAAACTCGTTTTTAAATTGTTTTTAACTGTTATAATCCAAGAACAACCCTTTTCATTACAAGCCCTAGAACACGAATCAATACAATTCGTTTAATCCAGTGAATCAAATCAAGAACAAGTATAGGGCTTTTGATCTACGATACAACACGAGCATTTTGATATAAAATACTTACTTGATTGTTGCAAGATCAAGTCGATGAACACGATGAACAAGTGCTACGGTTTTGGGAATCAAAATGAACTTCTTGATGTTTTTGAGAGGGAATGAAACAACAGTGAGCAAATTCGAGTGTCGAGGAGTCAGTATGTCGATTGAATTTGATTCTGGTGAACTGTAGGAAGTCGTATGGGTTACGTCTTCATACGATTGAAATGGAGTAAAGTGGGTGTTTAATTCAGTAATTTTAACCCAATTGATTGTTGTTAACCGATTGTAGACGTTGAGGTTGACGTTTTGATTGATCTAATTCATTGAATTGATGCGTTAAGAATCGTTTTGGGTTGTGGGTATTGCAACCGGTTTTAGATTTGTAATAAACACGGATTAGAGTGTTTTAAACAACGAATTGAAGGTAGTATTGGGTTCGAAACACGTCCACGGCCATTTCCCTAGTTTTAATTTGGTTAAAAGCTAACAAAAATACATTATCTGCCGTTGCCGGAGGTCGGCCTTGGCCGGAAAAGCCTCGACGGCGTGCTGCCGGTTTCACGGGGGCAACAGGGGGCTGGGCTGGGTTTAACTTAAATTTACATACCTGGTCCCTGTAGTTACAAAAGGTGTAAATAAGTTAATATAAGTTTAGTTATAGTTTGTAAGTTGACAGTTTTGGCACAAAGTTAATTATATATATCTTTTAACTAACTAACTTAACTAAATTGAAACGTAACAATTATTTAAGTGACTCTTTTATAGTTTTAGCTCGTTTACGCCATTAAAAGACTATTTCGAGGCGTTGAAGCGTTTTTGTTTAACGATTTCCATAATTTTATTCTACGAGCTAAACGTAGAACTACATGCGTTTATTCACAACAACAATAATAAACGTTACATTTTGAAGAAATAAATAAAATTACAAATTAAAGGATAACGACTTCGGGTTCGAGTCGGGCATTCGGGTTCGGGTTTGGGGCAGATGTCACAAAAACATTATTAATCGTTAACATTCTACCACCAAAATAATTAAATAAGCTTGGTCAAATTAGACAATTATCCAAAGTTAATTAACATGACAACTAATCAATAGGTCATAATTCCCAAAATTTATCCTTATTATATATACATCTATAATGGAAGGTCGGTGATGGCCACATGCCAATCACTGACTGCCACGTGACACGTTCCAATTGGTTGCAACTTTTAATTTTTTTTTCCGAAACTGTTTATGGGTAAATAATATATGGTACGAAAACAAAGTAACTAATCAGTGTTTGGTCTATTGGTTAGCGCGTGTGTATTGGGTGGCGAAGCTCCTGGGTTTGAAACCTGGGAGACACAGTTTTTTTTTTCTATTTTACTTTGATAATTTTCAAATATGACTCATAACTCGATTTTAAAATGTTTACTACTTAAACCCTTAGTTTATTGACATATTTCCGAATTTGACTTATAGTTTTTTTTCTAACGTGTGACGAAATCACATATGAAAGACAACGCCGCCGCATATGAGACTTTTTTTATCAACGAATGTGACAAAGTCAATACGTAAGACCCGAATGTGTGACCCGGCTGCTGTAACGACGTACGAGATATTGAGACTTTTTTTATCAACGAATGTAACGAAGTCTCTTAAGATATTTCAAATCTTTTATCGATTCAGATATCTTATTAATTTAGCACTTGCTTATTCAGAAACTAGATTATTACCCGTGTATTACACGGGATTTCGGTTTTATATGTTTTATTTAAATTTAGGTATTAAATTTATTTTTAACATATCCCTATTAAATCGATTTGGATATTTACAAATATTTTTTTATAAAAAATTATATGTTAAAATAAAGAAAATTATCTATAATAATTGGTTAATTTTTTTTAATATATCGGGTCAGAAGATAATTCATGATAAATGGTAAATTTTTAATTTGAACATATTGGGTTATGAGATAATTCATGATAAGTGTTAAGTTTTAACTTGAACATATCGGGTTAGGAGATAGATGATGATAATCGGTAAATTTTTATTTGAACATATCATATTAGGTGATAATTGATTATAATTTGTGAATTTTGTATTTGTACATATCGGGTTATTTCGAATATGGAGCATATCATGACCCGCATTGAAATCATACATCAAATTGAATTAGAGGATGACACCTAAGCAAAATCCTATATGAAATACTTAGAATGTTGACATGTGAATGAGTTACTCAATTATTAGAATAGGTAGATTGTCAAATAGTACAAATAAAAAACAAATATGATAAACTTTGATAAAATAATACAAAATAAAAAAAGGCTACTATCCAATAGTGCTTATTCGTGCGTGCTAGAATTGATATAAATTAATAGAAACCAGTTACAAATTATCTCCGTCAACAAAATACACATCATCTCATCCTTCCAGTGAAACACTCCCCAAAATATGTCTCCAAAGAAAATATTGATGATATGTGGTGATTACATGGAAGACTCTGAGGTTTGTTCGGCTTCTTTTAACTGTACAATTGCTGATATAGTTTTCGATGATGATTGATTCGGTTGTGCAGGCGATGGTTCCGTTTCAAGCGTTGCAAGCTTACGGATTAGCCGTTGATGCTGTTTGCCCCGGTAAAAAATCCGGCGATATTTGTCGCACTGCTATTCATCAGGATGAAGGTCACCAGGTCCTCCTTTCAGCCTACATGTTCAAAGTTCTTTGTTTACTAGTTTAACCTATTATCATCAATCGTTTCATTGAAAATTAACTTATCGTGTCGTTTTTTTCAAACACAAACACGATAAAAAGCAGGTGGTATGACACGATAAAAATCCATTTTAAAAAAACATATTTTTTTCAAAAAAAATCGTAAGTCTTAAATACTAAATATGACTTAATTTGATAATTCTTAAGCCAAAAAACAAGGAAAATCCATGAAAATAGTATTTTACCATAATAATTCTTGATAAACAAATATGAAAAAAGATTAAAAGATTAAAAAGAGTCCATAAGAGTCTTTGATCTTTCTACTAATTTCTATCAAAGTTCATATTCACCTTCATTCTTCATTAACTTTTCCTTTATATAAATATTAACAGGTGACATATCGTGTTAACAGATCTTTAACCTGTTAAGACACGATAATTAACTTGTCTTTATCGTGTTAACCTGTTAATGACATGGCACCTGTTAAGCAAACACGAAACCTGTTAATTTCGTGTCGTGTCGTGTCGTATTATTGTGTCCGTGTCAGAAATTGCTAGCCCTATTGAAAAGTGACTATTTGGCTAAACATGATCAGGAAAGCTATAAAAATGCTGATATGTTTTAATGGTTTTTATAACTCTGTTTACTAACACCACGGTTTTTAAAAATTCTGTTTTCCTTGAACCAATAGTTACATAAATCTCTATAAAGATGTGTAGAGTCAAATGAAGAAACAATTAACTATATGAAGTTATGGTTTTTATTAACTATCTTGGTAAGGAAGTACTTACTGATAGATTGTATGAGCACTTATTACTTGATTAGTGTGTTCAAAGGACTAATTTAGTGGATAAAATATGGACAAACAAAGTCACTTGCTACCACTACTATCTGTCCATACTTCTTCCTCATCATGATCCTGTCTAATGGTCCAAATTAAATTTTTATTACACGATTTAGACAAAATATCATTGTTAAACATAATTCGAAACAACTTGATTTGATGTTCTTCTTTGACATGACATTAACATCCTTGCGTAAATTATTCTTTCGGATTTCAAATGATATAAGGGGTTTTATACTTGTGAACATAAAAAATATAATGTCTACATGATGCAGAAGTGAAGGGCGCTACATTGTTTTATATATTACTAGGTTTAATACCCGTGTGATACACACGGGTTAAATAATAATATTTATAAAGAAATCATAATTATTATGTTTAAAGATTTGTAACTATTTAATACTTAAAAAATTGGCTCTATCAACTCATGCATGGTGCAAAATTCCACTTAATTTTTTACCTCAAAAACTTCCTATTATAGAACAAAAAAATTTCCTCCAAAAAAAGTTATCCCCTAAAACCTTGAAATATAAGATAGATTATTATACTATCACATCATCTTTCATCTGTTTGCACAATGTTTACCTGCTAGCCTTTTGTAGAAACATTCAAAGGCTATTAATGTCTTAGTTACTTATTATTGTTTACTAAAATCTTAGCAGACATACTCTGAGTTGCGTGGTCACAACTTCACTCTCAATGCAACATTTGATGAAACTAACGCAAGCACATATGATGGGTTGGTTATACCAGGAGGACGTGCCCCCGAATATCTTGCTATGAATGAATCTGTCCTTAACATGGTCTCACATTTTGCTAAATCTGGAAAACCCATCGTCTCCATTTGTCATGGACAACTTATCTTGGCTGCTGCTGCTGATGTAATGAAAGGTCGAAAAGTTACAGCACATCCGACTGCAGGACCTGTGCTCGTTGCTGCAGGTGCTCATTGGGTACAACCCGAGACATTGGCATCATGCACGGTTGATGGAAATCTAATCACTGCAGCTAGTTACTCTGGTCACCCTGAGGTTATCCGTCATTTCATCAAGGCATTAGGAGGTATTGTGACCGGTTCCAACAAACGCATTCTATTTCTCTGCGGGGTAACTCTCAGTTCCTTCCTTTTGCAACTTGCATGCATTTCTACCTAACTTTTTTTTTTCCCATTTTATCTGTGCTTTTAGGTACGTGTTACCGATTTAATCTTTATGTGCCAAATTATGGACGATTTCGTCAAAACTGTTTATGCTTTCACTTTTTTTCTTTCTCATTTAGGCTTCTAAAATCTTTTTTCATGTCTTGTTTGTCGCTAAACTATTTTTATCTTAATATATATAAAAGTAGTTAATTCTTTTAGCCAAGTATTATTGACATGACTCCCAAGTTATGAAAAAATGCTGATATGGACAAAATATATGATTAAATATGCTGATGGGTGAAATTTTGTTTTTATTTTTTATTTTCGTCCAAATACTAGTTTTGTTCTGATATATTCTTGTAAGGTAACATACTTTCACTGTTGGCAATGCTATAGTAATCTTTATAGTTTTATAGACTGATTTGAGGATAGGTGATAAGTATATAATCAATTAAGGACCTGGTTATTGGTCAAATAAGGACCTGACGCCGCCGAGGAGGTGATGCTTGTATATGATCACTCATCGTTCAGTGATAATCAATTCTTATTTCTTATGCTTTGGTTTATTTCTACTTGAATCAACAACCTTTGGTTACAATTGGTTTTCTCCCACTTCTGACTCCACTTTTCTTGATTCATTCTCTCATTCTTCGAGGATCAGCAAGATCACTTTCAAGTTTGAATTTTTTCATTTGAAAATTCAGCTCCACGCAAGATAGCCAAAGTACGGTTGAGTAATCGACTGATATTTTGAGTTACTCGCAGCACACGGACTTTCCTGTTCTTTCATTTTAGTGATGGGATCTCAGTGTCACTATCCTATCCTTAGTTAATTGACTTTCGTTTTCGTTTGATTAGGGCAAGAACTATTTTGATTGTTGCACTAGAAATTTTTTAATAAAAAACACAGTTCATGCTGCTAGTGTTCACGACACTGTTCGTCATGCTACTCACGACCTATGTAAGTAACTTCTCCCTTGGTTATTGGTTGCTGTGCAAAAAGGGTTTGTTTGGGATTTTAATTTGTATCAATAGTTATTGGTTGCTGTGCAAAAAGGGTTTGTTTGGGATTTTAATAAGTATGTTCATCCCCTTAAATGTTGAGTATGAAAGTATGTTCATCCCTAAGATGAAACTTTTGACCAAATGGAAAAGGAAATCAGTACGCGTCTCTCCTCTTGCAGGATTACATGGAAGACTATGAGGTAGTTGTACCTTTTCAGTCCCTTCAAGCTCTTGAATGCTGCTACGTAGACGCAGTTTGCCCCAACAAGAGAGCAGGGGATATGTGCCCTACTGCTGTCCATGACTTCGAGGGTGACCAGACATACAGTGAAAAACCTGGCCATAATTTCAAACTAACTGCCAACTTCCACGACATTGACGCTTCAAGTTATGATGCGTTTGTCATCCCCGGAGGCCGAGCTCCTGAATATCTTTCACTAGACCCGGAAGTCATCAAACTGGTTAAACATTTTATGGATGCTGGAAAGCCCGTGGCATCCATCTGCCATGGTCAACAGATTCTCTCCGCTGCTGGTGTTCTCAAGGTATGGTATAAGAGGCTTATATATTTATATGTGTGTGTATGTATATTTATTTATATACATACATATATAGGGTTAGGTTCATTCCGAACTCGTAAATATCTTCGGAAGTGCGAGAAGTACTAAAAATAGTTGATATATTTTCTATTTTGTAGTTGCGCAGTTGCATATGTTTATTTACATAAAAACCATCAGAATAATTTTTTCATATGTTCTATAAATTTTGAATTCTTTCCCTACACTTGAGTAGGTATAACATACACATTTGTTGTGTACAAAATTACATAGATGGCCCCTGTGCTTAGGTCTGATTTCACTTTTGGCCCTTAACTCTCAAAAATTAAAAGGATAGACCAGTACTTTACATTTTTATTTCACATTTGGCCCCTGACATAGATTTCCGTTAGTTTTGAATGTTAAGACCATCCATATGACACTCACGTGATGGTATATTCGACAAATAGTCAAATATACCCTCACGTGAAAGTCACATGGGCTGACTTAACATTCAAAAACTAACGGGAATCCAAATCAAGGGCCAAATGTGAAACAAAAGTGCAAAATATTGGTTCATCTTTGTAATATCTGTGAGTTAGGGGCCGAAAGTAAAATTAGGCATGAACACAGGGGCCATCCTTGTAATTTTGTCTTTGTTGTAATTCACACATGTGTAAGACTATATGTTATATAGATAAATAAAATTTGTTAGTTATGTTTTTTTTTAATCTCATCTATCTAATAAATTAGAGTTTTTAGGGGGTAATTTTTTTAGAGGGAAAAGATAATTTGTTTTATAAAAGGAAGGTTGAGAGGGAAAATTGAGTATAAAAGTTAATAAAGACAAACTTTTATGATTAATAATAATTTACAAAATTATTTATAAATTTATAAATATAATAATTATAAGTTTTTAAAAATAATTGTATTCAACCCGTGTGTAACACACGGGTGTTAAACCTAGTGAGGTGAATAAATATGATCTTTTATCAATTTTTTTATAAAATATAATAAAACTTGTGTTGGTTTTTGTACTTCTAAAGATATTTATGAGTTGTGAAATGATCCTCTAAACAAACCTATGTGTGTGTGTGTGTTTCATACCTTCATTATAAGTTATCATTCAACTAACCAAGTGACTTTGTTGCAATTACTAGGGGAGGAAATGTACTGCATATCCTGCTGTCAAGCTAAATGTGGAATTGGGTGGTGCAATGTGGTTAGAACCAGATCCGATAGACCGTTGCTTTACGGATGGAAATTTAGTAACCGGAGCAGCCTGGCCAGGTCATCCCCAGTTCATTGCTCAGTTCTTGTCCTTGCTTGGTGTAAAGGTATGTTTTTAGAGTAATGTTTGTATTTAAGCTTTATACGTCATAGCTATGTTTGTACGTCTGCAAGAAGCCATGCATTTTCTTTTGCAAGTGATGTTTGTAACCTTACATCTCGAAATTACTTACTGTAGGCTTCTAATATGGTGAGGTGAGTTAAGCATCTCTTGAGTATTATGCCGTTTTAAACATTTTACTCTGTAATTTTTTTATATGATGATTAGGTGTAAGTCGGATAAAAGTCAATTTGGATATATTGTTACTAATTTTTTTAAGGCGGGGGATCGTATTCAGCGTGTTCTCATACTCCATAAGATCTCTAAATATTTGCTTGAACAACTACATTTTTTTTACATGATAAACTGATTTGTATACTTCCAATAGATCACTAATGGAGAGTGCAAATATTTGGGGAATATTATAGGCAGCAAGCACTCACAAAGGTCCATAAAATTGATGCATAGTAACAGGAAGCGAATAGGTGCTCAGGCAAACATTAACGCATAACGAGCCTGGATTATTTGGTTGGCCATTTAAGATGCCACGAAGGATTTAACAGTAAAGAGGCCACTATTATCTTTGTTCGAAATGCATTCAACAATTTTGAATATTAACTGCTGCAAGCCTGCAATGTTACAAGGAATAAACTGCTGCAATGTTGCTAATTAAGTTTGTTAAATAAAATAGAATATAGGAATTATAAAACAGTTTGAATCAGGCAAGTAAAAATCACCCAAAACAAAATATAATTAAGGAAACATGGCACAATAGTCTGTGAGGTAACATGACTCTAAAGGAGTACGGTGGTCTAACATCAAAGAAAGAAGTGGTTCAAAGAAAATATATGTCTGAACTAATATTGTTTGAATAACATAATTTGAATAAAAAAATGTTTTTGATTCAGGTTTATATTCTGAGCCGAGATGGATTTAACATCGTAACATAAAAAACATAAACATGAAACCAAACATAAAGAGGAAAAAAAAAGGCTCGCGCAACGCGCGGGCCAATACGTAAATATTGAAATACAAACTTCATGAATAGTGTTTTGTTGTGGCTTAAGGTGTGTTTGATTATTTGAGGTGTTGTATTGGTTGAATAGTGTTTTATGTATGACTTTAGCTGTTGTGTTGCTATTAGCTAATGGTTTGAGAATGTTGCTATCGGTTAATTTCATGAGTACATTTGTTTCTTGGCTGTTTTTTTTGGTGTTTTGCCTTTGTATCTGTTTTATTTTTTGTTACATTTTTTTGTGGGTTGCTAAAGATACACAATAAGTAATAACTCGCTTAACTATCATGGATGCTCACAAACCCATAGTAGCTTAACAACTTCTCACACGACTTGAAAACACAACACAACACAAAACTTGTGATTTTAGATTTAGTATGAACAAGTTCAGGATAGTTTGGAGCTGAACCCGCTAACCCATGTAGATTATCAAGTTGGTTCCAGGTCGAACCCGCTAACCTGTGTAAGGTTAAAACCAGGCGTTATACATGTCTGAAGAACATTTCACCATATAAGTTTGGAATGTGTGTGCAAGTGTTGAAAGTGGAAGAATCATAACTGGTGAAGTAATGCAGAAAAAACTATAGATTTTGGAATTCTGAGTTTTTTATTAAACTTCCATAACTACTTATTTCTAACTACCGTGCATTTAAGAGTTGCGAGTGTTAAGCTGCCCAGAAGCATTAGCTGCATAAGCTATGCGCTTTACAATTCCGACACTTTTTGACGCAGCCAACCAAATCATCCAAATGAACCCGATCCAGCCTGATCCATAATATATAAGTTTAGCACTCAACATCATGTTATACTTTTAACTATAGAAACAAAAATTTATACAACCAAAATCGTGCATTCGCTGGTAGTTTTGTATTATTGTGCACACAATTTTTTTTGGTTGTGCATCGGTTTTGTATTTGTCGTATATCAACCTTATGTAAAACATAAGGTACGACACTAGATTTGCAAAGTAATTCATCATATGTACACATTTGCAATTCAAACTCGTGGAACATAATTCATCATGCTCTTATGGTGCAAGCTAAAAACTATCAATAAAGGATGTTCGGAATGACAAAAGGGAGTAAAATAATTATATATACCTGCAGCGACTAAAGCTGCTATGATTGATGAGATGGTTATGGTGAATGTAACAAATGCGGTGATGCACAACAAGCCAATGTACATTGTTGTCATACAAGCGAAGAAAACAGCTAAAAAGCCTCCAACTGCTGCAAAAGAGATGAGAAGAGAGATCACAATTGCATTCACAGTTGCTGCAGCAAACACCACCATAAACACTAGCATTCCAGTCAAAGCTAAGAAAGTCACTATCCCCGCCTGCGCCAGTTTTCATAGAGATGTAAACAGAAATTAGATACGATTCATAACCATGCAAAAACTAAAATGCGCTATTTGTATTGAAAATGAAACATTTGGCTTTCAGATTGAAGAGACTAATGATAACAACTACGACAAAATCACATTTTTAGTAAGCACATGTGGTAGAAAAATGAGCAAAGGCGGAGACCGTGTTTTGGTCATTGTACTTAGAGATCCGCATATAAATTAAAATGAAATTAACTAGTTACGACAATTAAAAAAAGCAATAATAATGATAACGAACAAAAAAATGATTAATATTCATAAGGAATTCTTAAGGAAATAGGAAAGCGAATACTTATAGAACGTTTGAGGCTTTGAGTATTATCATCATATTGATATTGTCACACACAATAATGAAATGATAATTTATAGTTTTCCTCATATGATGCAAAACATGATACACACACACACACATATCTGTATGTGTGTGTGCGAGCGTATAGAGAGATGAGAGAGGTTGTGGAATGAAAAATGTAGAGACAAAAGGGGATGTAAGTCCAGTTTGGGAATATTTTCATCCCTGAGGAATGTTTTATTGCCCCAACCACACTCATTGTAACCTTTTCTATTCCCTAGCACCTATAAAACCAAAAGTCCAAAACCAAACAAGCCCTTACTTTTTAGAGGTAAACCAACTCTCCTGGTAGTCTACTAAATCAAACTTAACAGTTACAACTGCTCAAATGATAGTCCTAAATAAAGATACTAATACAAGTTCCAATGATTCCACTTTCAACACAACATAAGAATGTTCTTCAGAGCTTTGTAACATGTATATAGTATGTTTTGCACCCTAACTATAGAACATAAGGTATACAGTAATGAGAATCAATAGTTGATGAATTTTCCAACAATGCTACATTCTTGTTATCATACATGTTACTAGCTTTAATCACACTTGCCCATGCAAAACAATTATACAAATGATGAAATGACAGCCGAAATTGTTACCAAGGGAGAAAAGTCAAAACACATAACTTCATTGCTCTAAGAAGATATGTAAGCCACTTTTGAGCATGCCATCATGGAACATAATCAACACTTCATACTTCATAGAAGTTCCTAGGGAAGATCGTTTGATGCAAATTCTAATATTCTATGATTCATAACTATTTTTTGCCAGTACTTTCAGAAGTCTGCCTAATTAGTTTTCTACGTGTAGATGTGTATATGTTAAAAAAACTGGAATTGATGTTTGAATACTGTAAATTACAATAGAGAGGAACCCTCAATATATAAAAAAAGGACTAGAAAACCTAGATACCTAACTGGGCCCGTGGACTTATTACAAATAAACCCTAATAAATAAAATGCTAATAGATAGATTTAACAGTATCAAACCTACTTTCACCATCTAAATCTTGAATTAAACATGATAAACCATCTTGCATAATCAGTCAGACGTTTAGCAGCTATTAAGCAACCAACAGAAGTAACAAGCATTAGAAGATTAATATTCTTCTAGTCAGATATGAAGGAAATAAATTTATATACTCAAGCTCAGGACACGTAATCATTCATTCTTTCCTCCTTACTCTAGAAACACAAATCTGTGCTGCTACAGCAGTCACGTATAATTTATGTAATTCAATTTTAGTCCATAATCAAATTAACATTTTCCTTTTATAGCAAAAAGAAAGATATCAACTGGTTCACTTGCTTTATGTGGTGTCATCTGTCTATATGTGGTTCACTTGTTCTTTCTTTTGTGGATGGGGTTTCACTGAATAGATAGCAACAATCAATCTTTACACCATGGTCCTGACGATTTGTTTCCTTATATATGCAATGTACAATTAATTGAAATAGTTATAGGAAGTTACAAATTTTTAAGTTTATATATCTGAAAGTCGATTCCTCTAGCATACTTCTTTAGCTTCGGAAAGTGTCGGGGCGGAATGTTGCGTACCATTCTTTCCCTTGAAATTTGCCAGTTTTTCGAAGTCGGTATGAGTCAGAAGTAGCTGAAGGTTCGTAGCATTTTACCTATAACTGACTTTAATCTTCTCCGTGATCCTTAGGCTATGTGTTAATAACATGGTGGATATCAAAACAACATTCCTAATAAAAAAAACTTCTGCAAATGACACCTTGCTGTTTGCGGGTATCTATGTAAGTGCTACAGCCAGTCTATTTGAGGATATAACCTATTATCCATTCATAGGAGGGCATCAACGACAGCCATAACTTATAATAGACACTAAGCACTTTTTGTGCAGCAAGATATTGTTTGTACAAGCTGAACTTCAGATTGATAATTAGAGATGACCCGGAAATGTGAAAGTTAATAGCACTGCCAACTGATTTTTCTAGTCCCCTAACAACAAAAAGTTGATTGCCACTAAAGTAACAACAGTGAATGAATTAAAACCTGTTGAAGTTAACCTAAACTTTGGGTTAATTTCAACAAGTTAGAAAGTTATATTTTAATGTCTAGTATGTAAATATGTAAAATACAAGGATGTATTATGTATATGGGTCAAAGATAGGAAGTTAGGGTTAGTTTAGATAACTGAATATTGGCAGTTATTGGAAGTTGGATTCACCAACAGTCATGTTGGTTGAAAGGCAACCATTCACAATGTATATATAGGGCAAGATGTCAAGTATGTATCTATGAACAAGATTACAAATTTCTATCAATATAGCAAGATTATTATCAAAGATTTCTGTGATTCTATTCATCAATTGCAAGATATTACCAACAAAACCTCATTCAAATCTGTTTAAGTAGGAAAGAAGTTTCCATCACAAGTTTTGTGTGATCTATTTGGTTCCTTTAGATACGCCAAATCCTACTTTAACCGTCATTTGCCAATATCAACTTCCAATTTCTAAATAGAACACATCAATTATCAATGCATTCTACAACAATGAAGATAGTTTAATATGCCATGTAACTACCACTTCTATTTCAATCAAACAGTTTCACATTATTTCATATTTGGTTCACTTCCAATATCAATCTAATCTTCAATTTTAACCTCAAAGAAACTTACAGCACCACCAAACCAAAATCATTTCAAACAAGAACAAACATCATCTTTGTCTTCATCAAATACCTTTAATTAGGATAATTCTGAACTTGAGTTGTAACTATTAACATTAATACGAATGTAGTTTCTAAAAGACTAAGCTTTGCTATCAAAAAGGATCGTTTACCTTCTATTTCGATGTAATCAATTAGAATGTTTTCAAATCTAGATATATCGCGATACGAATTAATCAACAAACAAAACTGAATTCAAAAACTTATCAACTAAATTACATAATCAGAACACCATAGATATCTCAAAATCCAACAACATCATATCATAAACACAATAATATCAAAACAAAAGCAATCGAATACTCACCGAAACAACGAGAAGAGAACGAAGAGGACTATCGTGAGTCCAAACAAGAACATCACGCTTCGTATTCAAACTAGCCTTACGAAACAACGGAGCCGCATCAGCGAACGATTTCTTAATCCGTGTAGCCATTTGAGGACCTGAATTTTGATCCAAAATGGATTGGATCAGGTGAACAGAAAGGCCGTACAGAGTTACATCATCTCCTAATTCACTCGCTCGTTTTTCGTCAGGTCTAGGGCTAGGGTTTTGTTCGTTTTCATCGGACGATAATACGACGCCGTGTGGCTTCTCGGCACCACCGTTCATCACCGCCATTTGTGATGGAGCTTTGCGTATACAGGATTTTAAATTTGGTGAGGTTGAAGATGGTGTTGTGGCCGTTGATTCGATGTAGGTTGATCTAACGGTTAAGGATGATGGTATCCATGAAAGTAGTTATAGGGAGTGGAGTAAATGACGCGTGTACGGGATCACGATCTTTACTTGTTTATAAATATAGAAACACAAATAGTAAATTTTGTAATGAGTCACTATTTAACGTAAATGATATGACATTAAATCTAAATGAGGATGATTGGTGACAATGTTGGTCATGAAAGTAGTTATAGGGATTGGACTAAATGACGCGTGTACGGGATCACAATCTTTACTTTTTTTTTTTTGAACGGCAATCTACATCTACTATTACATTACACCACACCAAATTAAATACACCAAATATCATCTTGTCAGGGATAGAACCCATGACCTCCTATCTAAAAGACAATTCCTTTACCAAATGGGCTAGCCCCACATTGGCATCACGATCTTTACTTATTTATATTAGAAACACAAATAGTAAATTTTGTAGTGAGTCACTATTTAACGTAAATGATATGACATTAAATCTAAACGAGGATGATTGGTGACAATGTTGGTTTATGACAATGTTGGTGTTAAAATCTATTGTTATTCTAGTTCATAAGATCAAATCATAAACCTTAAAATCTATTGTTTTAAAGTTTATGATTTTAACATTAAATATTGGTTTCCGTAAAATGCGTACACAAACATAATCTTTCTTAACACGCATTTGGAAACTAATCTTGAAACCTACAAACGGTTTACCCAAATTTTGATCTTGAAACCACATAAGGTTTTGAAACCTTTGATTTAAAAAAAAAATTGGATCTTTAACCTTTTGTTTTAACACCTTGAACCATTCACAAAATACTTAATGAAAATAAAATCACTTTTGAATGCTAAAGAAACTCATGAGAGTTTTAAACTCTCAAATTAATTGAGTCAAGTTTTATGAAAAACTACAAAAGCTTTTATACATAAACAAAATTACACTCAATCAAAACCAACAAATGGTAAAAAATGAACCAATTTCTTTGTAAATAAAATCCGGTTCTAGAAAAAAGTCAAGTGTAAGTTCTCTAAGTCTAACTTTGAGAGATAAACAATGACTTTTTTTAATACGAACGGTGATTTAAAAAAAAATTGTTTTAAGATTTTAGGAACCGTTCGTACAAAAACTGAAAAGTCTTTGATAGATTCAATTACAATACAAAGAAATAAAGAACACAAGTAAATTACAACATGATTACAACCAAAATAAAATAAGATACAAGAAATGAGTAGAAGCAAAAGCATAATCAAGGCTGAGGATTCGTGTTCTACACGGGTCCCTTGAAACAAATTTCGAGTCTAGTGGTGCGTTTTCTTTTGCTTTGGTTTGGT
This sequence comes from Tagetes erecta, assembly GCA_030867185.1. Taxonomy (NCBI): domain Eukaryota; kingdom Viridiplantae; phylum Streptophyta; class Magnoliopsida; order Asterales; family Asteraceae; genus Tagetes; species Tagetes erecta. The sequence continues at coordinate 75,378,262 of CM061486.1, forward strand.
TGATGTTTTTTTGCTTTGGTTTGTAATTTTATTTCATCTACATTCATGGGGAATGCCCGTTGAATGAACTAATGTAGAACATCTGCACTACTTGTTTTATTGGTTGGCTCATATATAACATCACCGGGTAAAACCCTTTACCCAAAATACTAATATTATTATAATCATCATCTTCTTCATCTTCATAATACCATCATCACTACCGCCACCACTACCACCTTTATCTCCGGTGACCACCACCACCACAACATCATCATCTTCATGTTGCTTCAACCCTCCTCTCCTTTGGTTTCGCCACTTGTTTAATCATCGTCGGAACAACCGGTCCAAGTTCGTTATTAGGCGACGAAGGAGACGGCGTAAGTAAAGGCGGTTCACCTGGTTTGTTGGTTGATGTTGTTGTTTTACGACGTCTGGTTCTTGTGGCGGTGGTGGTGTTGGTCCAGCGAAACGAGAATGGGTGGGTTTTGCCCATTCTTTCTCTAAAAAACTTTCACTGGCCCAACAACAACAGATCAAAGAGCTTCATCATCATTTTCATCAATTCATAATCCTTCAATGGAGGGTTTTGTATCCTTCTTTATTGTTACATCAATAATTGCTCTCAAGTTTCAATTTTTGGCCTCTTGAGTTTTTTTGTAAAGAAACTGTTCAAAGATTTGGGCAATCTTGTATTGTTGAAGCAGAGGGCAAATAAGGATGTGGGTCTAAGGAGAAAGAGGTATAATGAATCGATGAAATTAAGATGGATGAGAAAGATACATGTATGTATGTATGTATGTATGTATGTATGTATGTATGTATGTATGTATGTATGTATGTATGTATGTATGTATGTATGTATGTATGTATGTATGTATGTATGTATGTATGTATGTATGTATGTATGTATGTATGTATGTATGTATGTATGTATGTATGTATGTATGTATGTATGTATGTATGTATGTATGTATGTATGTATGTATGTATGTATGTATGTATGTATGTATGTATGTATGTATGTATGTATGTATGTATGTATGTATGTATGTATGTATGTATGTATGTATGTATGTATGTATGTATGTATGTATGTATGTATGTATGTATGTATGTATGTATGTATGTATGTATGTATGTATGTATGTATGTATGTATGTATGTATGTATGTATGTATGTATGTATGTATGTATGTATGTATGCATGTATGTATGCATGCATGCATGTATGCATGTATGTATGTATATTATATGCACCGGTATGTATGTATGTATGTATGTATATTATATGCACCGGTATGTATGTATGTATGTATATTATATGCACCGGTATGTATGTATATAATTAGTGAAGAAGAAGCAGCAATGGGAAGGGTGGGGTTGGGTGGTAATATTGTTATAATAATAATACAGTAATAATATTAGTAAAGTTTAAAAACGGTCCTTTAGATGCAAAATGACTAAAATACCCTCATGTGCATTTCACATGAGGGGACTTAACCAGAAAAATTAACGTGCGTTACTAAAAAGGCCTAAAAGCGTTGCAAAACTCTAAATAAAAGTCAACTAGTACAAAAATCTAAAATAAAGGTCAGAAACGTAATTTGGCTTATTATAAAGGCCAAAAAATGTAATTTACTCTAGATAATTGAGTAAACTGCAATTTTGTTTCTTATGTTTTGATACCATTAATAGTTTTCGTTTTACGTTAACAGTTTTGGTCTTTATGATGTTATTGTCTAACAAAAATAGTCCTGAACACTATCTCTATCCAATTTTCCGTTAAGTCTCTCCCACACGGCCGACATCTAGGGGTGAAAATGTCATCTATCACCCTCTTTTATCTTGGTCATCCTGTAGGTTAATATTTTTATTTAGTCGCATGTCAAAAAGAGTGGGAGGAATGTCATTTTTACTCCGAATGTAAGGAAGACTTAACGGAAAAATTGGATGGAGTTAGGCTGTGTTTGTCTGGGTCTAAATGGAGTCATTCAAATGTATACATCTAACTCGGTCAGAGATGATAGTGTTTGGATGCGGCATCTGAACGAGTCCAGGTCTGAGTGAATAAGTGTTATGCATCTCAGCGAGTCAAATGTGGCATGGGGTCTAAATGGCGGCTGAAGGCAGAAAGGCGACCAAGAAGCGACGAGATATATCCATGAAGCGGCCAAAAACAAGGGTTGCGACCAAAAGCCAAAACAGGTTAAAAAAAGTAAAACCTGTCCTCGCAAGGGTCCGAGTTTTCGGAGCTGCATTCGTGTCCGCAAGTCGCATTGTGACAAGGAATCCGCGCCAAATTTGCACCCCTCGGGCGCGGGTAGGTGTTAGAGTAAAACATGACACAAGAACTTAACATGGCATGAATGCTTCCGTATATAAACTAACAATGTTTTTGTCTCCACTCTAATGTGGGACAATTTTTAGAAATCTCATTCAGATGTCCAACCAAACAGAATCTCTTAATCATTCAACACTTAACCATTCAGACATATTAACCATTCAGACCTATTAACCATTCAGCAATACCAAACAGCCATTAGTATTCTGGACCAATCCTGTTGGAAAATAAAATCACACAGACCAAAACTGTTAAGGTGAGACTGAAACTGTTAATGTTATCAAAATACTGAGAATAAAATTGCACTTTACTCTACATAATAATAGGGGTGTTCATTCGAATCGAATACGAATCGAGCGAATTGGGTGAATCAAATTGGTCGAATTAGACTTTTAAAAAATGTATTCGTATTCGACCCACATTCGAATAAAAATTTATGTATTCTATTCGATTAAGTTATTCGAATTCGAATAGATTCGAATGTATTCGCTTTAAAAAATATAGATAAACAAGAACATCATACAACAATACAAATATAGCACCAACATAATATAAGTTTAAAACATCATCCAAACAATGTGCAAAAACACCAACCAAACAACATGCAAAATACTAGCACATCAAGTCTAAACATGTTCAAAAAGGTCTAAAATTGCATAATCAAGCAAAAAAAACTCTAAACAGGTTCAAAACATGTATAAACAACAACTAAGCAACAACCACGATACAAAATCATGTGCATATGTAGAAACAACGTTAAGATTGAATAATAGGTTGGATTTAGGTATTATTAACTTTACATATATAGATATATTAAAAAGATATATAAAAAATATATAAAATTATTATTCGAATTGCACAAATTGAATGCGAATGCTAAAAATCATATTCGTATTCATCCATATTCAACAAAATTATTCGAATCGAATGCGAATAACTTTAGACTGTGTGTAATGGGCGTTTTAAGCCCCTATAACGCCCCCACACCACTATGTTGGGGCGTTATCCTTCAAAAAATTGCAATGGCGTGATTCTGATAACGCCTAGCCCCGTATGACATTCAAAAAAAATTACCGTTCAACGGTAATATGCAACGACTACATATATATATATTACTTTTACACTATAAATAATATATATTCTTCATCAAATACTCACACCATCTCAACTCATTTTATACTCTAAATTCCTACTACAATTTCTTAATACTCACAATTTTTCCATACGGTGCGCCCTTCGGATCTCCAAATAACCCCGACTACCGACCCCCTCGAAGAACCGAAACAAACCAAAACCAAACAAACGACCCTAACGAAATGTCAAACGCTAATCTTTTTGGTTTCATTCGAAACATGCCAATGAATATGGGCATGATGGGTATGAACCCGAACATGATGGGTATGGGTATGGACCCTAGTATGATGGGTATGGGTATGAACCCGAATATGATGGGATCGTCACAAACCGTTGATTGGAAGAAGTCATCCCGGAAACACAACCGGTGCCGACTCAAGAGCCTCTAACTCAAGATGCCGGTTCGTCATAACCCAAAAAAAGGTCACACAAGAAGAATGCGCCGGGAGAACCGAGAGCACCAAAATCACACGTTATTTGGCCGGTTGATGAAGAATTTCAATTGGCTCGTGCTTTTCTATCTAATTCCGAGGATCCGATCATGGGTAAATATATATGTTTTAAATAGCGTTTATTATTATTTTTTAATAATATTGTTAATAATATTTTTTATGTTTTTTTAGGGAACCACCAAGACCGAAGCGTGTTTTGGAATAAGGTTCAGGAGGATTTTCACAAGTTAGTCGGTAAACCGTTTAGGCTATCATGCAGAGGATAAGATTTCCTCAAAATGGAGGGAAATGAACTTCAAGTGTATGGTATTCAATAGTGTTTACCAACGTCTTTTTAAAGGTTGGGCCAGCGGAGAAAACGATGTTGACATTCAAAAGGCGGCAATGGAAGAATATCGGGGTACGAAATGGCCGTTTCCTTATCTTGCCATATGGGACTTTTAAGAAAGTCTCCAAAATGGCTTACTTTGATCAACCCGGTTACAGTTTCGGGCCGAGCGTCGAAGATATCAAAAACAACTTCGTCCACCGAACCGCCAAGTCAATCTTCCGATTCCGACAACAATCTATTGACTTGAAAAAACTGAAGAAGAGTTCGAGCAACCGCAACATCCCGAACGACCAATCGTGAGGGATAAGACAAAGAGGAAGGCAAGAAAGCCGTGTCGTCATCTTCTTCGGGTATCGACTACAACGAGCGGTTTTTGAAATGAATGAAAAGTTATATGCTATAACGGAATTAGGACTTGGGAAAAATAAAATTTGGGAGGAAAAAAAAGAACTTCAAATGCAATTGGACTTAAAGTTTTTGGGAAAACCAATCCCAAAAGAGCCGGGAGCACGACATGAACTCTACATCGCTTGTATCAAACGCATCAAAGAAAAATATGGATTGTCATGATTATATTATTTTTTGTTTTTTATGGTATTTGTAATTTTTTTTAATTATGAACCAGTTACTTTTATTTTATAGTTTATTAATTTTATATAGATTAAATAATATATTAAAAAAATATTAAGTAACGATGGTAATACATTATAATGAGCATTAACCATTATATCGTTACATAGAGTCTTAATCGAATTTGATTAGAATTAAATGTCCAATAATTGTACTAGTATTTGAATAATGAACATAATAAAGAAAAAATTGAGCTAGGTGGTGAGCATCTCAATTCCACCAAATCCAAATAAGAAATTTGTTCCCTAGCATTTAAACCCCTTCCTCGTAATCACAGCCTCGAATCCAATCCCAATGTCAATCAATGGATCCCATTTCTCGTCTTTTTCCCCATCAGCCGGCCTATCAATCATCACCCACCCCATCTCTTCTCTTTTTTTCCTTCCTCACAAACTGGCTCTTCAACTTCCCATTGCTGTTGGTGTGTTGTAGTGAGTGATCAACAATCGAAAAAACCGACAAATGGGTTGCGTTCAGGGAAAGTCGTCACCGGCTTATAATCGACAGCAGTCTCGTAGTGTAAGCCTGCATAAGATGAAACTTGATAATGGGTATGCTGTTACAGCTCCAGATGGAGGAAAACAAAATGTTGCAAACAAACTTTTAGTTGAAGTGCCTGTGAAGGAGAACAGTGTGAATAAGAATAATCACGTGGGTGATGATGATGTTAATGTTAATGTTAATGTTAATACAATGAAAGAGGGTGATGGTGAGAGTGATAGGAAACTTGGTAAAAAGATTGGTTCAGATGAATTGGTTAATGGATGGCCTAAATGGCTTGTTGATAATATTCCAGCTGAAGTTTTGGCTCATTTGGTTTCGAAATCAGCTGATTCGTATGATAAGCTTGCTAAGGTTAGTATGAGTTCAGTGGTGCATGAGTACTGTGTCTTACTTTGTTCCCATACATGATTTGTTTAGATTCAAGATGTCAAATACATAAACAAAAGCAAGGTATATTGGTTTTAAACAGTTCTAACTTTTACCTTTTGGTTTACTGGTTATAACTATCGAATTGGCTGGTAACGGTCACAACTTTTATCACTTTGGCAACCAACAGACTGTCGTTAAAAATTTTAACGCCGGTAAGCTTTTTTTGAATTTAAAATCGATGTTTTAGGACTTTTGATTGGAAAAAGAATACGAGTCGATTGATGTAAAAGTTATCTCGTAACGCGCTACGTTCGGGGAGTCATTTGGAGATAACTTTACATCAATCGACTCGTATTCTCCTTCCGATCAAAAGCTCTAAAACATCGGTCTTGAATTCGAAATAAGCCTAAAGTCGTTAAAAAAATTTAACGATGGACTGTTGGTTGCCAAAGTGATAAAAGTTGGGACCGTTACCAGCCAATTCGATAGTTGAGACAAGTAGAAATCAAATGATGTAAGTTACGATCGTTTAAAACCAATATACCAAAATGCGATCTTGTATGAAGAATAATATCATTAACATTTGCTATCTCCTTTGCCATACAACTCTATACATATATATGTTTAACTAATGTTATTTGTTAACAATGTTTTTGTGAGTAATTGATTTATAAGTAATGGGTTGACTTGGGTTTATTTAGTTTTAGTGATCCACGAACTTATTTTACATCCCTTTCTCTTCTTTGAAATTGTAAACCGTGTGCTTTGAAATTGTAAACCGTGTGCTTATACATAACGGGTAAAAACTAATTATTTTTACAACACGTAAAATTGACAACCTAGATAAATCAAAACCTATTTATCAACCGGTGTACATACATATAAAATAGTTACATGCTTATATGCCTTTGTGCAACATGTCATACCATCACTCATGTTATATCTTTGTTCTTGATTGTAGACATGCATGTTTTCTTTTTTTTTGTAACATGTCAGCGCCTCATTTTTTTTTCCCAAATGTACATTTTTTTCTTGATCCATGTTCTTTTTCAAAATATCTTTGTTCTTGATTGTAGATATGCATGTTTTCTTTTTTTGTTTTGTTATGTTATATTTTGTTTTTCACTACAGATAGGCCATGGAACCTATAGCAATGTCTATAAAGCTCGAGATAGGGACACGGGGAAGATTGTGGCCTTGAAGAAAGTCCGTTTTGACACATCAGAGGCCGAGAGTGTGAAGTTTATGGCAAGAGAGATTATCATTCTACAAAAACTAGACCATCCAAATATCATCAAGCTTGAAGGCCTTGCCACATCTAGAATGCAATATAGTCTTTATCTCGTCTTCGATTACATGCAATCAGATTTGACCAGGATTATTTCCCGACCAGAAGGAAGGCTAACAGAACCACAGGTCCACCTTAAACACTTTTAATTAAATCTTCAAAGTATAATTTACTTTAGATCGAGATGCCAATTTCAATCCTTTAATTTTATATGGTTGACCCTAACGTAAAAGCTGCTAGAAAGAGAATCAGTTAATGTAATTTTAGGCACACTAAATTATTTTTTTTAATGCAAGTATTTTATATCAACTCTGGTGCCTTAAACCATTTGAATCCTTACTAATGTATTAGATGTGAATGCTAAAATTTATTTTTCAAATAATAATATATTTCTTTTAATAAAGTAACTTAGGTGGTTGTACAATGTAAATATTTAAGTACACTATTAAAATTTTTGACACGTTTCACCACTCTAACATGGTTCATTCGTTTTTAGTTTTTTAAAGTGCACACATTTAACATGTTCGGGAATAAATATAAGCCAAAATAAACAAGGGGCATTTATATATATCCCCTTCATAAGACCATTTATTACATATTTACTCACTTCATAAATTTAATTACATATTTCCCCTTCCTAAACCACATATATTACATATTTACTCAATTTCTTTAAAATAGTCTTTTGATTTACTATTTTATCCTTAATGATCTTGATAAATATATTTTTATATTTTCTTTTGATTTGTGTAAAAAAATGGGTAAATAAGAATTTATTATGTCAAAGGGGATATGTGTAATTAAACTTTAGGATTGGGTAAATATGTAATTGATGAACTTAGGAAGGGGAAATATGTAAAAATCTCAATAAACAACTTTTTAAGTAAATAGATCGAAATTGCCACAGGTAAAAAAATAATGTTAGTGTTTTATTTGTGGTATTAAAGTGTAACTGATTATAAACGAAATGTAATGTATAAAAACAGGTAAAGTGCTATATGCAACAACTGCTGTCTGGTTTGGAACACTGTCACGAGAGAGGAATTCTACATAGGGACATAAAAGGATCTAATTTGTTGATAGATAAAAACGGAATGTTAAAAATAGCTGATTTTGGGCTGGCAAACTTCTATGATCCTAAACAAAAACGACCCCAAACAAGCCGTGTTGTGACACTATGGTATAGAGCTCCCGAGCTGCTTTTGGGCACTACAGATTATGGAGTTGGTATTGATCTTTGGAGCACGGGATGTCTTTTAGCTGAAATGTTTGTTGGTAGGCCAATCATGCCCGGAAGAACAGAGGTTACCAACATTCTCTAACATCATTGGTTAATTGTTTAGTTCCATAAACTTGGTTTGGTTAATTTCAGTTACAGTTCAGTTATGTCGGTATATGCTCACCATCAGGATATAAAAGATCCTGACAAAGTCAGGCTAAGCCTGGGCTTGGCTCATTTATCTTAACAATTTCCATTGTGGGCTCGTACTAAACAATTTTTTTTTTCTAGAAAACAACCTAGGAACCGCTTTAAGTGTTATATTTTTTATAGTATAAATTGACCAAAATGCTTATAATGTAATTAGTTTTCCATTTATTTTAAAAAATTGATTTGTGAAGTCTTTTGTTTAAATGCATATATGCATTACATTACTTGTATACATACACATATTACGAGTGCATATATGTATTTCAACAAACGTATGTATGTTTGAAATTAAATGGCATGTTTTTTTTGTTGATTTTAGCCCGTGTATAGTTTTAATGAATGTGATGACGGAAATTTAACGGTATCCAAATAGCTCACGCAACGCACAAGAACCGTATAAGCTAGTTTATCTTAACTTGTTAAGCCAATAATATAAGAAAAGTATTTCATTGACTATGATCATTTTCTATAATTTTACAATAAGTTTTTTCATTAGAAAATGTTAAATCTATGATCTTTCAATATTATGTTATAGTGTTGGTTATAACTCATATAAGTTATAATTTAGGCTTTAGTTTTGACGAAACAAATGAGTGAGTCACGAAACAAATTTACCTCGGATTTGCATACAACCTGAGCCGAGCTGATTTCAAGCCGCGAGCCTTTTGAAAGCTTATCCTAGCTTTCATTTGTCAAAATATTAGATGATTTTAGTACATTAACCATATTGATATCTAGCAATTTTGTTTACAGGTTGAACAGCTTCACCGGATATTTAAGCTTTGCGGATCTCCGAACGAGGACTACTGGAAAACAATTAAGCCTCCAACAACCTTTAGACCACCACAAAACTATGTTCCAAGTTTCCACGAAGCGTTTTCGAATTTTCCATCCTCTTCCTTTGGCCTCTTAACCACACTTCTAGCTCTTGAACCGTCGTCACGTGGGACTGCCACTTCAGCACTCCAAAACAGTGTTAGTTCAAAATAACCCATTTATCTGTTTTGAAAAGAAACAAGAGATGGTTTATAAGTTATAACTAACTGCTTTTTCTTGCTTATAGTTCTTCTCTTCAAGTCCATTAGCATGCCAGCTCTCGGGTTTGCCTATTATAAACAAAGAGGAGGATGAACCAATGCAATTCCATGATAGAAACAAGTATGTCACTCATCTAACAACTCTTAACATTCTTTCATTTTTAGAACAATGATGGCAATAGTTGTGCCATGTAACATCCCACATCAATTGAGAAGGATAAAAACGTCTGCCTTTTAAAGAGGTGGAAACCTTCCCACCATGATGCCTTTTAAACCCGTGAGGGTGGCTCCTGAGGGCTTGTCGGCTGCCAAAGCGAACAATATCATTATGTGGTTATGCTGGGCTGTTATAAAAAATCACATATCGTAATGAATAAACTTACACTTTTTATAAAAAACTATTTTATATAAATTATAAATATTATTAGTTAATGATTTGATGTCATACTTAATTATAAATAGTTACTCATGAGCACATATAATTAACTCATTATCTAGAAGAAGAAATAACTTTCTGAGTTTTGTTGTCACAGGAACAAAACCATGAAATCAAAGCAAAGAAAGGGCAAATCTCAGAAAGGTCACGCAAGAAATGTGTCTGTTTCTGAACTCTCAGCTGACAATTCTGGATCGTCTAGAGAGGTAAGTAATTACATCTGATCCTCTATAACAAAACGCATTCGAAAAATGAAATGGTTTATTTGAGTGTTAAATGGTCTGAATAAATACCTCTCTTTGAAAGTGAAAATGTCAAATGGGTTGAAACTTAAAAGTCTCCGAAAACGCTATTAAAAAGATATATTCAACCTCAATAGATTTGTTCAAACGAACTATGTCTTCAACCATTAGTTAAAGAAACGTTAACGGGCAGGGATGAAGCTATAAAGAGCCCAGGGGTATCTCGGGTTACCCCTCAACTGTCTTTACGAAGTACAATTTTCACTAGTTTAAGTATCAAGATCTCATTTTTTTTACAGTTTAAGTATCAGGATACCACTGAAAAAAATTTATGATACCCTTGAGCGAAAATTTTCTCATAAGATACCCCTGATATTTGATTCTAGATCCGTCAATGTTGGCGGGTGACCCGCACGAATTGAAGTAGTTACCTGCTTTGATTTGTAGTAAACAACTTAATATGTTCTTTGTCTTCGACAACAATAGAGTTGTTGATTAGCGACATATAAAACTAATGCACTTTCTTATTTTCATGACAAAGTCCAGCTACCTAGTTTTGGTATATAATAGCCTTTCAACATGAATACAAAAATTCTAAGATAGAGACAAGTTTTACCCTAATTCCCCCGTTTCCGGATATACCTATGGGTGGGATCTTTGTTGGTATATTGGTTTAAACAGTTCCAACTTTCATATTTTGGTTTCTACTGGTTCCAACTACAAAATGTTAAATTTTTTTTAACGTCGTTAAGTTTTTTCGAATTAAAGACCGATGTTTTAGGGCTTTTGATTAGAAGAAGAATACGGTCGGTTGATATAAAAGTTACCTCGTAACGGTGATTCGAACGACGAAACGTTGCTTTAATCAGGTATTTAAACCTAACGATGCTTCAATCTCATGTAAAAATTTTGTTGTTCGGAGCAACGTTTCGAGATAACTTTTACATCAATTGAGTCGTATTCTCCTTACGATCAAAAGCCCTAAAAAATCAGTCTTGAATTCGAAAAAACTTAATGACGTTAAAATTTCATTAACAACGGCTTGTTAGTTGTCAAAATGATAAAAGCTAGAACCGTTACCAGCCAATTCGATAGCTCGGACCGACAGAAATTAAAATATGAAAACTGAGACCGTTTAATACCAATATACCATTTTTATTGGGTATGTTTGTTTGTTTCACCTTGTAAAAATTAACAAAAGGATTCATTGAAGAAAATTTGTGTATATCAAAGTCTCTAAATTTGTAACAAATGTTGTACTTTTGATTTTTTTTTAAGTAACGACTTGTTACATCCTTATTGATCAAAATGATATAGAATAAAAAAAAAATTTTCGCCAAAATATTGAATGTTAGTTTATCAAATTTTGGGCAGTTAAATTGTTAACAAGAAATTCACAATTATGTGCATTTAGGTTCACGAACTTTTTCGCTAAAACTAAAGAAAATATAGTTTTTATGATATCACTGTGGATTTACTTGCGTTGTTAATTGAAGGCTTTTGAAGCATTTTTTTCTTGAAAATGTAGCATGAGAAGCATGTTGACAAGAACTCAATAAACCAAGAAACGGGTGAAAGCACAAGTAAAAGGAAAAACATGCCTTCACCGCCATTTACTCTGGCCTTCGACTCAAATCCTCCCAACAACAGGTCTGCAATAACTGAAGCTCATCCAAATGCTTTAAAGAACATAAAAAATTTCCCTCTTTTACTGGCGTCTATCACACAAACCGCCAATCACATGGAAGAGAACAGAAATGGTCTCAATCGTCGATCCATGTCTAATCTTGATTTTCGACATCTGGATATTGAGAAAATAACCAAACTCTTTGGATTAGATGATGAACATTAGAGATTTGTTAGACATCTAATTTCATCTTTCTTGTTTTAATACATTACACCTCTTTTTGGATTTGTTTTATTTGGTTAAACTACTAAACCAATAAACAGATCACTGTGTCTAGAAGATTTGGTTACATGTGGTGCTTTTAAAGTGTAGATTTGTTATTTTTTAATTTTTTATTTGGTGCCTATGATGAGCCTTAAACTTGTAACATAATTTCAAGCTAGCTTGTGTATTCATTAACGAACCCATAATGTTGCATCAACTAACAAATCGGTTATTAGCCATTTGGTTATTAGCTTGTGACATTCGATCTCAGTATGCTTCGTACGTGCATGAAAAGTCAGATTTCCTGCAAGCTTAATAGCTGGTACATTGTCACACCAAAGCACCAACTTGCTGCACCACGAAACAGCCCCTGAACCCAACTTGAAAACATACCCAGTAGTTGACCGTCTACTGCTCGGATCACCTCCACAATCAACATCGCAAAACCTGGTTAATTTCACATCGTCTGTTGGGGTTATTTGAAGATGTCACTTTCCAAATATAAGCGAGTGAAGATATCAAGCATCATCACGAGCAAGCATGGGTGAAGACGTTCATAATTTGTATTTGTCTTAGAATATTTGTGTAATCGTTTCGTGCTTAAATGCGCGTTTGTGCTTAATTGCACGTTTTTAGGTTACATTGTAAGGTGAATGGTATAGACTATAAATACCATCACCTAGGTCATTTGTTAAAGGAGTTGCCTACATTTCATTCCATATCTTTTGTAACCTCTCCATTGATTTAATACAATTCACCTATTCATATTATCATCAATCTTCATCATACCTTGCATTGATCTTCATGAACATTCAAGCATCAATACGTGATCAGTGAGTTTCCGCATCACTGATTACAAACAACATCACCAAACAATCTCAGATCTAGATCCAAGCTCGGTTTGTCTAGAACTATCAATTGGTATCAGAGCTGTTGGGTGATCTTTGATTGTTGTTGTTATTGATGGAATTTTAGCTACCATTAGCTTTGATTCATGTTTGTGTAAAGAACTGCAAAGTTTGAGATCAATTGGTGAAGATTTGACTGAGTTTTTGAAGAAATTGTTAATGTTCGTCATATTCACTGCTCAAATTTGAGATCCGAAATTTTGTTGATGTTTTAAGAAATTGATGATTGAGATATGTTAGAAATCATAATCCTAAGCCTCGTTCATAATCAAACCAATCAGATTTGTTGATTTCATTCCATATTTTGTCATTTTTGTCAAAAACCCACTAGTTGTGTTCATCACAAAAAACCCAGATTTGAGTGAGATTTAGCTTGTTTCAAGGTGTAATACTTTGAAGGATTGTTAGAAACATCATTCCTTAGCTAATACAAGTATTGAATTGAACAAAAAACAACAAATATTGAAGAATTGATCTAGTGTTCATCACAATTTTGACTTTGAAAAGTCAATCTGATATGAAGATTTGAAGAATTGATTGATATTTGCCCAGAAACTTATCATAATCAGAAGAAGAATTGAAGAATTGAGTGATTGATTCAAGGAATTTTCCTAAGTGATTGAAACCACTAAGTTGACCCGTCCAAATAGTGGCTCACACTTCCAAACAGTGAAGTTACTTTTCAGCCGGGTGATAGAAGGAAATCACTGTTCAGCCGGGTGATAGAAGGAAATAACTGTTCAGCCGGGTGAAGACACTGTTCAGCCGGGTGAAGACACTGTTCAGCCGGGTGAAGACACTGTTCAGCCGGTTGAAGACACTGTTCAGCCGGGTGAAACACTGTTCAGCCGGGTGAAGCACTGATCAGCCGGGTGAAGCACTGATCAGCTGGGTGAAGCATTGTTCAGCCGGGTGAAGCACTGTTCAGCCGTCCCAAGTTGCTGACATGACCAAACAGTTACCCGTCTCAATTGTTGACCCGTCCAAACAGTCACCCGTCCCAACAGTGACCCGTCTCTAAAAAAAAAAAAAAAAAAAGAGAAAAGATGTGCACCAAAGAATGTTTTGAACAAATTGAAGAGTGCAAATTATATTCACTTTGGATTTGTGATAAACTAAATAAAGAAGAAACCATGCACAAGAATCTAAAAGAACAACACGAAATATCTGAGCACAGAATCACATCTCTTCAAGAGTCACTCAAGAAAAGTGAACAAGAAGTTACAAATGCAAAGAATGAAGCTGAAACATCAAATGCACACTCATCCAGTGTGATCAAAGATTTGCAAGAAGAGATTACAACGTTGAAGAAACTCTCTGAAATGGTTAATTCAGAAAACAACAGTCTGAAAACCAAGCTTCAAGAAGAACAAGAGAAATTCAAAATTCTTCAAGAAGATCACAACTTGTGTGAAGACAGATTCAAATCTCTTACACAGAATGTTGATTCAATGCTTATCGAAAAGCATAATCTGAATATACAACTCATGGAGCTTACTGACAAACTGAACAGATCACAATCTGATCTTGTGCTTATCAAAGAAGAAGCTGAAAAAGCAAAGTCATCCGAACAAGAAAGAGAAGGATTAGTGCCAACCGGAATTGTTGGATCACTATCTTCTCAAGAAGAAGAAGAAAAGACACAAGAGTTTCAGTTAAAGAAGAAGAAGGTTAGAAGAAAGAAGAGCAAAGCCAAGAAGAATAAGACAAAGGCTGTTTCATCTGATTCTACACCACAGCTTTCTTCAACTCCAAAGTCTCAAGATTCCGAATCCCCGAGTGATTCAAACAGTGACGTATACTGTTTAATCTGTGACTTTGAAACTCATCATATCTCAGATTGTATTTACAGTCAAGGTGTCTTTCCATATAGTTCGAAAAGCAACAAGTTCAAGACTCCAGCTTCTTCAAGCAAGCTTCAACAAGATTCAGAGGTCAAAGCTTCAACTGCAAAGACTTCTCAAAAGCAAAAGAAAGAAGTCTCCCTTCAAGGCTCATCAGAAGTACTGCGAGATATGTGAGATGTACAATCACATGACATCAGAATACTGCTACAACAAGTACTGCATCAACTGTCAAATGTACAACCACGACACAATGGAATGTTACTACAACAAGTATTGCTCCATTTGTGACATGGTCAATCACAACACTCAAGATTGCTTCTACAACAAAAGATCAACGATGAAGCCGAGAAGGTATGTCCAAAGAAATTCATCATCTGCAAATTCTACCAGGTATGTTTCTGATTTTAAATTCTCTGATGGTGATCATTCAAGTGATTCATGGAAACCAAGATCTGTAAGAAAACAAAATCAAACAAATCCATTTTTGCATAAGCAAAATAGTCAACAAAACCGATTTTTGAAAAATAGGTTTAGAAATGACTATGACAGATCTTCCATGAATAATTCTAGACGGGTGTCCAAACCAAAGCATTCCTTTGGTCCCACACAAAAACAGTTGTGGAGAAAAACACCTGTTGAGAATCAAGATGAGCAACGTGCTTCATCAATCGATGGTCCACCAGAAGATGCAATTTATCAAGAAGTTACATATATTGATGATTTCGGACAATCCAAGACCGCAATGGCTTGGATTTCACCCTCTAACTGATTTGTTAGTGTGTTAGGGACAGTTATGGAGGCCGGTCAAACAAAGAAAAGAAGACCGTGGCTGATCCCTTATCATGACAAGATACCGAATCTTGTTCATGATGTCTTCGATGCAACTGACACCAAATGGAGTTGGAAACAAAAAGGAATCCTTGCAGGAATTTTTAAAAACATTTTCAAAAAATCAAACAATGATGGCAGTGCAAGAAACAACCGATGTTTCATTTCGTCTGTTTAGATTAAGTATATTGCATGCACTCTTCATACGTTGATAACACATCTGCCATTTTCTTTTCATTAAACTTTCAATTTTCGTAGAAATTTAAAAGTTTAGGGGGAGAAATCATTATTAAAAAAAATGAAAAAAAATGAAAAAAATGATAAAATCAGAAAAATCCAAAAATATGTTGAATCTACTTGCACGTACATGAGAAATGATAGTACACTAGAGTTATTCAACGCATCATTTTAAACAATAAAGACTGAAGCGTGAAAATTGATGTGCGAGACGGCTCAGACAATTATACTGAACAAGTATATTCTTTGATGATTTAACTAAATTCTAATGAGTTTTTGTGGTTGAAATGTCTTAGTGCATGTGAAACGTTTATACAAATCAAATAGATATCTTGTGACGCAACGATATACACCGGGTAATGATGCAATCTATTCAGTGTGATGAACCGCATCGTGAGCTTCTTTGTTGTGGTATCCACAGACCTGAAGTCTCACACGAAGTCTCTTTTGAGCTTCAAGATGCAGCAAAAGATTCCAAATGGAACAAAAAGAGTCCCAAATGTGGACCGTCACCAAACAAATTCCAAAAAGGAATTCAGAAGATTCCCAAGGGGAACATAGGCAAAAAGAAAAATTCCAAAAAGGAATTCAAAAGAAGTCCCAAAGTGGACCAAATCCAAATAGAACCCAAATTCCACACTGTTTATGATTGTAAGTGACCTGACGTGTTGAGTTGTTCTCAGGATATTTAGCTGAGGTGTATAACTTTCTAATGTGCAAAGTATGGGTCACTCATAACTTATTCCTAATCAACCTAATTGATCATCAAGAATAGAAAAAGTAAGTGTGTCACTTCGAGCTAATTGATTTGTTCAACAATTCATCACTCAATTACTTCACAATTCAAATGTCTATTCTCAAAACTGCAAAACATGTATTGGATAAGTTGCTGGTATGATCTCATTGCAGGTTAAAGATTCAGAATGTAAAGAGAAAACTCCAAAAAATATCAAAAACATTGAAAAAAATTCAAAAAAAAAACAAAAAGATTTTCTTTTTAATCTTTTTCTTTTGTGTTGGCAGTTTAACATGTGTTATTGATGTAGGAGTTGTTCATCAAGCAATATCTCATCCGATTGAGAACTTAATCTTTACATTGATGATAAATGCACATTATTGCCTGAGTTTTAATGTTTTTCTTTGAGTTGCAGGAATAGTTTCCATTGCAGAACAAGCTTCCACGCGACTTGAAGATGTTCCTGTTCAAGCCTGATTCCAGTCCAAAGATCTCCAAGTCAGATTGTTGAGTGTTAAGAATCCTCCTCTTAATATCTCATACACAGATCCCATTAACCTCTAAAGCAAAAGTTGAGGGGGAGTATTCTAAGTCAAAGAAGTCTTCTCATTCTACTTCAACCGTTGAAAAAGATCCCGTTGCTGATATATAGATTCACTGGAATCTACTCTCTGCTTATTTCTTTCCATAGCATCTGATGTTACTCAAAAGGGAGAGAAGGATGCAGATTGCTTGTTGAAAGATAAAGTTTTGATAGCATCATCTTAGGGGGAGTACTGTTGGGTCCTCTTGAAGATAATGCATACCAAAACTTTAGGTTGCTCTCTATACTCGCCAGATGAAGATTTAAGCTAATATGTCAGATTTGTAAAGTGTCATCTTAGGGGGAGTATTGTTGGGGTTATTTGAAGATGTCACTTTCCAAATATAAGCGAGTGAAGATATCGAGCATCATCACGAGCAAGCACGGGTGAAGACGTTCATAATTTGTATTTGTCTTAGAATATTTGTGTAATCGTTTCGTGCTTAAATGCGCGTTTGTGCTTAATTGCACGTTTTTAGGTTACATTGTAAGGTGAATGGTAAAGACTATAAATACCATCACCCAGGTCATTTGTTAAAGGAGTTGCCTACATTTCATTCCATATCTTTTGTAACCTCTCCATTGATCTAATACAATTCACCTATTCATATTATCATCATCTTCATCATACCTTGCATTGATCTTCATGAACATTTAAGCATCAATTCGTGATTAGTGAGATTCCGCATCACTGATCGCAAACAACATCCCCAAACAATCTCAGATCTAGATCCAAGCTCGGTTCATCTAGAACACTATCATCGTCCTCCCTGATCTTGAACACTACTCTATAAACAACTGTAACTTTTACATATCAAATAACCTGCATCAAAGCGTATAAATGAGACCGTTTGGGGCTTTGCATAAACGGAAACGAATGATATATCCGGACGGTCAACATATACTAACACAACTGCGATCTTCCCATGCCGGGTACCCCGGCCCCTGTTGTTTTTTCACGAGGAGCACCAGTAATTTGACTTCGTATTTAAAATTTTTATATATATTGGATTGGATCACCTCAAAAAATAAGAAGCCCACACAAATCTCACCGGATACCACTTTCTGATGATATATGCAAACATCCCGGATTTTTGGAGGTGCAATCGTTTCCGCAGGTTCCACGGGCGTCGCAAAGTTTCAAACAATTTCCAACCTCAAACCAGTTTTCTGCGTCCCCTGCGTACGGCTAGGTGTCAGAGTAAAAGGCAACGTAAGAAGTAAATATGGCTTCGAGGCTTAAACATATAAGCTAGAGTAAATTTTGTTTCCACGCCTTTGTGGTAGCAATTTCATCTTTACCAACCAACTACTTTGAGAGTTGACATCTCATTTACTCACCATATATAACATATTTTAAGCATGTGTTTGTTAAATTATTGTCCATTTTTTGTGTATAAGAAAACGTTATTTGAAAGAATGAATAAAAGTTATATATTTAAAGTTTTTGTTGTTTGACTCGACCAGTACCTGTACCAAATACCCGACCCATACATATAACGTGAAACATTACGATAGGAGAAAATTTCAAGTCTTGTGCATGACTTTCGGACCCCCTTGTGTAAACCTTCAAGCTTCGCTACAGTGAACTTGCACTCACAAAACCATTTGCTTCCAAGAAATCTGCGATTTTACTATACCACGCCCTGGAGACTGCTTGAAACCGTATATCACTTTCTTCAACTTACATACATGATTCGGATGAGTCTTATTTTCAAACCCCATCCACCAAGCCATGTAAATCACACGATCAAGATTACCATATAAGTACGCGTTATCAACTTCCATTTGAAACATTGGCCGACCCTTACCTGCTGCAATTTCCAAAAGAACTTTAAGAGTGGTTAATTTAGCGACATGGCTAAAATTTTCTTTGTAGTTAAGCCCCGGTTGTTGATTAAACTCACGAGCCACTAAGCACGCTTTAAACTGACCCACTGACCCATTTGGTTACCCTCTTCTTTCACCAACCTAACAAAATTTCATTACGTTACGAACGACGCATTTGATTGACCCGCTTCATTCATCAACCTACGAAAACAAGATGGCATT
This sequence comes from Tagetes erecta, assembly GCA_030867185.1. Taxonomy (NCBI): domain Eukaryota; kingdom Viridiplantae; phylum Streptophyta; class Magnoliopsida; order Asterales; family Asteraceae; genus Tagetes; species Tagetes erecta. The sequence goes on from CM061486.1 coordinate 75,397,519, forward strand.
ATATTAATAACAAAGACACTAAGTTTGGTTGACCCGTTAAGGTCACAAATACTCTACTATATATATAGCTCGATGGTGGCTAGAGTAGTAGATGGTTAGTAATATCAACCAAGATTTCATGGATGGTTACATTCATTCTCTAAACATAGATGAGTCATGTTTGGCTTGATAAGAAACATCCATTAACTATCATATAAACTAACAAACCTAGCATCAAATGGTGCGGCTTAACTAGAAAAAGGATAAATGCATGTATTTTATATTTATGTATCGTTTCAGCCTCCAATATACAATTATTTGGACATCCATGTATCTTTTCAACCTCCAATCCATAGGACACATCATTTTTTTCTTGGTTTGTCAAAATTGCTAATTCATTGTCTTCTAGAAGCATGTATGCAAAAGCAATAATAGATCAACGAAACTTGCATCACTCCATTCATTTTTTGATTTTAACTTAAACAACTACAATAGCATCAAGTTTGTTAAATTTAGAACCACTATATAAAGGTTTTTCAGCATCTTCAAATAGCTGTTGTAAATTTTCTTTTCTGACATCACCCATATTAGTTTTCATGTTATATAACATTTCATTCAAATTTTCATTGTGGTCACTTGAATGGTTATCATTGTGGTCTTTGTTATGGTTGTTTGAAGGGTCATCAAGTTGTGTACTATTATTAATGTGTAAAGTGGGAGCCGACATAAAATCAAAAATTGATTCTCCATGCCTCGACCAACAATGATATCTAGGCATAAACCCATTTCGCATCAAACGTCTTCGGTATATTATAATATTTAAAGTTTTTACAAACGCTACAAAGACACCAAATCATCGACTTCCTATTTTCTCAAGATTTGCTTCAGCAAATGTAATAAAACTTTGAACACCTAGCCTGTAATATCTTGACAGAAGTGAACAGTTGTACATCTAAGTATCACAATCCATCTGAAAAATAAAACAAATAAGTGATTTAGATGTACGTAATCTGATTCTAAGGTGGTGGATCCTAACCCACTTTTTGAATATTCTATCTCATGTGTATGCATTTAACGCGTAAACTATTTAAGAGAAATCGGTAGCATTTTCCCTTGGGTTAGCTGTAGTTGTTTTGTTTTTTGATGGCATCGAAATTCAAAGATTCCTTAGGTTAGCTGGTTACTATAGGAGATTCATTAAGGATTTTTCCAAGATAGCCAAATTATTGACCAAGCTTACTTAAAAAAATGTCGATTTCAACTGGGAACTCGAACAATAAGAGGCGTTTAGGACCTTGAAGGAAAGGTTGATCATCATACCAATTCTTGTATTACCTAATGTTAATGACGACTTTGTAGTTTATTGTGATGCATCTACTACATGATTTGGTGGCATTTTGATGCAACGAAACAATGGGATTGAATACGCCTCGAGACAGCTGAATGGTGTTGAGTCAGGGTACGCGACCCATGACCTAGAGTTAGGCACAATAGCTTTCTCACTTAAGATATGGCGACACTATTTGTATGGCTCTAAGTTCACATTGTATTCTGGTCATGAGAGCTTAGAACATATATTCGGTAAGAAGGAGCTCAACATGAGAAATGATGTTGGATGGAAGTCTTGTCCGACTACGACTTCTAATTGCACTGTCACCTAGGGAAAGCGAATGTAGTAGCTGATGCCCTAAGTAGCAAGGCGTGTACCAAGCCCAGATGAGTCTGAGCATTAAGAATGAATGTGCAAGTGTTATGAACCCAGTAAATATGGACCAAAAGGAAGCATTAAAGGATGTTAACGTTAAAAAGGAGGAGATGATTGGGGTAATTAGAGAGATGGAAGAAGGAAAAGATGGGTTCATTCTTATGAAGGACCGAGTTTGGGTGCCAAATTTCAGAAATCTAAGACAACTAATATTCGATGAAGACCATAAAACTAAATACCTCATTCATCTTGGAGCAGATAAGATGTACTTCACCATAAAGGACCAATTTTGGTGTTGTGGAATGAAGAAAGACATAACAACATATGTATAGCGTTGTATGACGTGTCTGCAAGTAAATACTGAACACCAAAAACCTTCTAGCATGCTCCAACCCCTCGAGATTCCCACGTGGAAATGGGAAATGATCACGATGAATTTCGTGATGTTTGACAAAAACAAGAAGGGGAAACGACGCTATATGGGTGGTAGTGGACAGACTGACGAAGTCTGCTCACTTCTTGCCTATGAAGGAAATCAGGGAAGCGAAACAACTTGCCTAGTTGTACATTAAAAAGATAGTGGCAAGACACGGAGTCCCTATGTCCATTATTTCGGATAGAGATTCACATCTCGCTATTGGCGACAATTCTAGGAAGCCTTAGAAATAAAATTAGAGATGAGTATAGCTTACCACCCGCAGACTGATGGTCAAAGTGAAAGGACCATCTAGACATTAGAGGACATGCTTCGAGCATGCGCGATAGATTTTAGTGGTAGTTGGGACACTCAACTTCCACTAGTTGAGTTTTCCTACAAAAAACTGTTATCACATTAGCTTGAAAGACTCTCTGTTTAAAGTTTTATATGGTTGAAGATGTCGAACGCCCATGTACTGGTTTCAAGTGGGCAAAGGAAAAATGATTGGTCCCGAAATGGTACTAGACACCATTGAAAAGGTCAAAATAATCCGCAAGAGACTCGAAAAGGCACAAAGTCGAAAAAAACTATGCAGACAAACGAAGAAAGCCACTAGAACTCACAGTAGAAGACAAGGTAATGCTAAAATTATCGCCTTTGAGAGGCGCTATCCGCTTTGGGAAACGAGGAAAGCTTATGTGACACCCGACATTTTCAGGTTAACTTTGTTAGCACAACTTTATTAGTTTCGTTGATCTCGTCAAATATTACATTTAACTAGAATGAATTGATGTAAATGGGCTTAATAGGCCATTAAGACTAACGAGGCCCATTAAAGGCCCAATGTATTCAAACAAATACTCACCTGATATATTAATATCAAATGTGTCCTATAAATTTATAGAAAATCAAAGAAATTGATTTTGCAACAAAAAAATACATTAAATGCGAAACACATATGAAATACAAATACCAATCGTATCGGCGTTAATCGAAACCAAAATGATAATCTGAGTATTATAAGACTATGGATATTTTATTTAATTATTATTATCTATTGTAATAATGACTTTGAGCATTTAAAATTTATTGTAGAGGAAACGATTAGAAACACGTCTTTGTTCAGATACGTTCGTGAAATTAATTTCTTTATAAATAAAATAATATTCGGAAACAATTTGGAAAATCGTAAAATAATATTAATCTCGACAAGGATTCGTCATGGAAGACGATACGAGACGCGTATTTCAAACGCGATAGTTATCAGAAAAAGGCCACAAAAGAAACCCTAACTATATAAGGAACCTTAACTCATTTCATTCACATTTTTTCTCAAAAACCCAACCCTAAAATTCTGTCAAGAGCCGACATCGCCGGATTCCGGCAAGCACAACTGAACTCCGGCCACGACCCATTTTTCCGGCGAGTTTAGAGGGCTATCATATATCATCTTCTTCGTCTGGGCGAGAGGATTCCAATGGTAGTGGTGGTTTGCACTGAAACGCATCAGCGGTGGAGATACGAGCAGAGACAGAAGGCGACGACTAGGGTTTTGGTTAATGTTTCTTGATGTAGGCGACGGTAAAGAATGGTTTGGTAGTGCTTTGATGGTAGTGGGCAGTAGCAGTAACACGAGGAGGACAACGGGATTTTACTACGGTGATGGTAGTGGTGTGTGGCGGCGTTTGTGGTGTCTGGTAACAACAGCAGCTACGGCTGTGGTGTGGGTTAACAACAACAAGCTTGTACTCGATAATAACAGATTGTTGTGTGGGGCTGAAATGAAGATGGTAATGGTTCTGTTCGGCAGCGGCAGTGCTGTTGTTGGTGTAGGTCGACTGGAGTAATTAAACAAGTTGATGATGGGGCTTGGCGAGGAGTTTTAGTGCAGTGGTGTATCCCAACAACAACAACAGCGGTGGGGATGTTGTGGTGGTTTGCGGTGGTGGTTAACTGTTGTTGATGGCGATTGTGGTAATAGTAAATGGTGGTTTGTGAAAATGGTACTAGGTTTATTTCACCATGGTGACCAGTGGTTGTTGAATGATGCCGATAAGAATGTGGTTGTAGTTGGTGGTCAACGTGTGGCAACTTGATTTGAAACAAGAATGAACTCAAAATAGGAAACCAAACGAAAAACCAAATCGGAAGGTATAACGTGATCTTATATGTCACCTAATTTTGGTATAATTGAACGCGCGTTGAGCTCTAAATGTACTAATAAAAATAACGATATCTAAATGTGTTTCATATACTAATTAATATTATAAAAACATATCGTATGTGTCGTCTCTAGTTATTCACAAGGTAAACATGATACTAAAATAATATTTGAGACATATAGAACGTCGAATTCTATTTTTAATACTTAGTTAAAGGAAATTGTTTAATTTGTGGTACGGGTGACTATTATGTATATCTATATTCGTAAATATAAATACATGCATGAAAAATCTATTAACGTATAAGTAGAGACTCACAAACTTATATTATCTTGGGGATTATAAATAATATAACGAATTCTAAACGTGCAAAACACATTAATTTTGGTGCGCATGTATATACAAATGAAGCACTTCCGACTTAAAGATAAAATGATAACAATAGGGAATGAAAACAACACTTTAACTAATGCAAGGAGCTTAATCGCACGTGTATAATAAAGTGGTTTAATATTACAAATTATTTGTTATCTGTACCCATAGGAAATCTGTTGGTGACTGAATGGTTGTGCATTGCGTGTTTGTGTGAACTGTTCAACAATGGTGTGCATATGCATTCTAGCTAGCTATCTAAGGTGAGTTCACTGAACCGTAACAATTACTATCCTATCATGCCATTGAATGAAAACTTGAACAATGACTTTTACGGATTTACGAATTTTTTATGTCACATGTCTGGATTAGAGCAACTTTTATTTTGTTCATGAAAGACCTCATGGATACCTAGTTGACCGTTAGTATTTGTGAAATAGCGGGGAAATTTTGAGTAGTACTACTGGGTTTGACAAACCCCACCCGGGCTAGTCGCGCTAGCACGATAGAAGGACCTGTCGAACGGGTGTTGAATGACCTAACATACATACAATTGCATCCTGATGGGATGTATGAACAGGCAAAATGCACTTAATGTGTACATACGTCAGCTTCGGTCAGATACATATGACTCTAAGGACATGTGTTGTAGACTAGCTACCTACAATGACATACTTAATTTATATTTCTGCTTGCAAATGAACTTACTTGACTTTGAACTTATATTGTGAACTCACCAACCGTCGTGTTGACACTTGTTAGCCTTTCACTTTTACAGGTCACTGAGGTACAACACACTTAGGACATGGCATGGAGTCACGACTTTTCATTTAAACATTTTCTAGCATTAAAAACCATGTTTTGAGTTTAACAACTATCTAAACTGTGTTTCTCGTGTTGGGCGCATGTTTGCGCATTTAGTTACCATTTAATATATTTGACATTATATTTCAATTACGCTTCCGCAAACTTTTAAACGGTAACTCTGTATTAAAATTTCTCATTTAATGAGACACGTATGTTTTAAATTCATATAGTGTCGTTTGGTGTAACTAATGACTGAGATCCTGGTTTGTCACACACACTTAATGGTAAAACTCTGTTAGTGGATTTTGAGGGTGTGATATCTTAGTCCTGGTTCACTGGACCTTTTAAATTAAACGCTACAGTAGGCAAAGTAGCCTATAAACTTGAGCTCCCAGAAGAACTATGTAGGATGCACCCGGTCTTCCATGTCTCTCAACTTCGAAAATGCTTAACAGACGAAACTCTACAAATGCTACTGGAAGAAATACATGTGGACTAAAGACTGAACTTTGTTGATAAACCAACTAAAATAGCCGAAAGGCGGATTAAGAAGCTAAGAAGAAAACGAATCCCCATAGTTAAGGTCTGGTGGAATGTGAGGCGTGGTTCTGAGTTCACATGGGAACCAGAAGACACCATGAAAAAGAAGTATCCTCATTTCTTCTCAAATTGATTCCCGGAAGGAATCCCAATAAGGGTGGGAGGATGTGACACGACCCAAAACGAGAACAAAACAATGTATTCTACGAGATACGCGCAGGGGTGGCTTTGGGCTGCGCGTATAGCCTAGGCCAGGAAAACCAAGTGCACAAAATAGGGGCTGCAAATGGTTTTAGGCAAAACCACTCCACCAACCCAATACACGCAGGTGGAGGGCATGACCTGTGCGTGTCGCGTAGGCCATGTTAGCCAACTATAACAAGGGGGCAACCCCCTTCATTTCTTGCACCTCTCTCTTTCACAACTCTCTTTCTCTCTAAACATTTTCTGGCAAAAACGTCCGTCGAAGTCCTAACGAATTTCCGACAAAGAACGGACGGTTTCGGGACTTCAATTCGAGTGCGGGTTTGCTCACGAGACGCTTACGGAGTATCTTCGGTGTTCGGTAACACTCAATTTTAGATTCCTTCTAGTTATTTACCATTATATATAGTTTTATATGTGCCTAAGATACTGAAACGAAACGTGAACCCCGTCATAATAGTGAACGATATCTCCCCACTTAGTCATGAGCTCAAATTTTCTGTACAGAACGAAGTGTTATCAAAGTGTTGCCAAAATCCATAAAGACTCTCAGATCTAGATCCCACTCTGCCTGACTTACTAAATAAAGTTACAGATCCCTTATCTATTTAATATACTTATGACTTAAGTCCATGAGTTGTCCAGGGTCTTAGAATAGAGCATTCTTAGTCGAATAATGATGACATTTACTAGCAAAATGCCATGTTTTAGCAAAACCCAAATGAATGATCTACCTTCTAATTAAGAAACATAATGGTTTGATAATGTGGCTTTCAAATAAACTGATATTGAAACCATAGGAACCGAGACTTAAATGCTGAGGCATTGTGGGTAAGATGACTATACCAAGGACTAAAGGCATTTCCTAAGTCAAACGTTGTGACCAAGGCGATGCACATCAGTAAGGAAAATACTGATGGGATTATTCCAAGATGAAAAAATACTGACAGTACGAATTGATTACACGGTTCATATATTAAGCCACCAGTTCGTGTTACTCTTACTTAGACTACACCAAGGAGAGTCTAACCATCCCACTTTTACAAGTTTTATGATTTCGGGGCTGTATCCGAGCATGTATGAAAAGTATGAAATGATGTGATGATTTAAAATGATTTTGAATATATATATGGTTATAAGAAGATCACACATGGTGATTCAACGCACCTCAACTCCAGGTTTGTCCAGTTGTGGTGTGCGCTGGTCCGCGGTAATAAGCTTCTTGATGAATCATCCCGATATTTGGAACGGTGGTTACATGCCACATGGCAAGTCATTATGGCAATGATTCGCGCTAAGAGGTAGTTCTAGAGTGACTACAGGCTCCGCCTCGGGATACATATGCGTCAAGTTGGATCCATCTAGGTAGATTGATAGCTTGTAACAGGTAAAGCACCCTTACTTGGGATGCTACGGTTAATATGGCATAGACTTGAAGATAGGTGCCTTAGCTATCCTGTAATCGACATATATGTGAGCAGGCATTACGTCAATTGACGTCATGAGACGACCTAGTGAAGAGTTGACTTGTAAAGTATACTTATCACCACATACATAAATAAATAAAGGATGCATAATGCTATATGTCACTAGTTACGACTCACCAACACATAGTTGTTGACATCTTTTAGCTCGTGATGCAAGTGCAGGAATTATCCGTTGACGTTAGATATGAATTCTTAGCAAGAGTTGGATGGATGCTGCCTCTCCACATAGGTGAAGACCTAACTTGACAAACCTGGGAGTAGTGTCTTTAGTTTAGTGTTGTTGTAACGCATTCATGGCGAGTGTTAGACATCTATTTCCTTATTTTATTAAGACACTATAAAAATTTTCAATTTGGGTCTATGAATGTGGTATTTTATTTAGACTTCCGCTATATGATTTTGAATTATTGGCTGATTTAACGCAATAGGTCGGACCGTAGGAGTCTGGGTCTGACAACACCTACGGGTAGAGATGCGAGTTCGCCGGTAACTGGGCGGTAACACTACGTTGGCGATGAGGGTAGTGAGGACGAGTTATGGTACATGTATGGGGGGTAGAAGTAATGCGAGTGGAAATCTTAATTTTTAAGGTACTTATGCGTTGATTTAATCTGATTGGTTATGAGTGAGGGTAATTGAGGAGAGTGTATGCACCACTCTCTCCCATTAGATTAGAGATTTAAAGTCGTTTTAATTTTTTATTTTTTTAACGGTGTTGTAAATTTTATTAGAAAGCTAGCAAGAAGCTAGAGTACAAGTAAAATGGAAAATAGCTTTGCTCTATTCTTGATTCAAAGAAAATTTACCACTTTAATCTCTTTCAAGGTTCTTATTAGTCAAGGGTAAGTCCCTTTGAAGATATTATCATACAATTTTAAATATTGATTCCACTAATTTTTGTTTGTTTAACCCATTGTAAACTGAATTAATTGATATCCATAATATCCACAATTGAACTTGATAAAATAATGGGAATTTGCATCCATATACATATTTGTTACCATAATATTCTTGTAAATTGACATAGACTAAATAAATGTTGTACATCTTCATCAAAATAGTTGCATAACGGACATACTAGCGATGAGATTTGCATAACACGGAATTAAAAACGGCCAGCGTCTTGCGGTAGGACAATACAATAAGAATTTTTAAGAACAAAAATAAAAGAGTAATATTTTTACACGAACCAATATTGCATGGGCATGAGCTATTTTTACATAAGTATTATATTACTGATAAAATAAAATGAACATTGTTGATTGAATCCTTAAATAATTATCTTTAATTATATTTTTAGAAAAATAAAAATAGTGAAAGTTACAATGCAATTATAAGTTTTCACATTTAATGTAATATAACATAATACGATATAATATGATGTAATATAATAAATAAATATTTTGTTTATAATATTCAAGATTTGAATTTATCCAAGTTACTCACTCATTATTATTATTATTATTATTATTATTATTATTATTATTATTATTATTATTATTATTATTATTATTATTATTTAATTATTATTATTATTGTATGTTTTAAATTTTGAATTATCAAATCAATTCATCTAGATTCACCTAGATTGAAGTGTAAACAATAATACAAAGAAAGAAATATTTGAAAGTAAATGTATATAGTAAAATATATATATATATATATATATATTAGTGAAGGTTGGTCGTAATATATATATATATATATATATATATATTAGGATGAGATTTTTTTTAATTATGTTTAATTATTATTATTATATTATTATTATTATTATTATTATTATTATTATTATTATTATTATTATTATTTTTAATGGCAATGGCAATAGTTACATTATTAATGTTTTAGATTTCTTCATTTTATCTTTTTCTTTTTTTGTTTTTTCATGACGTACTGGAGTTCTAACATTTGAATTTCTCTTACATTTTATATTCCCGAAACAAATCCTATCAAATAATGTACATTTTCTGTGATCATCTCTATTTCAGGTATTCGAGAAATTCTTTAAAATAAACGAAATATTCTTATTATGTCAACTAATTATAATATATGTATATATATATATATATATACCTATATAGGGTAGGGTTCAAGAGAGAACTCATTTTAAGTTGAGAACTAGAGAACTACCAAAAATACAAGGGATGGAATTTTAAAGAGGAAGGGTAAAAATATTTTTTATGACGTTATTTATACTCAAATGAAAGATAATAAAATTCTTGATCTAATGGTGCAATTTTTTTAAAATAATATTAACGTATGCAAAAGATAGAAATGTTTAAAGATTTATATATTTAAAGTTCCAATTCTACCATTCCTCTTTAAAATTTCATCCCTTGTATTTTTAGTAGTTCTCTAGTTCTCAACTTAAAATGAGTTCTCTCTTGAACCATACCATACCATATATATATATATATATATATATATATATATATATATATATATATATATATATATATATATATATATATATATATATATATATATATATATATATATATCATCACTAAATTAATAAATGTGAACATCTTTTGTCACTTGTCACAATCTATACCCACTATTATGAGTTTCTATATTTAAAAATATTAATATGTCAGTATTTATGTATTTGTTAAATTTAATTATAAATCCCATAAATAATGTTAAATATTTTTTCTTTTAAAAACTATATATTTATGTATTTGATAGTTATCTATCATATCTTTGTTGTTTTAATTTTTTTTCATGTGTTATATATTTTTTTTTCTTTTTCGTATATACTACTTCTATTTACATATCGTGTTTTCAAACAGTGTAATACACGTGTTTTTAACCTAGCATAATATTAAACATGTTATAGAAGTGAAGCCATTAAAAATAATTTCATTTAACGAAAATAGTAAAAAGATAACCCAAACTAAAAATGAGCAATGTGTTGCGGTAGGACCATACAATATGAATTTTACGAACCAATATTGAACGACCATGAGCTAGTTTTGCAAAAGTATTATATTAATGGTGAACTAAAATGCACATTGTTGATTGAATCCTAAAATAATTATCTTTAACTATATTTTGAAGATAGATATCATGCAATTTGAGTTTTCATCTAACGTAATATAATATAATGCGATGTAATATGATGTAATATGATATAATTAGATATAAGAAATTAATATAATTAATTTTAATATTCAAGATTAGAATTTATCCAAGTTACTTATTATTTATTTTGTTTGTTTTAGGTTTTATATTTTGGATTATCAAATCAACATTCACCTAGCTTGAAGTTAAAAAATAATTACAAACTAGTGACCACATTCCACATGGTATAAATATCAAGTCTCCGTAACCTTTTGGACTTGTATTCCAATGGAGAAAATGAAGCATGAAGACAAGACCATTGAGTCTGCCTTGATCTTTGCCCAACAACAAACCAGTGACCACATTCCAAAGCAATTCATTTGGCCAAAAGATAACCTTTCTCAAACTTCCAATGAAGTGCTAAATGAGCAAGTAATAGACCTACAAGGCTTCTTGAAGAATGAAAAGGAGGCCACATTACATGCAGCCAACCTTGTGAGGGAATCATGCTTGACCCATGGCTTTTTCCAAGTCATTAATCACGGTATCGACCTTGATCTGCTTGCTAAAACAGAAGAGCATGGTCATGCATTTTTTAAGCTCCCACTAACTGAAAAACTAAAGTGCAAGCAGAAAGAAGGAAGCGTTGTCGGTTTCTCTTGTGCGCACTCTCAAAGGTTCCGTGAAAATCTACCATGGAAAGAATCGTTAACTTTTGAGTACAATGAGAATGGCCCCAATAAACTTGTTGCGGAATTTTTCAATGTGGCATTGGGAGATCGATACAAGGAAACTGGGTACTATTTCACTTTCCTCTTTAACTATTTTATGATAACAAGAAAATATGTATAGTAATAACAACAAAGTCTAAGGAGGATGAGATGAGGTAAAACTTTACCCTTATCTCAAAAGATAGAGAGATAGTTACTATCAAAAAGACCCATACAACTCAGAGCACCCGGAGTGGACTCGGGGTGGGTGCGGCCCCGATGCGGCCCCGCGCGGGAACACTGCCCCACCCCCCTGCGGCCCCGAAGATTGAGGTGCCATTTGGGGTGTGTTCACCGAGCCACTCCCCGAACTTTTGAACGTTGGAATGTGGGGGCCCACCCTACAAAAAGCTAGAAACAATTATTTTTTAATTAAAAAATGATGTGGGGTGGTGTGGGGTGGATACCGGGTAATTTGGGGTGAACGTGGGATGGAGTAAAAAGTGTGGGGTGATGTGGGGTGGTGAGGGGTGGACTCCCCTCACCCTCATAAAGCCCCTTATTTTTTAATGGAAAATGATTAAGATGAATTGAAGTTTATAAATCTCTTAGGGGCTGTTTGGCAAAATCTGAATTATTAAGTGCTGAATGGTTAAGAGGTCTGAACCATTAAGAGGCTCTATCAATGAGAGTGATATTGAGGTAAAACTTCAGGTGATGATATGTTTGGTAGATGCTTCATTCAGTTCCATTCAACATCTTTCAATCTCTTAACCATTCAGCATTTAACTGAACCATTTAGAGGTTCTTTTTTTATAAAATAAACGCTCTGAATGCTGAATCTGAATGATTAAGCACTGAACTGAACCATTAAAAGGCAAAACAAACAGCCCCTTAATGTTTGTTAAGTTATATTAATTTGTAAGTTTTATTTTCATATGAAATTTGCAGAATGATATTTCAAAACCTTTGTGAGGCAATTAATAAGTTAGCTCATGCTCTTCTTGAATTATTGGAGATTAGCTTGGGTATTGATGGGCATAACCATAAGTATTATCGAAAGCTATTTGAAGATTCGGTGTCAATAGTGAGATGTAACCACTATCCACGGTGTAACAAGCCCACCTTAACTTATGGGGTCGGACCACATTGTGATCCGAACACATTAACTATACTTTATCAAGATCAAGTTGGAGGACTAGAAGTGTTTGTAGATAACAAGTGGAAATCTGTTCAACCCAAGCGTGACGCTCTAGTTATCAACATTGGAGACACTTTCAAGGTACATTATTTCTTGCAACACATTACACATCATACTTATACTTGTAACTATTGAATGTATTTCTTGTTCTAAGAGGTTTAGAATTATAAACATGTTTATACTTAGGTTTTTAAAACACTTTTGTTTATAAGTGTTCCTCTCTTCAGTTGTGGAACTGATACAATCCAACCTCTATTTGATCCGTTAGTTAAACTAGCAGATTTGAACAATGCAAAATTTAAAACATATTACCAATGTTTTCAGGTTCGGATCGGTTCGGCCGGTCGAACCGGTTGGACCGGGATTCGAGGGTGGACCGGGCCGAACCGTATAGGTTCGTTTTTAGTACAAAGGATCGGCCGGTTCGAACCGGTCAACCGGGATTCGGCCAGTTCGGACCGGTTCGGAAAATTAAATTTTTTTTTAAATTTGACTTTATTTGGTTAAATTTGTGATATTTTTTATTTGAATTAAGTTTGGTTAAGGTTTAACCTTTAAACTTTGGATAATATTGTCTCTGTGTTGAACTTTAGAACTTAAAAAGTTGTTTCTGAGTATCTGACTTATATTTTAAGTTATATTAATATTTTAGAAAAACATATATAATTATTTATTATTTATATGGTTCAAAACCGATCCAACCGGTTCGACCGGTCCAACCGGTTCAACCAGTGAACCGGTAAGTCGACCGATTCACTGTCCGATCCGATCCTGAAAATATTGCATATTACTAGTCTTCATTTGAATATCTAGTAGGAAATTTTCACAATTCAAATCCTATAATTTGACAATCAAACCTCATACAAATATGCATATCAATAATTTTAAACCACCTAGACAAAGGTAAAATTCAATAATTCTCTTTGCTTATTGATGAGATTAATATGAAGGCACTATCAAATGGGAAGTACAAAAGTTGTCTACATAGGGTAAGTGTGAACAACCACAAGTCGAGGTTGTCGTTGGCGTTCTTTTTGTGCCCAAAAGGAGATAGGGAGCTGAAAGCACCTCAAGAGTTGGTGTACAAAGATGAAAACAAGAAGTATCCTGATTTTAAATGGGAAGACTTTCTTGAGTTTACTCAAAAGAATCACAGGGCTGATGAAAATACACTTGAAGAGTTTAAGAACTGGATCATATCATCAAAAAATCATAATGCATAAACCTGGGAACTGAATTGAATGTTGTTTGCTAATGATATAATTTATTCTCTCTAGAAATATTCACTTAGTCGTTATTCTCTCTTTAGTTCAAATAATATATTGTTATTAAGGTTTTAATGTTTGGTTACACCTTTATTAAAAAGTGCATCATGGAGTTAAAAAGCTTAATTCAATTACATGATTACTATATTATGTCGTGTTTTCATATAGTAAAACTAGTTTGAACCTTGTGTGTTACACGGGTTTAGTCTTATACAGTACATAATTTCAAAATCTCTACAAAAAGTATTAACTGATTGAAAGTAAGTCACATATCTTACTTTTGAAAATTTAAAATTGGATACTTTAGTAAAACATGTTTTTTTTTATCTATAGCTTATTTACTCACTGTAAATATAATAAGTTTATATATAACAAATATAACAATACTATATTCAAACTAAAGAAAACATAATGCTCTTATTTAGGGTGTTTTTTTAAATAACAATACTATACGTAAATGTAACGTTTTTAATACAAAAGCAGATAAATTGGCTTCCAATATATATATATATATATATATATTATAATCGTGGGGGAACTTGGTTTAAAAAGAAATAACTTTTTTTATTAGAGACAAAAGTGTTGTATGAGATAGTTGAAAGTTTAACTAATCTTAAAGTTTACAAAAGTATGCCTAAGTATTATTAGAGGATCAAAATTTAATTAATCTACCTATAATAATACATGACTAAATTACTGTCAAATGTCACTCTTTCAGTCAATCCACATCGACTCTGCCACGTGTCTTATCCTCTTTTACTCTCAGCAAAAGCATGCGGACTATCCATAAGTATTACCCGTACACCTTTAACTATTTCACAACTCGTATTCCACCGATTTGACGCTACACAACCAAAACATCTTTCATCGTTTTCTCTCTTCCTCCACAAACCCTCATCTTCGCCGCCGTTTCAGACATTCCGATCAACAAAACATCGACCCTAATCTCACTTCATCATTCTATCCTTCTCTCTGCTTTGTTCATCTCACCGTTAGAAATCCTACAAATTTTCAAATCAAATGTTCACTTCAATCATCTCACCGTCGTATGTTTAATTTCAATTTATCATTACCATTTCATCCTAATGATTCTCATTGTATTTATTTTGTATCGTTCATTTCAAAGGTAGTGTTTGAAGATTTCGAAACACGGGTATCTCGCTGCTCTCAAATTTGTTCCATAATCGCTATTAGATTGCTTCAAAATCGAAGATTGCACAAAACAAATGTGTGTTCGAATCACTGTGTATTTCAGTAGTTTAATTTGCTTTTGAGAAATGTATCTAAGTTCGTTTTGTTTATTTTAGTTTAACTAGGGTTTCGTTTCTTGCTTTTTGATTTCACGGCAGAGATGGGCTCACCATTCACCAAATGATGCAAGTGTGAATCTTGCTTCAGTTTTTGTAGGTTGATTAACATAAGTGTTGCATATTTGTTACTTTTTTTGTTTATGTCACACCCTCAAAATCCACTAACGGAGTTTTACCGTTAAGTGTGTGACAAACCAGGATCTCAGTCATTAGTTACACCAAACGACACTATATGAATTTAAAACATAAGTGCCTCATTAAATGAGAAAAATTAATACATAGTTAGCATTTAAAAGTTGCGGAAGCGTAATCAAAATGTCTGAAATGGCGTGTGTACAGTGCATGTCCTTAGAGTTAAATGTATCAATAAAGTATGTCGGTGTAGGTAGCTAGTCTACAGTGCATGTCCTTAGAGTTAAATGTATCTGACCGAAGCTGACGTGTGTACACATTACGTGTATAGTTTGCCTGCTCTACATCCCAACAGGATGCACATGTAAGTCTGTTAGGCCAATTCAACACCCGTTCGACAAGTCCATCTGTCGTGCTAGCGCGACTAGCCCGGGTGGGGTTTGTCAAACCCAGTAGTACTACTCAAAATTCCCCAGCTATTTCCCAAATATTAACGGTCAACTAGGTATCTAGAGGACTTTCATGAACAAGAAAAGTAACTCTACTAGACATGTGAGATACAATATGTCATAATCTGTAAAAATTAGTTATACGCATTTCTTTCCCATAAAGGGTAAGAGCAATAGAAAAAGGTTCAGTGAACTCACCTTCGGGTGCACAGCTACGAGCATCAGCAAGGTAATCGCAAACAAAGCATTCCTGCTACATGACATGTCTATAAGTGTGTGTTTTTGCAGGTATGTAAAACCCTAAGCATCCAAACAATTCAATTGTTTACTTGTGATTTGAAAAGTTTGACTTTTGACCAACCTTGACCAAAGTTGACTTTTGTTGACCCGATGATCACATGGTGATTTATTAAGTGTAGTTATGTTCTATTAGGTTTACTTGTTCACCTTAAGCTCATAAACACTTTACAAGTCACATATGTGTTCTAAGACATGTTCTCACTACACAAACTCGTTAACTACACATGTTTCATGCCCACACATAACTTCTTACATGTCTTAATCATAGCATGTATATATATATTTGCACATAAGCTTTCTACTTTTAGTAAAACATATCAGACAACGCCATTTTCAAAATAATCATAGTTTATAGCATGTTATTGCATCTCTAATAATATAGTAACATAATCTCAAGGCATCCTAGTCGTCTAAACTCAAAACACAACTCATACTTTCAATAAAGTTTCCTTTAATGGAAATCAGCATAGCTAAAATATATTACTACCAAACCACACGTGTACACCATATACACTAACTAAACAATTAGTCTTGGCATGCATATAACTCATCTACCATGACCCGTGTACATATCTTTAACATCTTTGTAATCAAAGTTAGTATTAATATCCACTCACTACAACAAGCATACATCTCGCTTTTTAACCATGAATATGTCATAATAGAAACTATATAAACACACTCGCAATCTCATGTACCCATGATCATGTTTAAAACATACGTCTAGCAATTTCTCATGTACAAAAGTTAGTATTGATAGTAACTAACCAAACCGAGTCCTAATAATCATGCCTCAAGTCAATAATAATCATAATACATATTAACAAGCATGTTAGTATTACCCTCAATTCATCATGACATCCAATTTACAAGTTGCACACACGATATAGGTGAAACACATTGCAAGTCCATTTTTCAGAGTTTTCAGCTTTGTTAACCGTTTTTATGTTGTACAAAAACCAAACGAAACTAATATTTACAAGTCCTAAATTTCAAATATAGTTGCAATATTGTCTTAAGTTCATTTCTTATTCTATGACCTTTACTTGAAACCCAAAACAACTATTAATTAAAAATACATCTTTACATAAAGGTCAGAAAAACACCTGATTGCACACTATATAGTTTTATAACATTTGGACGACCATACCGTGGAATAAAAACACAATTCTTACCAATATAGAAAACTAAGACCTTAAGGTTTAATTTGATGTAAGAATCATCCAAGAATACGTTGTAATTATAAAGTTATGACCTTTTGAAGTTGACCCATTTTCTGCCCTGTTTTTAAGATTTGACATCTATTTTTGTAAAATCAAAAAGTCTAACTTAGGCTCAATAATGACCCATTTTAGTTTGGTTTTCAACAAGTTATGGTCCATGTAAAATCAGGTTAAGATTCTGTCAAAATTATATCATCACCGGTTTTGTCAAAAACATGATTAAAGCAATATGATTAATATCTAAATTTCATTCTAATTATCATATTAGCACACAACTAATCATATTTCATAATGATCATGCATAAACATTCGTGTTCTTATACTTTCATATCAACCCTAATTTTCACAAAACAACAACATAGATTTTATTGACTACTAAATCATCAAAACATCAAATAAACCCAAAACCATTTTTCAATTCTCCATTAAAATCATCAATTGACAAATTTGGATGAGCTAGGGTTTCTACTCCATCAATTTTCGCAACATATATGATAGTTTTAAGATCAAAACTTACTTGTATAGTGTCTAAAACTCCAAATAGCAAGCAAAATCACTACCAATTTGATCAAAAGCCACGAAAATCAAAGGGATTAGGGAGGAAGATGGATGAGCCAGAGGTTTTGGTGTATGGAAGGCTTATGGCCGTTTTTTTTTCTTTGTTTAAAGGGATTAGGGTTTTTGTTTTATTAAACTTATTTAATTTCGTTAAAGGGTGGGTTTTTGGACTATCCATGGATCACCTAGATGATCCATGGGCTACCTTTTAATTAGAGTTTGTAATACACAAGAAAAGTCCTTCCCTAGACTTCTTATAATAATAACTTTTGTTTTATAAAATTTACCGAATTCGACAAAACGTTTAAACCGGTGAAATACATGATTACCCGGAATTTTACCAACTAAACACACATGTTACCTAAGATATATATTTATTATGTTTATATATGTTAAATTCACCAACGCCCGGGTATTAGCTCGCGTAACAAATTGTTCATTTAATTCATCAAATTAAATGAAAAGTACAACTGTGTTAACGTGATTAACAGGATTTAGCTAACGGAGTTAACCTGAATTTGTCGGGTGTCACAGTTTATACGAATTGTAACATAAGTGCTGCATTTGAACATATTTGTTATGAGTAAAATAGACTACTATGGTTATAGTATAGTCTAATAAGATGTAATATGATTTAATATAGTAAACTTATATTTTTATTTTTAATATTCAAGATTCAAATTTTTGGAAGTTACCCGCTTATTATTTAGAGTAAACTACAGTTTTGGTTTCTTTGTTTTAATACCTATAAGAGTTTCAGTTTTACATTAACAGTTTTAGTCCTTGTGTTTTTATTTTTTAACAGAAATGGTCCCGAATACTAACTTCATCCAATTTTACGTTAAGTCTCTCACTCGTGCCCCGTATCTAAGGGGTAAAAATGTCATTTTTCTCCCTCTTTTATCTAGGTCACATGTATGTTAACATTTTTATTCAGTCGCATGTCAAAAAGAGTGGGAGAAATGACATTTTTACTCCACATGTAAGGGAGACTTAATGGAAAATTGGACTTAATGGAAAATTGGATGAACTTAGTGTTCGAGACCTTTTCTGTTAGAAAACAAAAACACAGAGACCAAAACTATTACGGTATGACTAAAACTATTAATGGTATTAAAACACAGAGACCAAAATTACAGTTAACTCTATTATTTATTTTGTTTGTTTTAAGTTTTAAATTTTGGATTACAAATCAATTCAACTAACTTGAAGTTAAAAAATAATCCAAAGAGAGCAATATCTAAAATTAAACGTATATAGTTAAATAAAATAAATAATGTATGTAAGTAAGTAAGTAAACGTTGATTATAATATATATATATATATATATATATATACTAGTTTAGTGCCCGCGCTACGCTTGGGAACACAATTCAAGTGATGCTTTTAAGGGTGTTCATGATTGTTCAATTCAGTTTTGAGACAAAACCGTGGTAAAACGGAACACATAATATATTTTTAAAATTTAGATTTTTAGTATAGCAATATTATACTCAAATTAAAGAGAATAAGGTGCTTAGTTTTATAGTGTAATTTATTTTTTTAAATCATATAAAAATGTTATGTATATTTATAAAACATTGAGGTCTTTAATTATATTTTATTATTAACTTTATCCATAAGTTTTATTTTTAAACCCTATAAAATACAAACCAACTCACGTACACCCCTTGTAGTAAAGGGTTAAAAATATAAATACTCTTAAATTTTTCAAAATTCTCCAAAATATTAGGGGACCAAAAATGTAATTAGTTTTATTATAATACTTTTATATACATATTTTAAATAAAAAATCATTATTGTGAAATAAACTCTCACATAATGCCACATAAGCTAAAAGCTTTGAAAAGATGCCACATAAGCTTTTTTTGTTTTGCTATATTATATAAGGATATATTATATATATCCTTATATAATATAGCAAAACAAAAAAATCCTATGTGGCATCTTCTCATAGCTTTTAGCTTATGTGGCATTATTTGAGAGATTATTTCACAATATTGATTTTTTAAAAAATATTTATATAAAATATATTATAATAAAACTAATTACATTTTTAGTCCCCTAATATTTTGGAGAACTCTGAAATATTTAAGAGTATTTATATTTTTAACCCTTACTACAAGGGGTGTACATGGATAAAGTTAATAATAACTTACAATTAAAGACCTCTGTGTTTTATAAATATACATAACATTTTTATACGATTTTTTTAAAAATAAACTACACCATAAAACTAAGCACTTTATTCTCTTTAATTTAAATATAATATTGCTATACTAAAAATCTAATTTTAAAAAATATATCAAGTGCTCCGGTTTACCACGATTTTGTCTCAAAACTGAATGGAACATTCATGAACATCCTTAAAAACATCACTTGAATGTTGCGTTCCCGAGCGTAGCGCGGGCACTAAACTAGTGTATATATATATATATATATATATATATATATATATCTTTATATAATATAGCAAAACCAAAAAAGCTTATGTGGCACCATTTTAAAGCTTCTGGCTTATGTGACATTATTTGAGAGTTTATCTCATAATAATAATTTTTTTATTTAAAATATGTATATAAAATATATTATAATAAAACTAATTACATTTTTGATCTCCTAATATTTTGGAGAATTCTGAAAAATTTTAAAGTATTTATACTTTTAACCCTCTACTACAAGGGGTGTACATGAGTCGGTTTATATTTGATAGGGTGTGAAAATAAAACTTATGGATAAAATTAATAATAATATACAATTAAAGACCTTAGTGTTTTATAAATATATATAAATTTTTTATATGGATTTAAAAAAAAATAAACTACACCATAAAACTGAGCATTTTATTCTTGTTAATTTGAGTATAATATTGCTATACTAAAAATTTAATTTTTAAAAATATATTTCGTGTTCCGGTTTACCACGGTTTTGTTTCAAAACTTATTGGAACGTTCATGAATATCCTTAAAAGCATCACTTGAATGTTGTGTTCCCGAGCGTAGCGCGGACACTAAACTAGTATATATATATAGAGGGAGGTTCACCTACATAGTATTAGAAATCTAAGAAGGCTAAGAAGCAATAAGAGATTGACATGTGGCATCTAGGAAAATTAGGAGAGGGGGTATTATAGTCATGCCTACTTTTTTAAATATTCTCTCTTCACATGCAAGTCACATGTCAATTCCCCCACTTTTTTTAAACGTTTATAACTTTTACATACGACATTATTTTTTTTAAAAAATTACACCATAAAAACGAGCATTTTTTTCTCTTTAAAACGCGTATAATATTGATATATAAAAAACGAACTTTTTTTTCACATTTTTTCAGCTCATTGTGTCTTCCGTCAGGTCATTGTGTCTTCCGTCAGGTCATTGTGTCTTTCATCAGGTCATTGTGTGATTGTGTCATCTGTAGGATTGTTGTGTCATTCATCGGGTCATTATGTAATCTTATTTGACAAGTATTACACAATGATCTAATAATAATTACACAATAACACAAAAAGTATTTCAAAGATCTTCCTCTCACATCATCCTCCTTAAAAAATAAATAAACAAAACTTAAGAAAACTACTATTTTCTCATTGTGTCTTTTTTCATTGTGTCTTTTTTCATTGTGTCTAATTTAAAAAATAAAAAAAACAGTAATTTTTTATAATTTTTCGTTTATTTATTTTCTGAAAGAGGAATACATGGGGAACAAGGGCTCCGAACCACTTTTTTCAAATTTGATTTATATTGTGAGTTATAATTTTTTTAAAAGTGTCATTGTGTCTTTGTTTACCATTGTGTCATTCTCACACTTTGTAACAAAAAATTACTTTGTCTTTGAACATTTCTCAAACACATATTAACAATTTGTGACACGGTGATAATTTCTAAACACATAAGATGACACAACAAATATTTAAAATAAGATGATATTACTTAATGACTTAAGAATGAACCGATAAAAGTGATATTTCACTAGTTATAATATAACACAATCACATGATATTATACAAGGACTAGACAAGTGCCGAAATTTTTTTTATTTTTTATATATCAATATTATACGCTTTTTAAAGATAATAAAACACTTGTTTTTTTGGTGTAATTTTTTCAAAAAAATAATATCGTATCCAAAAGTTATGAACGTTTAAAAAAAAGTGGGGGAATTGGCATGTGCCTTACATGTGGAGAGAGAAAGTCAACAAAAGTGGCTATGACTAATGTACCCTTCCACCAATTTCTTTTCCTACAAATTGATCTCAACCATTAAAAAAAAGATCTAAAGGTCATAAATCCTTCTTAGCCTTCTTAGATTTTCAACACTATGTAGGATAACTCTCCTATATATATATATATATATATATATATATATATATATATGATTAAGTTCATTTGAAAAGACTCATATATTGCGGAAAAAAGAGAAGAAATCTAAATCATTAAAAAAACTTGTTAATGGTTTAATATATTAGTAAGGGTTGATCGTAATATATATATATATATATATATATATATATATTTATATTGGGATGAGATTTTTTTTAATTATTTACTTATTTTTTTAATGGCACTGACAATAGCTACTTTATTCAAGTTCTAGATTTTTTCATTTTATGTCTTCCTCTTTTATTTCATGACACACTAAAGTTCTAACATTTAAATTTCTCTTACATTCTAAGTTCCCAAAACGAATCCTATCAAATAATTTGCATTTTCTATGATCATCTCTATTTCAAGTATTCAGGAAATCCTTCTTAATATAATAGACGAAATATATTCCTATTATGTCAACTAAACTAATAAATGTGAAAAAGTTTTGTCACTTGTCACAATCTAGACCCCCTATTATGATTTTTTCTATATTTAAAAATATTACCATGTCCGTATTTATGCTTTAGTTAAATGTAATTATCAATCCCATAAATAATGTTTGTTAAATATTTTTTTTCTTTTAAAAACTATATATTTATGTATTTGATAGTTATCAATCATATCTTTGTTGTTTTTATTCATTTTCTTATGTGTTATTATAATTTTATTTGTCTTTTTCGTATATTCTACTTTTGTTTACATATCGTGTTTTCAAACCGTCTAATACACGTGTTATTAACCTAGCATAATATTCAACAGGTTATACCAAAAAAAGTGAAGCCATTAAAAAACAATGTCATTGGACGAAAATAGTAAAAAAGATAACCCCAAACTAGAAATGACCAACGTGATGCGGTAGGACCATGCAATATGAATTTCACGAACCATTATTGAATGACCATGAGCTAGTTTTGTAAAAGTATTATATTACTTGTGAACTAAAACGCACATTGAATCCTAAAAGAATTATCTTTAACTATACTTTTGAAAAAATAAAAAAGGATAAAGCTACACCACTCATGAAGTTTAAGTTCTCATCTAACGTAATATAGTATAATGTGATGTAATATGATGTAATGAGATATAAAAATTAATATAATTAATTTTAATATTCGAGATTAGAATTTATCCAAGTTATTTACTTATATTTATTTTGTTTGTTTTGGGTTTTATATTTTGGTTTATCTAATCAATTCACCTAGAAGTAAAAAAAATAATTTTCAGACAGAAATATAATTAATGACAAACTAGTGACCACATTCCACATGGTATAAATATCAAGTCTCCGTAACCTTTTGGATTTGTATTCCAATGGAGAAAATGAAGCATGAAGACAAGACCATTGAGTCTGCCTTGATCTTCTCCCAACAACAAACCAGTGACCACATTCCAAAGCAATTCATTTGGCCAAAAGATAACCTTTCTCAAACTTCCAATGAAGAGCTAAATGAGCAAGTAATAGACCTACAAGGCTTCTTGAAGAATGAAAAGGAGGCCACATTACATGCAGCCAACCTTGTGAGGGAATCATGCTTGACACATGGCTTTTTCCAAGTCATTAATCACGGTATCGACCTTGATCTGCTTGTTAAAACAGAAGAGCATGGTCATGCATTTTTTAAGCTCCCACCAACTGAAAAACTAAAGTGCAAGCAGAAAGAAGGAAGCGTTGTCGGTTTCTCTTGTGCGCACTCTCAAAGGTTCCGTGAAAATCTACCTTGGAAAGAATCGTTAACTTTTGAGTATAATGAGAATGGCCCCAATAAACTTGTTGCGGAATTTTTCAATGTGGCATTGGGAGATCGATACAAGGAAACTGGGTACTATTTCACTTTCCTCTTTAACTATTTTATGATAACAAGAAAATATGTATAGTAATAACAACAAAGTCTAAGGAGGATGAGATGAGGTAAAACTTTACCCTTATCTCAAGAGATAGAGAGATAGTTACTATCAAAAAGACCCATATAACTCATAAAGCCCCTTATTTTTTAATGGAAAATGATTAAGATGAATTGAAGTTTAAAAATCCCTTAATGTTTGTTAAGTTATATTAATTTGTAAGTTTTATTTTCATATGAAATTTGCAGAATGATATTTCAAAACCTTTGTGAGGCAATTAATAAGTTAGCTCATGCTCTTCTTGAATTATTGGAGATTAGCTTGGGTATTGATGGGCATAACCATAAGTATTATCGAAAGCTATTTGAAGATTCTGTGTCAATAGTGAGATGTAACCACTATCCACGGTGTAACAAGCCCACCTTAACTTATGGGGTCGGACCACATTGTGATCCGAACACATTAACTATACTTTATCAAGATCAAGTTGGAGGACTAGAAGTGTTTGTAGATAACAAGTGGAAATCTGTTCAACCCAAGCGTGACGCTTTAGTTATCAACATTGGAGACACTTTCAAGGTACATTATTTCTTGCAACACATTACACATCATACTTAAACTTGTAACTGTTGAATGTATTTCTGTTCTAGGAGGTTTAGAATTATAAACATGTTTATAGGTGGGTTTTTAAAACACTTTTGTTTATAAGTGTTAAAGAGCGGATCACCTAGCAATAAAATTAGTTTTAAATTTTAAACCACCTAGACAAAGGAAAAATTTAGTAATTCTCTTTGTTTATTGATGAGATTGAATATGCAGGCACTATCAAATGGGAAGTACATAAGTTGTCTACATAGGGTAAGTGTGAACAACTACAAGCCGAGGTTGTCGTTGGCGTTCTTTTTGTGCCCAAAAGGAGATAGGGAGCTGAGAGCACCTCAAGAGTTGGTGGACAAAGATGAAAACAAGAAGTATCCTGATTTTAAATGGGAAGACTTTCTTCAGTTCACTCAAAAGAATCACAGGGCTGATGAAAATACACTTGAAGAGTTTAAGAACTGGATCATATCATCAAAAAATCATAATGCATAAACCTGGGAACTGAATTGAATGTTGTTTGCTAATGATATAATTTATTCTCTCTTGAAATATTCACTTAGTCGTTATTCTCTCTTTAGTTCAAATAATATATAGTTATTAAGGTTTTAATGTTTGGTTACACCTTTATATTTAAAAAGTGCATCATGGAGTTAAAAAGCTTAATTCAATTACATGATTACTATATTATGTCGTGTTTTCATATAGTAAAACTAGTTTGAACCTCGTGTGTTATACGGGTTTAGTCTTATACAGTACATAATTTCAAAATTTCTACAAAAAGTATTAACTGACTGAAAGTAAGTCACATATCTTACTTTTGAAAATTTAAAATTAGATACTTTAGTAAAACATGTTTTTTTTTATCTATAGCTTATTTACTCACTGTAATTATAATAAGTTTATATATAACAAATATAACAATACTATATTCAAACTAAAGAAAACATAATGCTCTTATTTAGGGTGTTTTTTTAAATAACAATACTATACGTAAATGTAACGTTTTTAATAAAAAAAGCAGATAAATTGGCTTCCAATATATATATATATATATATATTATAATCGTGGGGGAACTTGGTTTAAAAAGAAATAACTTTTTTTTATTAGAGACAAAAGTGTTGTATGAGATATTTGAAAGTTTAACTAATCTTAAAGTTTACAAAAGTATGCCTAAGTATTATTAGAGGATCAAAATTTAATTAATCTACCTATAATAATACATGACTAAATTACTGTCAAATGTCACTCTCTCAGTCAATCCACATCAACTCTGCCACGTGTCTTATCCTCTTTTACTCTCAGCAAAAGCATGCGGACTATCCATAAGTATTACCCGTACACCTTTAACTATTTCACAACCCGTATTCCACCGATTTGGCGCTACACAACCAAAACATCTTTCATCGTTTTCTCTCTTCCTCCAGAAACCCTCATCTTCGCCGCCGTTTCAGACATTCCGATCAACAAAACATCGACCCTAATCTCACTGCATCACTCTATCCTTCTCTCTGCTTTGTTCATCTCACCGTTAGAAATCCTACAAATTTTCAAATCAAATGTTCACTTCAATCATCTCACCGTCGTATGTTTAATTTCAATTTATCATTACGATTTCATCCTAATGATTCTCATTGTATTTATTTTGTATCGTTCTTTTCAAAGGTAGGGTTTGAAGATTTGAAAACACGGGTATCTCGCTGCTCTCAAATTTGTTCCATAATCGATATTAGATGGCTTCAAAATCGAAGATTGCACAAAACAAATGTGTGTTCGAATCACTGTGTATTTTAGTAGTTTAATTTGCTTTTGAGAAATGTATCTAAGTTCGTTTTGTTTATTTGAGTTTAACTAGGGTTTCGTTTCTTGCTTTTTGATTTCACGGCAGAGATGGGCTCACCATTCACCAAATGATGCAAGTGTGAATCTTGCTTCAGTTTTTGTAGGTTGCTTAACATAAGTGTTGCATATTTGTTACTTTTTTGGTTTATGTCACACCCTCAAAATCCACTAACGGAGTTTTACCGTTAAGTGTGTGACAAACCAGGACCTCAGTCATTAGTTACACCAAACAACACTATATGAATTTAAAACATAAGTGCCTCATTAAATGAGAAAAATTAATACATAGTTAGCATTTAAAAGTTGCGGAAGCGTAATCAAAATGTCTGAAATGGCGTGTGTACAGTGCATGTCCTTAGAGTTAAATGTATCAATAAAGTATGTCGGTGTAGGTAGCTAGTCTACAGTGCATGTCCTTAGAGTTAAATGTATCTGACCGAAGCTGACGTGTGTACACATTACGTGTATAGTTTGCCTGCTCTACATCCCAACAGGATGCACATGTAAGTCTGTTAGGCCAATTCAACACCCATTCGACAAGTCCATCTGTCGTGCTAGCGCGACTAGCCCGGGTGGGGTTTGTCAAACCCAGTAGTACTACTCAAAATTCCCCAGCTATTTCCCCAAATATTAACGGTCAACTAGGTATCTAGAGGACTTTCATGAACAAGAAAAGCAACTCTACTAGACATGTGAGATACAATATGTCATAATCTGTAAAAATTAGTTATACACATTTCTTTCCCATAAACGGTAAGAGCAATAGAAAAAGGTTCAGTGAACTCACCTTCGGGTGCACAGCTACGACCATCAGCAAGGTAATCGCAAACAAAGCATTCCTGCTACATGACATGTCTATAAGTGTGTGTTTTTGCAGGTATGTAAAACCCTAAGCATCCAAACAATTCAATTGTTTACTTGTGATTTGAAAAGTTTGACTTTTGACCAACCTTGACTAAAGTTGACTTTTGTTGACCCGATGATCACATGGTGATTTATTAAGTGTAGTTATGTTCAATTAGGTTTACTTGTTCACCTTAAGCTCATAAACACTTTACAAGACACATATGTGTTCTAAGACATGTTCTCACTACACAAACTCGTTAATAGATGTACATTCTTAACTACACATGTTTCATGCCCACACATAACTTCTTACATGTCTTAATCATAGCATGTATATATATATTTGCACATAAGCTTTCTACTTTTAGTAAAACATATCATACAACGCCATTTTCAAAATAATCATAGTTTATAGCATGTTGTTGCATCTCTAATAACATAGTAACATAATCTCAAGGCATCCTAGTCGTCTAAACTCAAAACACAACTCATACTTTCAATAAAGTTTCCTTTAATGGAAATCAGCATAGCTAAAATATATTACTACCAAACCACACGTGTACACCATATACACTAACTAAACAATTAGTCTTGGCATGCATATAACTCATCTACCATAACCCGTGTACATATCTTTAACATCTTTATAATCAAAGTTAGTATTAATATCCACTCACTATAACAAGCATACATCTCGCTTTTGAACCATGAATATGTCATAATAGAAACTATATAAACACACTCGCAATCTTATGTACCCATGATCATGTTTAAAACATACGTCTAGCAATTTCTCATGTACAAAAGTTAGTATTGATAGTAACTAATCAAACCGAGTCCTAATAATCATCCCTCAAGTCAATAATAATCATAATACATATTAACAAGCATGTTAGTATTACCCTCAATTCATCATGACATCCAATTTACAAGTTGCACACACGATATAGGTGAAACACATTGCAAGTCCATTTTTCAGAGTTTTCAGCTTTGTTAACCGTTTTTATGTTGTACAAAAACCAAACGAAACTAATATTTACAAGTCCTAAATTTCAAATATAGTTGCAATATTGTCTTAAGTTCATTTCTTATTCTATGACCTTTACTTGAAACCCAAAACAACTATTAATTAAAAATACATCTTTACATAAAGGTCAGAAAAACACCTGATTGCACACTATAAAGTTTTATAACATTTGGACGACCATACCATGGAATAAAAACACAATTCTTACCAATATAGAAAACTAAGACCTTAAGGTTTAATTTGATGTAAGAATCATCCAAGAATACGTTGTAATTATAAAGTTATGATCTTTTGAAGTTGACCCATTTTCTGCCCTGTTTTTAAGATTTGACATCTATTTTTGTAAAATCAAAAAGTCTAACTTAGGCTCAATAATGACCCATTTTAGTTTGGTTTTCAACAAGTTATGGTCCATGTAAAATCAGGTTACGAATCTGTCAAAATTATATCATCACCGGTTTTGTCAAAAACATGATTAAAGCAATATGATTAATATCTAAATTTCATTCTAATTATCATATTAGCACACAACTAATCATATTTCATAATGATCATGCATAAACATTCGTGTTCTTATACTTTCATATCAACCCTAATTTTCACAAAACAACAACATAGATTTTATTGACTACTAAATCATCAAAACATCAAATAAACCCAAAATCAATTTTCAATTCTCCATTAAAATCATCAATTGACAAATTTGGATGAGCTATGGTTTCTACTCCATCAATTTTCGCAACATATATGATAGTTTTAAGATCAAAACTTACTTGTATAGTGTCTAAAACTCCAAATAGCAAGCAAAATCACTACCAATTTGATCAAAAGCCACGAAAATCAAAGGGATTAGGGAGGAAGATGGATGAGCCAGAGGTTTTGGTGTATGGAAGGCTTATGGCCGTTTTTTTTCTTTGTTTAAAGGGATTAGGGTTTTTGTTTTATTAAACTTATTTAATTTCGTTAAAGGGTGGGTTTTTGGACTATCCATGGATCACCTAGATGATCCATGGGCTACCTTTTAATTAGAGTTTGTAAAACACAAGAAAAGTCCTTCCCTAGACTTCTTATAATAATAACTTTTGTTTTATAAAATTTACCGAATTCGACAAAACGTTTAAACCGGTGAAATACATGATTACCCGGAATTTTACCAACTAAACACACATGTTACCTAAGATATATATTTATTATGTTTATATATGTTAAATTCACCAACGCCCGGGTATTAGCTCGCGTAACAGATTGTTCATTTAATTCATCAAATTAAATGAAAAGTATAACTGTGTTAACGTGATTAACAGGATTTAGCTAACGGAGTTAACCTGAATTTGGCGGGTGTCACAGTTTATATGAATTGTAACATAAGTGCTGCATTTGAACATATTTGTTATGAGTAAAATAGACTACTATGGTTATAGTATAGTCTAATAAGATGTAATATGATTTAATATAGTAAACTTATATTTTTATTTTTAATATTCAAGATTCAAATTTTTGGAAGTTACCCGCTTATTATTTAGAGTAAACTACAGTTTTGGTTTCTTTGTTTTAATACCTATAAGAGTTTCAGTTTTACATTAACAGTTTTAGTCCTTGTGTTTTTATTTTTTACAGAAATGGTCCCGAATACTAACTTCATCCAATTTTACGTTAAGTCTCTCACTCGTGCCCCGTATCTAAGGGGTAAAAATGTCATTTTTCTCCCTCTTTTATCTAGGTCACATGTATGTTAACATTTTTATTCAGTCGCATGTCAAAAAGAGTGGGAGAAATGACATTTTTACTCCACATGTAAGGGAGACTTAATGGAAAATTGGACTTAATGGAAAATTGGATGAACTTAGTGTTCGAGACCTTTTCTGTTAGAAAATAAAAACCCAGAGACCAAAACTATTACGGTATGACTAAAACTATTAATGGTACTAAAACACAGAGACCAAAATTACAGTTAACTCTATTATTTATTTTGTTTGTTTTAAGTTTTAAATTTTGGATTACAAATCAATTCAACTAACTTGAAGTTAAAAAATAATCCAAAGAGAGCAATATCTAAAATTAAACGTATATAGTTAAATAAAATAAATAATGTATGTAAGTAAACGTTGATTATAATATATATATATATATATATATATATATATACTAGTTTAGTACCCGCGCTACGCTTGGGAACACAATTCAAGTGATGTTTTTAAGGGTGTTCATGATTGTTCAATTCAGTTTTGAGACAAAACCGTGGTAAAACGGAACACATAATATATTTGTAAAATTTAGATTTTTAGTATAGCAATATTATACTCAAATTAAAGAGAATAAGGTGCTTAGTTTTATAGTGTAATTTATTTTTTTAAATCATATAAAAATGTTATGTATATTTATAAAACATTGAGGTCTTTAATTATATTTTATTATTAACTTTATTCATAAGTTTTATTTTTAAACCCTATAAAATATAAACTGACTCACGTACACCCCTTGTAGTAAAGGGTTAAAAATATAAATACTCTTAAATTTTTCAAAATTCTCCAAATATTAGGGGACCAAAAATGTAATTAGTTTTATTATAATAATTTTATATACATATTTTAAATAAAAAATCATTATTGTGAAATAAACTCTCACATAATGCCACATAAGCTAAAAGCTTTGAAAAGATGCCACATAAGCTTTTTTTATTTTGCTAATATAGCAAAACAAAAAAATCCTATGTGGCATCTTCTCATAGCTTTTAGCTTATGTGGCATTATTTGAGAGATTATTTCACAATAATGATTTTTTTAAAAATATTTATATAAAATATATTATAATAAAACTAATTACATTTTTAGTCCCCTAATATTTTGGAGAACTCTGAAATATTTAAGAGTATTTATATTTGTAACCCTTAGTACAAGGGGTGTACATGGATAAAGTTAATAATAACTTACAATTAAAGACCTCTGTGTTTTATAAATATACATAACATTTTTATATGATTTTTTAAAAAATAAACTACACCATAAAACTAAGCACTTTATTCTCTTTAATTTAAATATAATATTGCTATACTAAAAATCTAATTTTAAAAAATATATCATGTGCTCCGGTTTACCACGATTTTGTCTCAAAACTGAATGGAACATTCATGAACATCCTTAAAAACATCACTTGAATGTTGCGTTTCCGAGCGTAGCGCGGGCACTAAACTAGTATATATATATATATATATATATATATATATATATATATATAGGGGAGGGATTTTCTATAAAGGGCCAAAACTCTAAAAAGGCTAAGAAGGAATCTGGGGCGTCGGATTATGGTGTTTAACGGCCCAGATGGACGCGGTGACATTTTTGTAATTATTTTGATGTTTTGGTTAAGCGCGAGATGGATTTGAGGGTAGCTTTGTCATTTTGCGTTTTTTAACGCCATGGTGTTTCTTAGATCCGTGTCTTTTCATGGTGTTTCTTAGCACTATCAAATGGGATCTATGT
Source organism: Tagetes erecta (assembly GCA_030867185.1). NCBI lineage: Eukaryota > Viridiplantae > Streptophyta > Magnoliopsida > Asterales > Asteraceae > Tagetes > Tagetes erecta. The sequence goes on from CM061486.1 coordinate 75,429,408, forward strand.
CTTCTGAATCATGGTGTTTTTTACGTTCGTAACTGATCACTAAAAACACCATGATTCAGAATGTTAATAGGTCGTTTTTGTTGACAGATCTCGTTTGGTAATGCTAAAAAACACCATGATTTAGTACTGATGGTTCAAATGTTAAAACGTCATGATTCAGAAGAACAGCGTCGTCGTGCAAAAAAATGTAAAAAACACCATGATTCAGTAGACCAGCGCCAAAAGCGTGAAATGACGATAAAAAAACACCATGATTTTGTACTGATAGTTCAAATGTTAAAATACCATAATTCAGAAGAACAGCGTCATCGCGTAAAAATGTAAAAAACACCATGATTCAGAATGTTAATAGGTCGTTTTTGTTGACAGATCTCGTTTGGTAATGCTAAAAAACACCATGATTTAGTACTGATGGTTCAAATGTTAAAACACCATGATTCAGAAGAACAGCGTCGTCGTGCAAAAAAATGTAAAAAACACCATGATTCAGTAGACAAGCGCCAAAAGCGTGAAATGACGATAAAAAAACACCATGATTTTGTACTGATAGTTCAAATGTTAAAACACCATAATTCAGAAGAACAGCGTCATCGCGTAAAAATGTAAAAAACACCATGATTCAGAAGAACAGCGCCAAGCGTGAAATGACGATAACGCCCCTCCGCGTTTTTTCTCCCTCAAGGACGCGTGTTTGTTTATGAATGGTTCCTACACTTCTTAGAGTTTTGAGCCTTTTTAGAAAATCCCCAATCTATATATATATATATATATATATATAGAGGGAGGTTCACCTACATAGTATTAGAAATCTAAGAAGGCTAAGAAGCAATAAGAGATTGACATGTGGCATCTAGGAAAATTAGGAGATGGGGTATTATAGTCATGCCTACTTTTTTAAATATTCTCTCTTCACATGCAAGTCACATGTCAATTCCCCCACTTTTTTTAAACGTTTATAACTTTTACATACGACATTATTTTTTTAAAAAAATTACACCATAAAAACGAGCATTTTTTTCTCTTTAAAACGCGTATAATATTGATATATAAAAAACGAACTTTTTTTCACATTTTTTCAGCTCATTGTGTCTTCCGTCAGATCATTGTGTCTTCCGTCAGGTCATTGTGTCTTTCATCAGGTCATTGTGTGATTGTGTCATCTGTAGGATTGTTGTGTCATTCATCGGGTCATTATGTAATCTTATTTGACAAGTATTACACAATGATCTAATAATAATTACACAATAACACACAAAGTATTTCAAAGATCTTGCTCTCACATCATCCTCCTTAAAAAATAAATAAACAAAACTTAAGAAAACTACTATTTTCTCATTGTGTCTTTTTTCATTGTGTCTTTTTTCATTGTGTCTAATTTAAAAAATAAAAAAAACAGTAATTTTTTTAATTTTTTATAATTTTTCGTTTATTTATTTTCTGAAAGAGGAATACATGGGGAACAAGGTCTCCGAACCACTTTTTTCAAATTTGATTTATATTGTGAGTTATAATTTTTTTAAAAGTGTCATTGTGTCTTTGTTTACCATTGTGTCATTCTCACACTTTGTAACAAAAAATTACTTTGTCTTTGAACATTTCTCAAACACATATTAACAATTTGTGAAACGGTGATAATTTCTAAACACATAAGATGACACAACAAATATTTAAAATAAGATGATATTACATAATGACTTAAGAATGAACCGATAAAAGTGATATTTCACTAGTTATAATATAACACAATCAAATGATATTATACAAGGACTAGACAAGTGCCGAAATTTTTTTTTATTTTTTATATATCAATATTATACGCGTTTTAAAGATAACAAAACGCTTGTTTTTTTGTGTAATTTTTTTAAAAAAATAATATCGTATCCAAAAGTTATGAACGTTTAAAAAAAAGTGGGGGAATTGGCATGTGCCTTGCATGTGGAGAGAGAAAGTCAACAAAAGTGGCTATGATGTACCCTTCCACCAATTTCTTTTCCTACAAATTGATCTCAACCATTAAAAAAAAGATCTAAAGGTCATAAATCCTTCTTAGCCTTCTTAGATTTTCAACACTATGTAGGATAACTCTCCTCTATATATATATATATATATAGGGAAAAGTTCAATGGGGAACCCCTTTTTTACCGGGGAACTAGGGAACACTTCTGGGCCCTTGGATCAACTAGGGTGGGGAACACCTACACCCTTCAATCTAGTGCAATGCACCTTCAACAAATAAAAAAAATGCGCTGTTGAAAGATTCGAACCCGCGTTTCTTTGTTGATCTTCCACGCGCGTTACCACTGAACTAACAATAACTTTTGTTAAGTTATTCGATTTTTTATTTCTTATGGTCTTTGTCGCAGTTTTGTTTTTGATTTTGTTTTATTTTTATTTTATGTTTTCCCTATTATTGTTTAACTCTAAGTGTTAGTTTTGGGATTAAGTTTTAAGACTTATAATTTATCTAGATTGGTATTTAATTTATTTTTTACTTAATTTATTTTTATTGACTTTGTTTTAATTTATATTTTTTGTTTTACTTATTGTTGTTTAATAGTTTCAAGATTTATTTTCAAAGCTCGAGCTTGGCTCGTTTATTATTTCATTATTTTATTAATTACTTTTAATATTTATTTTTGTGTATATTTATAGTTATATGTTTTATATATAACAAAATACATATTCTTTAAACTTTTTGTATCATTATTATATATATAAGTTTTCATATAAATATATCTTTAATATATTAAATAAACCATATAAGTAAAAAGCTCGTTAAGACTCGCGAGCCTACTTGAGCTTGACATGTGAAACTGGAAATCCTAACTTAATGTGTTTTTTAAGCTCGGGTTTGGCCTGAGCAAGATAAATTTCGGCTTGTTTCGAGCTTTTTATCATCCTGATCTCAAGTCACTCGCGAGTGGCTCGGATCATTTACTTAAGGTATAATTATGATTTTAGGTTTTAGTTTATCGTGTTAGGTTTTTTTTAGCTTTTAGGTTTATGTTTTGGGGTGGGTGTTTAGGTTTTTTGGGTGGGTGGGGGTTTAATACTTTTTGGCCGAGTGGGTAGGGAAAATTCAACTTCTTTTTAGTCTTTCGTAAGTAACCCTTCTGTCAATGGGAGAATTCACTGCCCTTCGTTGATGAATTATCAGTATTATTATCGCTAGAATTACATGCCCTAAAACTAGAATTACATGTCCTAAAACTAGAATTACATGTCTTAAAACTGGAATCACACATGTTTAAACTCAAGCCACATGTGCTAAACTTCAACTATGGAAATTTAATAAGTTTACAAACAAAACCTTAAACCACATGGGCTAAAAAAAAATCACATGTCCTAAAACTAGAATCACGTGTGGTAAATCTCAAACCATGCGTGCTAAACATCAACCAAGAACAATTAATAAGTTTACAAAACCTCAAATAACACATGCTATAAGTATGGGAGTTCAAAGTCGGGTATCCGGATTTCGGATACCCGAATTTTCGGACATCCGAAATTTCGAATAGTGAGTTTCACTATCCGTTTCCGAATCCAAAATTTCGGATACCCGAAAGTTCGGATACGGATTCGGATAGTATCCAGATATCCAAAAATTTTGAAATATATAAGTTTTCCTTTTTTTTTGTTATTAGCACATGTATTTGAGGTTACCACTTGCAATTCTAGTTTTAGCATATGTGATTTAAGGCTTAGCACATGTGATTTTTTATTTTTAGCTTATTTATTTGAAGTTTTGTAAACTTGTTAATTGTCTTTGGTTATAAGTTTAGCAAATGTGATATGAGGTTTAACACACGTGATTCTAGTTTTATCACATGTGATTTTAGTTTTAGCACATGTGGCTCTAATTTTAGCACATGTGATTTGAGATTTAGCACATATACTAATTTTGCACATGTGATTTGAGGTTTTGTAAACGTATTAATTGTCTTTGATTGAAACTTTAGCACATGTGATTTGAAGTTTAGTACTTGTGATTCGAGTTTTAGCAAATGTGATTTTTAATTTTTAGCACATTTATTTGAAGTTAGTAAACATGTTATCTTTCTTTATTTGGAGGTTTAGCACAAGTGATTTCAGGTTAGCACATGCGATTCTAGTTTTAGCACATGAGATTTAAGGTTTAGCACATGTGATTTTTAAATTTTAACAAGGTTTTGTAAACTTGTTAATTAATATGGTTGAAAGTACAACATATGTGATTTGAGATTTAACACATATTATTCTAGTTTTAGCACATGTGATTTTTAAGTTTTAGCATATTTATTTAAGGTTTTATAAACTTACTAATTGTCTTTGATTGAAAGTTTAGCACAAGTGATTTGAGGTTTAGCACATGTGATTTTAGTTTTAACACATGTGATTTGAGGTTAGCACATGTGATATAAGGTTTAGCACATGTGATATAAGGTTTAGCACACATGATTCTAGTTTTAGCACATGCGATTTTTAAATTTTAACAAGGTGTTGTAAACTAATTAATTGTCGTGGTTGAAAGTTAATCACATGTGATTTGAGGGTTTAGCACATGTGATTCAAGTCTATCACATGTGATTTGAAGTGCAACACATGTGATTTGAGGTTTAGCACATGTAATTCTAGTTTTAGCACATGTGATTTTTTATTTTTAGCATATTTATTTTAGGTTTTGTAAACTTGCTAATTATCTTTGGTTGGAAGTTTTGCACATGTAATTTGAGGTTTAGCACATGTGATTTGAGGTTCGCACATGTGATTCTAGTTTTAGCACATGTGTTTAAGGTTTAGCACATGTGATTCTAGATTTAGCACATGTGATTTTTAAATTTTAACAAGGTGTTGTAAACTAATTAATTGTCGTGGTTGAAAGTTTATCACATGTGATTTGAGGTTTAGCACATGTGATTCAAGTTTATCACATGTGATTTGAAGTGCAACACATGCGATTTAAGGTTTAGCACATGTGATTATAGTTTTAGCACATGTGATTTTTAATTTTTAGCATATTTATTTTAGGTTTTGTAAACTTGCTAATTATCTTTGGTTGGAAGTTTATCACATGTGATATGAAGTGAAATACATGTGATTTGAGATTTATCACATGTGATTTGAGATTTATCACATGTGATTTGAGATTTACCACATGTGATTCTAGTTTTAGCACATGTGATTTAAGTTGTAGCACAAGTCATTTGTCGTTTAGCATATGTAATTTGAATTTTAGCACACTTATTTGAGGTTTTATAAACGTATTAATTGTCTTTGGTTGAAACTTTAGCACATTTGATTTGAGGTTTAGCACATGTGATTCTACTTTTAACACATGTGATTTTTAATTTTTAGCACATTTATTTGAAGTTTTGTAAACTTGTTAATTGTCTTTGGTTGAAAGTTTAGCACATGTGATTTGAGGTTTAGCAAATGAGATTCTAGTTTTAGCACATTTGATTCTAGTTTAGCACATGTGATTTGAGATTTATCACATGTGATTTGAGATTTATCACATGTGATTCTAGTTTTAGCACATGTGATTTAAGTTGTAACACAAGTGATTTGTCGTTTAGCATATGTAATTTGAAGTTTAGCATACTTATTTAAGGTTTTATAAACGTATTAATTGTCTTTGGTTGAAACTTTAGCACATTTGATTTGAGGTTTAGCACATGTGATTCTACTTTTAGCACATGTGATTTTTAATTTTTAGCACGTGTATTTGAAGTTAGTAAACTTATCAATTGTCTTTGGGTGGAAACTTAGCACGTGTGATGTGACTCATTTAACCCATTTATCCAAATGAATCAAATAATTTAAGGGTTGTAAGTTGGTTGTTGTGTAAGTCGGTTAAAGATAACATACTTATTATTTGGGTTTACGTATGACAACTAAGTATATTGGTTTTAATTAAAAAAATGTTATAATAAACTATATACTTACTGAAATTAATATCATATAGCACGTTATTCAGATCACATTCAAGTATAGCAAACGTAAAATATATAAATACTTAGATTTGAAAATGTAAAGGTTTGAAAATGTAAAAGTTAAATTTTAAAAAAGGTAATACGTAAAATTATCCTATTATCATATATATTGATAATACAATGGTTTTGAATAGTGTCAAATTAGTCCTTTCCACCGGGCATTCGTTGTCAACGTTTTATAACTAGGTGAAAATGACTTTCTTTATGCTAAATCTAAAATCACATATGCTAAAATATACCAATCGACATTAATCTTTTTTATTTATATAAATTTCAAGTTTAAAACATGCGTTTCTAGTTTTTAGCGCATGCGATTCGAAGTTTAGCACATGTGATTTGACGTTTTGAACATGTGATTTTATGTTTTAGCACATGTGATTTCGAGAAACCTAAACCCAAAAGCTTAACCCAAAAAACTTAATCGTAAAACTAAACTTAAAAACTATACCTTAAAGTTAAACTCTAAAAGATAAAACGTAAAATTAATAAACATAAGCAAGTAAAAAACAATTAATAATAATCAACGAAACTAATGATAATAATATTAATGAATCGGAAATAATAACAAGTTAATGTTATAGTGTAGTGGTTTGACCATTTTGTTTGTGAGTTGCGTACCTAGCGTCACGAGTTCGAATCCCACACTCAACCCGTCGCTTACCAAAGAAGCTAAATTTTGGGTTGTAAACAAGCCCAGCCCGAACTCGTTAAGGCTCGAGTTCGGCTTGTTTTAGTCTAACAGAGCTCGATCTCAACGCGTTAGAAATTTTTCAAGATCAAGCTCGGCTCGGCTCGTTTAGTATTTAAGTATTCTATATACAAATTTTATATTTAATTTATACATATTTATAATCACACATCTTATATATAACAAATACATATTATTTAATCTTTTTTAACATAACTTTATAGATATTTTTTATTATATTTATGAAGATATATTTATAAAACTAAATAAAAAAATATAAACAAAAAGCTCATTAATGTTCGACTCGAACGAGCTTTTACCGAGTCAATCTCGACTTGACTCATTTACACCACTAGTTAAAATCTAAATCGTAAGATTTAAACAAAAAATAACACTTAAAGCTAAATAATAATAGGTAAAATAGAATTAATAAAATTAAAACAAAATTAATAAAAAAAAAGTTATGACAAAAATGTTAAATAAAAATTAGATTAATTATAAATCTAGAAAAAGTCTAATATAAAAACTAATCTTTTTAATGTGAAACAATAATAAACTAATAATCAAACAAAACAAAAAAAAAATGAGAAACTAATGTTTAAGTTTTGAAAAGTCGATCTTAGACACAAGGCAGCAGCGTGGTCTAGTGGTAAAACGCGTCCGGAATACCTATGTGGTCGCAAGTTCGAATCTAGCAGGCGACGCGATTTTTTTAAAATTTTTTTAAAGTGAAATGTATACGATTATGAGGGTGTAGGTGTTCCCCACCCTTAGATGATCCAATGGTCTAGAATTGTTCCCCTAGTTCCCCATAAAAAAGGGGTTCCCCATTGAACCCTCCCCTATATATATATATATATATATATATATATATATATATATATATATATAGGAGATGTATAACCTAGAAACCTTGTTTTATTGAGCAAACCCTAGAAACCTTGTTTGTGGTCTAAAATTAGCCACATCCCCTATTTTCACATATTTTGTCTTTTTGCCCTGAAGGACATAATAGACATTTTGCCACACTCATCATCCCAAGATCTGACCCATTAATTCTACTCTATCAACTATCCTATCTTCAAAATTCAAATTTCCAATATTAAAGATCTCAAGATCCTCTCTCTTTACAATTGTCTTTTTCTTTTTCTCATTTTTACTCGTTTTTCTTCTAGATCTGTGCTCTTTTTTGCCTTGTCAATCCCTTATTTTTCTTAGATGCAAAGGCTAGTTTAGATCCATCGTCTTCTTTTCCGTTGTTCATATCTGACTGTTGATCACCTGGGATACGAGTCCCGATCGCCACCAGGTAAGAAGGTTCGCCTAACTACGAGTCACCGGAACTCTTACAGAGTAGTTGCCGGAAAACATGTTCATGACCATCAAGATGGAGCTGACCGAAAACGATGACGGCGATGGTGACGGTGATTCAGACGTGTTCTATTGCATCGGAGATGACCGGAAACGATGACGGCGATGGTGACAGTGATTCATCGAAGGCTTCTTCTTGCTTCGTTCATGGATCTGGTTAGTTACGAAATTGTTGTCGTCTTGTTTCAGATTGATTTTTTAAATATTTTGAACTGTTTTCATTATTCGTAAAGATCAATACAGTGGCATGATATAATGATTTTGATTTTTGGAATTTTTGCATAGCTTATGGCTACCAATGTATCATGGTTTTTATGCTTGTATATAAATCATTATAGCTTCTTGATTAATGATTTTTAATTGGGTTATTAATTATTATATACACAATTCAAATGCCTTTTACAGTGGTTTTGAAAATGGTTTTAAAGGTGTTTCATAAATATAACTAATTGGAATTTAATATATTTATGTCGATTAATCAGATTTTTTATTTGGTATTTCATCTATACCGGTTTTAAAAGCTCTAAATATATATATTTGCATTTGAATTTTGATTTCTCATTTACACCGGTTATATCACAGTTTTAAAAAGTCATGACCAAAAATAACTATCAATATTATTTAAATATATTTTATATTTTAATTTTAGTGTTTCATTTTACACCGGTGATTCAACCGGCTTATAAAGCTTGGACCAAATACAACCCTATCAAATACAACCATGTATTTTTTAATATTTCTATTTTTTTTTTTTAATTTGTGGTATGCTTAACAACACATTTTTTTTAACAAGCGAACAGTAGTGAGAAAATGTTATTAATAATAAGTTTGTGTTTTTCTTAACAACACGGGTTTGATTATAATAAAATTACATTTCAGTTTAAATATGTAACATGATGTAACACATATAATAAATGTAACTTTGCTTTATTGGTTTTTTAATCTTAGCTAAATATGTAACATGTTTTATAAATATTTGATTTTTTTAGATTCAAATATATAACACGATGCACTATAATATGTAACATGATGTAACACATGTAAAATGCTTAGATTGACACTTAATCCATCTTTTGATTTTAATAAAATGTGTAACACGATGTAACATACATTCTATTTAGTTCTCAGAATAGTGTTTAATTTTTTTATTCTTACACTTTTATATGTAAGTTATGTAACACTACGTCTGAACTGAAATATAACACGATGGTGTTACATATGTTACATCGTGTTATATTATGTTACATATTTTATTAAAAATTGAAAAAATTACATGTGAGTACAGACGTTATGCTACATTGTGTTACATATTTTATTAAAAAACAAAACTGGATGGATTAAGTATCAATTCAGACATGTTACATTATGTTACACATTCTATTAAATCTGGAAAAAAAATTACGTTTGTTCAAACGTAATGTTATATATGTTAGATTGTGTTGCATATTTTATTAAAAACTGAAAAAATGTACATGTTAGTTCAGACGTAGTGTTACAGATTTTATCAAGCATGTGGAAGCATGTATGAAGCATGATTGAAACTATGTAACACTATGTATGAACTCACATGTATTTTTTTTATCAATTTTAATAAAATATGTAACACATGTAACATGTCTTGAGTGAACGTAATTCATTCAGTTTTGTTTTTTAAAATAAATATGTAACAAGATGTAACAAACGTAATCCATTAATTTCTGTTTTAAAAAAAATATAACACGATGTAACAAACGTAATCCATGGAGTTTTGTTTTTATATAATATGTAACACGATGTAACAAACGTAATCTATTCAGTTTTGTTTTCTGAAAAATTATGTAAAATGATGTAACAAGATTTAACATGTATTGGACTTACACTTTAATCCATCTAGTTTTGATATTTAGAACTTTGTAATAAACTGAAATTGTGATGTATATATTAAGGGCATATATTTTTTATGTAACACGAGGTAACATATGTAATGGTTTTTATGTAACAGTATGTAACTTATGTGATTTTGCTTTATTGGTTTTTTAACTTTAAGTTAAATATGTAACAATATGTAACTTTGATTTTTTTTAAATTCAAATATGTATACGATGTAACATATGTAACTGATTTTTTATAGATCCAAGTATGTAATACGATGTAATAAAATATGTAACACGATGTAACATATGTAACTTGTCAGATTGGCACTTAATAAAATATGTAACACGATGTAACATGTATGACTGAAGCTTAACCATCTAGTTAATTTTGTTTTTAATAAACTATGTAACATGACGTAACAAATGTATTAGTTATTTTTTCAAGTGTTTTTAACCATCTAGTTTTGTCTTTGTTATTCGAGTGCTTGACATACGTACCGTTTAGTTTTCAACAAGTTATTCAAATTTCAGTTAAATATGTAACAATATGTAACTTATGTGATTTTACTTTATTGTTTTTTTTATTTAAGTTAAATATGTAACAATATGTAACTTTGATTTTTTTTATTCAAATATGTATACAATGTAACATATGTAACTTTCATTTTTTTCAAATCCAGATATGTAACACGTTGTATTAAAATATGTAACATGCTGTATTAAAATATGTAACACGATGTAACATATGTAACTTGTCGGATTGACACTTAATCCATCTAGTTCTTTTTTGTAGGTAAAGGAACTTTTGTATCAAAGATGAAGAGATTATCAAGAAACGAAGCATGTATGAAGCATGATTGAAACTATGTAACACTATGTAACAAACGTAATCCATACAGTTTTGTTTCTTAAAATATATGTAACACGATGTAACAAACGTAATCCTTCAGTTTTTAATAAAATATGTATCACGTTGTAACATATGTAACACGATGTAACAAACGTAATCCATGAAGTTTTGTTTTTATATAGTATGTATCACGTTATAACATGTGTAACATGATGTAACAAACGTAACATGTCTTGAGTGACACGTAATCCATTCATTTTTGTTAATATGTAACAAGATGTAACAAACCTATCAACCAGTGTAACAATGTGTAACACACGTATCAGATAGTATCAATCAAATTAAAAAAGTAGGAGAGAGAAATTATAAAGTATGTGAGAGAAATTATATTAAATAGAAAAGTAGGAGAGAGAAATTATATTATATTAAAAAGTATGAAAGAGATTGTACTTTTGTACTTGAGAGATGAAAAAAGGAGGTGATGTGTTAAATGACCAAACAACCCTTTTGGTACTTTTTAATAATAAAAAAATTCTTAAAAAATCAGACTTAATGAGAGCCATTGATCTTGTTAGATCAATGGCTATGATAGGGTTTTCAAGGTTTTCTTAATAATAGTGGGTTTCCATTCTAGCCATCCCCTATATATATATATATATATATATATATATATATATATATATATATATATATATATATATGATGAAGTTCATTTGAGAAGACTCATATATTGCGGAAAAAAGAGAAGAAATCTAAATCATTAAAAAAACTTGTTAATGGTTTAATTTTTTATTTTTATTTTTTCTAAAATCACTTTCCTACACACAAATGAGTAATGTATAAACTAAAAAAAACATTAAATTTTTTTACGTTTGTATTTTTAGCGTTATAAGTTAACCTACACATGTGTAAATTATGTGTAGGTAACATAACCTACATACACTACTAGAAAATGCACATGCGAACAATGACACACGCTAATTTATGACATGTAGAAGCGTGTGTTATTAAAAGAATGTCATCATTTGCTGAATTTTGAAGTAACCATGATATAAATTTATGTATGTCATCCTTTTATTGTCATAAAAAAAACACGCGGATCTTTTCTTACCCGCCTTGCAACTCGGATCTTTTATAAGTGATATGCTTCCACGTTGAAACATAAGCCATGTTCATTCTCTTCTACATCGCTCACCTTCTCCGGCTCTCACCACCACCACCATACCGACGAGCACATCCACCGCCACTTCCGACGACCTGTCCACCACAACCGCCTGCTACTCTATCTATTAGAAGCCTCAATTGCAGATAACCTCCATCATCGATCTCATTACACAGTAGTTAGTTAATTAGTAGTTAAAGTTGTTTGGTTCCGGTGCATACCAGGTGTTTGATGAAATGTTTTAAGTTTTAATTACTGAGTTACGGTTTGATACTGCGTTAGGGTTTGATACTTTGATAGTTAGTTAATTAGTAGAAGGATTTGATTATGATTCGATTTTAGGGCAGTGTTGTGAGATGCCTGTAGGATATGTGCAATTGCCTGTAGGAATTGCAGGTCCGTTGTTGTTGAATGGATGTGAGTATATGGTGCCAATGGCTACTTTTGAAGGTTGTTTAGTTGCGAGTACGAATAGAGGTTGTAAGGCGATTTTCGCTTGTGGTGGAGCACGGGTGATGCAATGGGAATGAACATGGTTTCAAAGGGTGCTCAAAACGTGTTAGATTTTCTTCAAAATGATTTCCCAGACATGGATGTAATTGGTATATCTGGTAAGTTTCCATTTTGCTAAAATGGGATATGCCAAGATATCTGAAAATGTGCAATCCACCTGCCTTTTCTCATTTTTGTCTTTTTGACCTGTAAGAATGTCTTTTTCACACATCATGAATACCTGGCTTGTTTTAATTATTAAAATAACAAATAAAAGATGGAAAAATCTAGTAGGTAGTATCATGTTCTACTTATATCTTGAATCTTATATATAAGTGTTCGTGTTGTTATCAAAGATGTTGGAGCTATTCTATATCTGTTGGCTTAAATCTTTTATATGCAAACACTAGTTTCATGCTAATGAAAGTTTATATTTATACACAGCTACAATGACTAGAGAAAATCAAGGAGATGCTGCCTCCAGAATCCAGATGTTCGTCTTGCAAGAGATACTCAAGATCTTTTGATCGAGTATTGTGTAGGTAAGATCCTTGTCATACTTTAGATCGAGTGTCGTGTTGCAATGATAACTCACTGCATTATTATCTAGCTTATGCCAGGGAGTTCTCTAATTCATTTTTATGTTACCGATGTTAATTAAGAACACAAATCCAGATAGTCAATTGAATGTGATGCATATAGAATTTGAGTTGAAGTGATATGGAATTAAAAGTTAGCACCACTAAAGTGACTGATCTTTTGACATTTGTTTCTTTAAGTAGTTTTTGGATTCATTTATTGTGTTTTAGAACATAAAGAATCATGATTTGTAACTAATGTTGTGTTCGATCTACAATTTTCAAGTTTAGAGTATTATAGGTGGTTATCAGTGATACATAATTGATAAAGAAGTTTAGCTAGGTAAGCCTGAAATTAATGATACTTAGTAAGCACAATTGTAATGAAAGAAATATAAGATACTGATATTTAGTTCAAGCAAAAAGAACTTTTTTTTCATGTTTTTCGTATGATTGATTTGTGTAATATTCATATAACCATAACCATAACCATAACTATTTTAATTATGTACAATGCATATATGAGAAAATAAGACCAAGTAAACAAAGCATAAAATAAACAATAATAAAATGAAAATAAACTTGCTTAACCACATCATCATCCAGTTGCCATAACACATTAGCAGTAGACAATGTTGCCAGTTTTTCAGTAATATGGATCGAATATTCACACGTCAATGATAAGACATTCTTTAACATATATACGATCTAATTTGTTTGTGAAATTTAGTAAACAGACCAAGACTTCAGCTGAAATTCAAACCCATTGTAAACAAGCTTAAATGCCAACAATACTAGTTCATCCTAGTAGTCAAGCTTTTAAACACATCCCAGTAGGACAATTTTGACAGGTCAATAGGTCGTGGAGTTGAATATACATGTTCGATATGGTTTATTAAATTCAAATTAATAGGTCAAGGTCATGGGTCATGTTTTGAGTTTGTTTTCTCTATCTACTGTAAATGTTTGTTTCCATCAGGTAAATGAAAAAGTTAAAGCAGTAAACTTTTTTCTTCTTCCTCTCTGTACATGTGACTTTTGTGTATGTGTGTTTTAGAGGCCTGAACCAACAATAATTTGTTAGATTTTATATAAATGAAAGTGAACATATTTAGGTGACATATAAATAAGTTTCAAGCTTCAACAATCAAGTGGCTTTAATTGAAAAAGTTTTAACAGTTTTCATTATTTTCAATTTTTGCAGGATCATATCACTCATGTCAACTAGTCTGCAGGTTCTTATACAACATATAAGCTTTCAACTTAATGATTATTAAGGTAACTACTTCTATTTTAGTTCTGTAACATTGTTAATTGTTTCTTTTTCTGCCATAGTTTTTGTGTGCAATATATAGAATGTTATTACAATTGTGCAATATATAGAATGTTATTACATAGCTTTATATTTAAAGTCAACTGGGTCAACACTTGGGTGAGTAATGGTTTTGGTCTTTTGCTTATGTAATGGTTATGGTTATATTTGCATTAATTGTTAAATTGGAGCATTAATTAATGATAGACTTATTTGACCTTAGCTAGGCTTTAATTATAAGCGAGGCGATTGAGTTTGATCATTTGACTCATTTTAGGAGGGAATTTGTGATGCCACAAAAGCTAATGAGGAAATTGTAAATTTTTTTGGATCTTTTATGTTTCCGAGATATGGAAAAGATTTAGCATGTTCTTGATTGAAGCTTATGATGGATGTGAGTTGATTGAGAAATGTCCTTTGGCCGTTTGTAGGGATATTGTTGTTAATTAGATTGATAGATGTTTGGTGGTTATGTTACAACATGTTATAATTAGATTGATAGATGTTTGGAGGTTATGTTACAACATGTTATCGGATTAATTGGAAATTATCGGATTAATTGGAATTTTAAACTGTGTAGTGTCCATGTCAGCCGGGAAGTACCGAATGTGGCTATTATGTGATGAAGTTCATGAAAGAAATAGTTGATAAAGGAGTTGAAATACTCGTTGATGACAATGTAAGTATTATAATTTTTAGATACCCTTTTGTATTATTGACCATCTCATATGCAAGTGTCTTTGGTGTTATTGACCCATCTCATATGCGAGTGTCTTTTGTGTTATTGACCCGCGCGTCTCATATGTGAGTGTCTTTGTTGTGTTATTGACCCGTTTCATATGTGCCAATATGATTATTGTTTTAAGATTTTGTTTGTTTTGTTTTTTTTAGGTTGGAGGAGGAAAAGATGAATACACGGATGCGGATATTGATGGAGTTCGGGAAAAATGTTCTAGTTTTGAAGCAACTATTATTTTTAGGTTATATAGATATATTGATAAACGAACACTTTAGGTGTCGAAGAATATATTGACAATGATTTTTGTTTTGATTATAAAATGAATAGTTTTAGTTTATATGAATTTTATTATGAAATGCATTTGTTTTTGTTATATTGTTTTGGTCATTATGCATCGAGGGTAACCTAGTAATTTGACAAAAAAAATTAAACAATTAAAACCATGACACGCAATAATAGATGTCGTAATTGTTTGTCGTAATTGTTTGTCATAATTGTTTGTCATAATTGTATGTCATAAAAATATGACATACAAATGGATGTCATATTTATTTTATGACATGGGCTTCCTTAACACACTTTTGAGTGTCATGTATACCCTTTAATGACACGCATTGCGTATCATTAAAGGCCCTTTTTCTAGTAGTGATATGACTTCAACATGTGTAAGTTTAACAAATAAACAAAATTTATCAAATTTTATTTTTTGAATATCAAATTTGATGAATAAATATTGCAATTTAATCATTTTTCTACATGTTAAAAAAGATTTTTTTATTGAAAAAATGAAGAATTTAGTAATTTCTTACACTTCTCGCAATATTTACTCTTCCCACATGAACTATGTGTATATATATTAGCTTAGAAATCGTGTGTCACACGTGGTTTCATTTAAAAAATTACAATATATTCTATAAATATGATCGTTTAATATTAAGAACTATGTAGAGGTGGCAAATTCAGCATGTTTACAAACAAATTGGTCAAGCTGGTTGATGTTTAATCTATTATAGTCAAATGGGTTATACTAAAAGTTTTAAGTACAAAAGAAAATCCCCAAGGCAATCAGTTTGCAAATCACTCTAGTTCCTTACATGCCATGCTCTTCATATATACTTGTTTTAGACAAAACAATTTAACATAGTTAGGGCCATTTTGCCAGTTGCCACTACTAAAACATAGTCAGTGATTTCTTTGCAACCTCAGCCAATTTGTTTTTATGCACACTATATGAATTCAACAGACCTTTAATGAAGCAAAGACCGCTAGTTATATAAATCATATACACAAATGGATCAATTTAGCAACAAACCTTTATTGGATATCCAAACAAACTAAAATCTCAATTTTATTTTTAGTTTGATATCATTCTTGGCAACTACCATAACCATGCATATTATTCTTCCAAAATTAGGGCCTCTTTACAGTGAGCATTATTAAAAGTTGTCCGTGTTGATTTCAACTATTTTCCCCTAATGTACAGTTTTACAAAAGGCCACCTTGCATCACAACTATTTACCTCTCTAATGTACAATTTCACAAATGTTGTTACATACTTACATTGTATGAAAAGGTAAGAAGTTGCATCTTGTTAGCACTCAAACATTTATGTTATTCAACACGTAATAACTTGTAGCCAATCAACACTCGAACATTCAAACTTTAAAAGAAAGAGTAAGAAGTTGCAGCAAGTTAGTCCATCTATAGTCCACGAATCAATTTACATTCGCAATTTAGCTACATAAGAAGTTGAAAAAAGGTCAAAATTTAACATAAATGAGATCTGGTGTTCGACGGCAGTTATGAATAACAAGTAATACCACATTCATTATTATTAGAATTTATTTCCTATTGTTAAAAGAGAATCTCATGTTTTCTTACTTTTGGAATAAATTGCCAAAAAGTCATTGGGTTTGTACCATTTTGATCGCTTTGGTCCTTCATTTTTTTTTCTTGCCATTTTGGTATTTGGTTTTGTAAAAAATTGTCATTTTCGTCAACGTTTTCTATTAGTTTTCTCTCAAATTACCGAAATACCTTTTTTTTATTAAACTGCCGTTTTTTTCCTTTTCAAAACTACTTTCTGCCATTTTGGTCATTTTCCCAACTTCTATCAATTTGGTTTTTTTTTACAACGTCGGCCGTTTTAGTCATTTTTTCAACTTTCATCTTTGAAATCATCTTCATCTCAAGCAATGTGATGACAACCGCTCCACCATGACACTCTCTTCCACTGTAAAACATTATATAAAACATAAACAAAATGCTAAACACCAAAAGAAACAAAAAAAATCGAAGACTCAATTAAAATAAGAAAACGGTTAATTTTTAAAATATGTAATAATCACAAAAGATATATATAACTTCAACTCTAAACGTTATTGTTTATTAGTGTCGGTCTCAATCACAGATATAAGAGAAGAAAAATTTATAATAATGACATTTAAACAAGCTAAAAAGGGACTCAAAATTTTACTTTATTTAAGGCCTAAAAAACGATTGAGTCGTCCATGCTCCCCTAAAGAGGAGAAAAAAATGGGTTGCTTGATGGTGGTGGTGGTTGGGAGGTGGACGAAGGGAAGTGATATTCAATAAGATTTTATATTTGGATGGGGTGTGTAGCGACCGAGAAGACGAAGGGATTGGTCAATGGAGGTGACATCAGTGGTGTGTTATGAAGAAGGTTTGATGTTGTGTTTTGTAAAAATAATAATAATAATAATATCAATATCAATAATCAAATTGTCATTTTGGTCTTGAAATATAAAATAATTGTCATTTTAGTGTTTGGTTTTGTAAAATTTTGTCATTTGGGTCCCTGAAATGTAAAATGACTATATTACCCTTAGATTTAACGGATAAATCTAGCAGACGTTGAAGAAAGGACCAGAACGACAATTTTTTACAAATGCAAACTCCAAAATGGCAAGAAAAAAAACACAAGGACCAAAGTGGTTAAAACGGTACAAACACATGGACTTTTTTAGCAAGTTACTCTTACTTTTGAATGCCCTTTATAAATCAATTTACCATATAAAATATAACATGGAGTATGCCATACCAGGGGCGGAGGTATTAACATGTCAGGGGTAGCCCGGGCTAACTTTTCGCGCCAAGAGAAAAAAAAATTCCCGTTTTACGTTTGGGCTACCCCTGAAAACTTAGAAGGATACCCCTGAAATCCTGAATCCAATACATTATGTAGCCCAACTATTTTTAAAACTTTTATTAGTCCAAGCCACAAAGCCCAAGTTATGTTAAAAATAAAAAAAATAATAAAAAAATATGGCTGATGGGCTGCTACTAGGCTGATTAGCTGATCTGTTGCCTGTTGGGCTGGTATAGACTTGGATTGTTGGGTCGAAAATCCAGTTGACACAATCATACAAAGCCCATGCATCATTGTTGTTAGCTGATCTGCTGATTCAAAGAAAAAAAAACACAGTTGCTACTGCTCTGCTTCCCTGAATGAGTGAAGGCCTGAATCCGCTGTTAACCACCAGCCCTCCGCTGTCGCCGCCAGCCTCCGTCATCTCCGCCAGCCCCCGCCACCGCCACTGTTAACCATTAACTCCCTCAAATTCTCCATATTTCTAGGTAAGTAGATATTATTGTCATTTTTATTGTTTAGGGTTTTAGTTAAATTTGTTTAATTTTTACTCACATATATAATCTAGGCTAGATTATTGAGTTTTTGACTTATTGTTATTGAATTAGGATGAAAAGACAACCACCAAAACAAGTTCTTATTGGCAATTTTTTAAAAAAAAATGTCAAGATAAAGAGAGTGTTAATGTTGGTGAAAGTAGTTCAAATGTTGATACAAATTTGGGTGTTGATAGTGATGTTAGTCCAACTATGCCGGATATTGTTAATGATGAAACTCCGGATAGTACTAATAATATTTGTCAAAGTAGCTCAAATCTTGGTCCAAGTATGTCTTCAACTTCATTTCATTCAAGATCAACACTAATTGATTTGAAGGATCTTCCTTCGGATCCCGTTGATAGGTCACCTATTGATAGTTATCATCCTAATCAAATAGATGAGATAAGACGAACATATCTTGTTAAAGGGCCTTCTCAACCTATTAGTCATAACTTTGCATCTAAAGAAGTTTATGGTAAAAATAGACGTTTTGTGAAAGATTGGTTAGCGGAATTCTCATGGATGGAGTATAGTACAAAAGCGGATAAAGCATATTGCTTACCTTGTTATTTGTTTAAACAAAATGTTGGTAACATGGGTGGGGGAGGAACTTGGTCAACTAAAGGCTTTTGTGATTGGACTAAAAAGGGTGCTATAAGAGATCATGTTGGCGGGGTACGTAGTTTGCATTATAAGACGGCGCAAAAGTGTGATGATCTTATGAAACCGAAACAATCTATTCATGAGGCATTCAATAAGTTGAGTAAAGAAGAAATGGTTGCAAATCGGACTCGATTAAGTGGTTATGTTCAGAGTGTTAGATTTTGTTTACAAAAAACACATGTCCATTTCGGGCTCATGATGAATCGGAAAACTCTCGTTCTCCAGGTATGTTTCTTGCAGTTTTAAAATTGATTAGTGCCAATAACCCGGATATTGGTAAGTACACATTAGGGAATGCAAAAAAGAATAATAAATTGACATATCCAACAATACAAAAAGAGATTATTGAATGCTTTGCGAAAGAAGTCACCAAAATAATTTGTGAAGAAATCAAAGATGATGTGTTTGGGTTGCTAGTTGACGAGTCAAGTGATGTATCTTTAAAGGAACAAATGGCTGTAGTAGTGAGATATGTTGATAAACTTGGAGCTGTGAAAGAGAGTTTTATAGGAGTTGTTCACGTGACAAATACCAATTCCTCTACTCTTAAAGAAGCCATTCTTTCTTTATTAGCAAATAACCAATTGAGCATAGATCATGTAAGTACTAAATTTCATTGTTTCATTATTAAAACTTTAATAGAGATTATTTGATTGCTTTTTATAATTTATTTTTGTTTAAACAGGTAAGGGGTCAAGGGTATGACGGAGCAAGAAACATGCGAGGGAAGTTTAATGGATTAAAATCTTTGATTTTAAGAGATAACCCATCAGCACATTACATACATTGTTATGCTCATCAAATCCAGTTAGTAATTGTGGTTGTTGCAAAAAAAACATGAGGGTGTCAAAACTTTTTATGGCTATCTTTCCATTGTTGTCAATACGGTTTCTGCTTCGTGCAAACGGAAAGATATGTTACGAGAAGCAAAAAAAGAGAGCGGAAAAAGAAATCCTTAAAGGTGAACTTAAGACTGGAAAAGGATTAAACCAAGAGGTTTCACTTGCACGAGCCGGCGATACACGGTGGGGTTCTCATCATAGAGCAATCATAAGTTTGCTTAGATTATTTCTGGAAGTTGTTGTGACATCTGCCCCGAACCCGAATCCGGATGCCCGATTCAAACCCGAAGTTGTTTATCTTTTAATTGTAATTCGTATTTGTTTCTACGAAATGTAACGTTCATTAAAATTATGAATAAATATGTCGAATCTTTACGTTATTCTCATCGTATTTAATCAATCGTGTTATATCTTAAAATATTTAAAGTATACTAAATAATCACTATTTATATTATCTAAATCCAAAAATATATATATAGTGCTTTATAAAAGAAAATTTAATAAAAACGTCAAAAAAATAACGCTGCTAAGTCTCGAAATAGTCTTTTAATGACTTGAACGAACGAAAACTATAAAAACGTTACTTATATAATCGTTACGTTTCAACTTGGTTAAGTGAGTTAATTAATATAACTTATAATCTAAACTTTGTGTCTAAAGTGTAAATCTTGAAACTTAAATTAAAGTTATAAACTCAAAGTTAAGAAAACTTGAAACCACAGGGAATAAAGCTGTAAAACCTTATAAAAACCAACCCCCCCCCCTGATGCACGCGAATCCGGCCAGCATTTCCGGCCACAACTCTTTTTCCGGCGAGACAAATTTACGCGTTTTCGCCAGTTATCCAATCAACTAAACTTTCCAAATCCTCCATGGTCTATTTTCGAGCAGATATTGAATGTCAATCACGCGGTTTAACAGTCCATTGACTCGTTTGTTTGAAGATTTGAAAATCAAAATCTCATTTCCGTATTTGAGCCGAAATCAACAATTAAACTAGTTTATACCACTCCTTACCTTCCGTCTAACACTGCGCATCATCACCACCTCTCGTATTTTCTCTGCAAACCAACGAATCATCAACTTCAAACTTTTCCGCCGACTTTTATCAATCTCGACCTTCGGAGCATCAATCCGGGTAATCTCTGTAACCATTATCACCCTCTTGATCATTTGAATCTATCTAACATATCAATTCTGTCTCATTTTAGTTTCTAATCCACCAAAAACCTCAAGAACAGTCGCCCCATTTCTCCTTCTCAAATCCGTATCCTTTCATCACCAACAAGTAAGTTTCTTATATCAAAATGATCACCGTACAACGTAGAGTAAAAGCCCTCTGTTGATTTGGGATCATGATAACAGGTTTGGACGAATTGGGTCAATCTATGTTCTAGGGTTTATGTGAATATGGGTTTTGATGGAAAATAAATGTTAAAAGAACTTCAAAACAGATTATAACAACAAATTAAATCTGGTCTAGTGGTTGGTCGTGATGGTTAAGCACGCGGAGGTCACGGGTTCGAGACCCATTGGCCTCAGTTTCTGATATTTTTATAATTTAAACATTTTAAACACTAACCCTTAATTTTCTAACAACCTAAATGACACATTTTGAGTTAAATATTATTCTAAGGTTTAAAAACATATAAATCTTAATATAAGTATATAAATAATATGTTTCATTGCTTTAAGTAAATTATATACCAATAATATATAAATACCAAAATAGATTTTTGTAAAAACTAACAATGGTTTCGTATAAAATATATACGAAATTACGATTACGATTTAGTTTATAATCTAAAACTCTAAATCCCAAATCCGAAACCGTCGATCTCGGATTTGTGATTCTGTTGTTATTGTTTCGTTTCTAAGTAGTACTTTTCCCAATTAATTAGGTGGTACCGACATTTGGGAAATTCTCGGTTCATTTTAGTTGCGTTACTGTTTCGATTTTCTTCGTTTTACGAGGTGAGTAAACTCACTCCCCCTTTTTACTATTTATGTTTTTGGGGCTGAAATACATGTTCATATAATACTACGGTTTTTTTGTTTCTTTTTTTCTATTTCAAATGAGATCATAAAATGTGTTAATCTTGCCGGCCGCTTGATGCAAAATTATGTGATAGTTAATAGTATTTATATATTCTTGTAATTTCCACCGGTACGATGTTAGCGCTAATGGCTTGACAAGCCCGCCTACACTAATGGCCTGATAGGTGATTTTAACCCGGCGATTCTATGTACGATTCTATGTTCGATTCTATGTGTTGGTTACTAGTTACTATAACTGATGCTTGTTGCTACGTTGCTATGTCCCTTAGATGCTTATACATTTATTGATAACTTATATATATCGAGACGGTTAAATGACGGTTAAACGATAGTTATCAGTATTTGTAACATGAGTGGTTCCTCATGACTTGTTGCTAAAGGTTACCCTGCGGGGTCTATGGATTCTTGTTTCTATGTGGTTCTATGGTCATGGTTGAGATATATGATGATATTACTAGACACATAAGGTTGCGAAACATATTTATAATGATCTCGGATTTCGTATTACGTACTATTACTGTGTTTTACTCACTAGCTAATTCTTTAGCTAACTTATTTTACATGTATTTCAGGTGGTGTTTGAGACGGTTATGGTTCAAGATACTTAGGATGCTTCAGACCTAGAATAAATAAACTTGATTTATTTGTCGGCTTTTATTACGATTTTAAGACTAGTTATTGCTTCATTTATGTCACGACAATATTACTTTAATGATATTAAAATATGCATTTAGTGCCATGTGCTTTGTACTATTGATATCCAATTTACTTGACGCGCCCGGTGTTTTTCCGCCGCCGGGCGGGGTGTCACAGTTGTTACTGTGCTTCGCTATGTTAAAGAAGATGGAGATTGCTCTCAAAAACGAAGTAACGCAAAAGGTATTCTATCTCATTTCAAAGAATTTGAATGTGTTTTTTATTTACACTTGATGGATAAAGTTTTAGGCCTCACAAATATTCTTTCAAAACATCTTCAACAAAAAAGTCAAGACCTATTAGAAGCGGCTAAGTTGATAAACGGAACAAAAAGTGCATTGAATGATTTAAGACAAAACGGGTTTGAGCTAATGTTGGAAAGTGAAATCTTTTTGTGAAATGAATGACATTAGGGTGTTAGATATGATGGAGAGTTATGATAATCCTAGAAAGCGAAAGAATGTATTAACCAATCGACATCATTATGAAGTTGACATTTTTAATGAGGTTTTGGATATGCAAATTCAAGAGTTTGGAAATCGATTCAATGAGGTATCCACTAATTTGCTAGAAAATATGTCGGGTTTAAATCCTTGTGATCGGTTGCTAACTTTGACATATCAAAGATAGTGGCATTTTCTGAGTTGTATAAAGATGATTTTACTATAAGAGAAAGAAGATGTATTGAGGGTGAACTTAAGGTTTTTTATCACACTTTAAGAGAAGATGATAGATTTGAAAACTTGAATGGATTATGTGACCTTGCTCGTCTAATGGTGGAAACTGGAAAGCATCATTCGTTTCCATTAGCTTATCGGATATTGAAGCTTGCGTTGGTTTTACCGGTAGCTTCTGCAACCGTTGAAATGTGTTTTTCTAAATTAAAGCTTGTAAAGACGGATTTGTGCAATCGAATGGGTGACGACTTTTTGAACGGGGCTTTGGTTTGTACGGTTGAAAAAGAAATATTTGATAAAGTAACGGATGAGGATGTGATGATTCGATTTCAAGCTATGAAAGAACGACGGGACAAATCTTTTAGGTATGTATTTTTTTTATCAATGTTTTCTTATTATTATTGTATGAACATACGAAAAAAAATATTAGAGGGCTACCCCTCAAGTTTTGGCTAGCTCCGCCACTGGAGTATGCAACAAATAAAATCCACATACAATGATGCACACGTCTAGCTTTTACGTATATAAGCAGAGTATTATTAAAAAAGTAACATCTACCAGTATTTAAGAAAATTCACAAACTTGTAGAAATGCCTAGCGATAAATTTTGAGGCTTGATAACCCTGTGACACACTCTAATACTTCTATGAATGCAGGCCAAGGCTCTAAAAATCTATAGTATAATCAAACAGAATAGATACTTCTATAATACATGGGAAGAAACTTTCTCTAAGATAAAAGTGACGAAGGAATCAAATCCTCACAGGCTAAGAAAACCTGGACATTAAATTATGAAGGAATCAAACTATACATATAAAGAAATATAAAACATTCGAATCATCAATAATAAAGGCGTAAATCAGAAAGTATACGTTTGTATGAAACCTAAACCACAGATTTTACATGTATCGGATGATTATTGACATCAAACTCCAAACATGTCTTGTGGGGGCTGTTTTTGATAGAGTTAGAACTATTCTGAGAAGAAGAACTATTATGAAATAATATCAATTCATAATTCATTTTATATCTATTCCATAGGTAAAAAATACATATATTAAAATAGAAATTACAATAATCACCCTTAACTATCCTAAATAAAACATACCCTTAACTTATTAATTAATAATACTAATAAAAATAAAATAATAATAATAATAATAATAATAAATGATAGTCACTATGTATAGGTTGGACTCACCGGCTTGTCGGTGTTACTTTTGTTTGTATTTGTATGACTTGTATTTGTAACTGTTCTAGCGAACCTACGGGCGAATCTATAGATTCGCCCGCAGCTCATGTTGTCTTTTGCTTATGGTGTCGACTGGGCGAACCTATGTGCCCAGCGAACCTGTGTTGTGTGACACCCCGCCCGGTGGCGGAAAACACCGGGTTGTCAAGTGGATTGGATATCAATAGTACAAAGCACATGGCACACTAAAAGCATATTTTAATATTTAATTAAGCATCAATGTCATGACAAAGAAAAAGTAAATAGTCTTAAATACTGAAGCAAAAACCCATAATTAAAGCTATTTAATTAACTTTTAATCTAGGTCCAAAAGCAATCCTACGTGTCTTGTAAGCATAAACGAAACAAACGTCACCTGAAACATGTGTAAAATAAGTTAGCTAAAGAATTAGCTAGTGAGTAAAAACACAATTGATAATACATAATATAAAATCCGAGATCAATATTAATATGTCACGCAAGTTTATGTGTATAGCAATATCATTATATCATTCAACCATGACCATAGAATCAACATAGAATCAACCGTGTTACATTTATTGATAACATTTATTGATAACATTTATTGAACCGACAAGTAACCGTCATTGAACCATCTCGTTGTATAAGTTATCAATAAATATTTTTAGCATCTTCAGGGACATAGCAACTTAGTAACAAGCATCTCGTTTAGCAACTAGAATCTAACCTATAGAATCAACAAAAGAATCGCCGGGTTTAATCACCTATCAGGCCATTAGTGTAGGTGGGCTTGTCAGGCCATTAGCGCTAATATCGTACCGGTGGAAATTACAAATAATACAATTTCTATTCCTAACACATAAAGTTGCATCGAGCGGCCAAACTAGATTAACATATTATATGATCTCATTTTGAAACAGAAACAAGAAACAAAAAGAAACCATAGCATCGTAATTAAGCACATGTTTCAGCCCCAAAAAGTAAAACGGAAAAAGGGGAAAGTGAGTTTACTCACCTTAATAAGCAAAGATAACCGGAAAAGAAACGTCTACGACGAACCGAGAATCTCCCAAATATTAGTACCACCTAATTAATTGGGAAAAACCCTAACTTAGGAACGAACAGAAAGAAACAAAATCACAAATCCGAGATCTAGGGTTTCGGATTTGGGATTTGGATTTTAGGGTTTTGAATTAAATTTAGGAAATTAGGGTTTTGAATTACGAATTGTGATTTTTGATACGAAACGTAGTCGTATTTTCGTATTTGGATAAATATATATATTTCATAAGCATTTTTGTATTTAACTTCAAATATTTGTATAAATCAAATACTTATAAAAATATATTGTTATTTGAATATAGAATTTATAAGTTTTATAAACATTAAAATGTATTTATTATAAAAGATATTATTTGTTAGTTTGTAATTAAAATTTAATGTTAACTAATATACAAAACAACTTAAAATTTAAAATTAAACAGTTTGAAGGCAAGGGGTTTCGAACCCGAGTCCTCACGCGCCCAAACAAGCAACTCAACAACTGCACCAGATTTACTTTTGTTAAATTATTCTGCTTTTAATTTACTTTATCGTGTATTTGCCAAGAACACTCTTTTTGATACAAGCCCTAGAAACGTAATCCGTTCAATTCGTTTGAATTAGTTAACCAAATCCAAATCAGTTTTAGGGCTTTTAATCCCTGTCATCACATGATCATTTTGATATAAAGAACATACCTGTTGGTGAACGTTTGATATGGATTCGATTAGGAACTAAAGTCGACGGTTCTTGAGGACTTTGATGGATCTGGAACTGATATAAGATTAAATTGATGATTTAGTTAGATGTAGATGATTAGTAGGAGAAAAACGAAACCAAAAATTACCTGGTACGATGCCCGGAAGTTAGAAATTGATAGAGTCGCCGGAAAGTGAGTTTTTGGCCGATCGTTTTGGTTAATGCAGAGAGAAATAAGTGTGTTTGGTGCTTTAGAATTGGTATTCGAGCGATTACAAGTATAATGGTAAGGTGTATCTCGTTGATCTCGGGTTATTAAAGGAAATGGTGATTTTGTGTTTTGATTTGGAAATCGAATCGCGAATATTGAGTTGTGATTAAGCGTTTTTGTATAATAAGAAAGTATCGAAACATGTTAGGAGGAGATTTGCGAATTTTTGGTGATTTGAAAGTGTTAAAAACGCGTCAATAAGCCTCGCCGGAAAACGGTCTGCGCTGGCCGGAAACAGCGCCGGCTGCCTTGCCGGAAACGCGTAAAAAAGAAAAGCGCAGAGGGGGGGGATTGGTAAATATAAATGTTACAGCTTTAGTCCCTGTTGTTTTGTGTTTGTTTATTTTGGGTTTAATATCTTTAATTTAAGTTTCAGAATATACACTTTTGGCCCAAAGTTAGTTTTTAACTTATATTAACTATCCAACTTAACTAAATTGAAACGTAATAATTATATAAGTGACGTTTTTATAGTTTTAGCTCGTTTATGATATTAAGTGAATATTCCGAGATTTAGAGGTGATTTCTTTTAACTTTTTCAATAGTTTTCTTTTACGAACTATATACATATATATATTAATGTATATTTTGAGATTCGTTATTACAAATAATAATTATTTGACACACGTGAATATTTTGCGACATAAATATAATTATTTAATTGAGATGAGAATAACGTAAAATTCGTCATATTTATTCATAATAATAATGAAGGTTACATGTTAAATAAATAAATACGATTACATATAAAAGAATATTAACTTCGGGTTCGAGACGGGCGTCCGGATTCGTGTTCGGGGCAGATGTCACATGTTGGTTCGCTAGATAGATTCGCTCCAACGAATCTATCAGCGAACCTAACACTGCTATATATTGTAACCTTATCTTCATTTGAATACAACTTTTGCACATCTTTTACCAAAGCTATTATTCACTGATTGTGTTGTGTAATCGTTCAATCTGAGGTGCTAGGAGCATATTCTACTTATCTTTGTAGCTTGTATACCTCATTTGTGTGTGTAATCTTGTTATTGGGTTGTTTGGATATTATATACTTTGGTGTTCAAGTCTTGGTCATTTTGTTGTTAAACAAGTCAACATAGCACTGAAATCACGATCTTTATGGACCAACAATATGGTATCAGAGCCTTAGTGCTCTTGATTGTTTGATTCTAGTGATTTTTGTGTTGATTTTGTGGTTTTTGGGTCGAAACACTATTTGATTCTGTTCTGAGCTTGTTTTAGTGTTTTGGAGTTGTATTTTGCTCAAATATTGTGTTATTTGGTCATAGGAAGCTTTTAAAACAAACGTGTATGCAAATGGTCAAGTTTTGAAGGTTTTCGGGTTGTTTCCGTACTGTTACAGGCTGGTTTGTTATCCAGCGAATCTATCTGTTCGTCCAGCGAACCTAACTGTTCATCCAGCGAACCTAATTCAAATTTTTGTTCTATTGGTTTGTGTTGTGGCCAGCGAATCTGACATATCATCGAACGAAAGTTCACTTGTTTGGCTGACTGTGCAAGCGAAACTGCTGCCAAAATCAGGCCAGCGAATCTGTGCTTGCTTGTCAGCGAAACTGTTTACTCGTCTAGCGAATCTGATCCCAGCGAATCTGCTGTGTTCTTTGAGCGAATCTAGTCAGCGAACCTATTCATCTTCAGCGAATTTATTGTCTGTTCAAAATTATGACTTCATCAACACTGAATATGAATGATCTGGATAGCGTTCAACCTAACAGGCCACCGAGGCTTGTTAGTGGTGAAAACTTTGAAGACTGGAAAAGATGTTTGAAAGCCTTTTTCTATTATACAGACTACAATCAATGGGAATCTATCGTAAATGGTCCGCACGTGCCAACAACAGTTGAAGGAACTGTCACTTCAACAAACACAAATCCAAGCACTTTTACTGAAACAGATATCAAGTTACTAGATCGAGACAAGAAGGCACTCGGGGCATTAATACTTTGCTTGCATCAGGATATCTTCAACAGGTATGCTGAACACACAGCAGCAAAAAGCCTATATGATGCATTGTGTGAATTTTATGATGGCAATGAGGATCTGAAACTTGATAGAAAGGCTCAAGCTGAAAAGGAATTCAACTCTTTCGTGGGATATTCACAAGAGAACTTGACTGATATTACAAATCGATTCTTATCTGTGTCAAGTAATCTGAAGAAGTATGATGATAAGCTGGGCAATCATGAACAAGTCGCAAAACTGTTAGATTCTCTTCCTCCTCAATGGAGTCTTCAAATCAAGCTGTTAAAACAAGAAAGAAACTTTCCTGACTACAAACTGATGGACGTTATCAACAAGCTGAAGTCTTTCGTCCTTGATGTGAAGAGAAGAGAATATAATCAGTCAATGATGGCTCCAAACATTCCCTCTCAAAATGCTGCACTCATCTCATCCGCTGCAAACTCTTATATTTACAGTGCTGCATCTAGAGGATCATCAAGTCATGTGTCTACTAAATCTGGTGGTGCACCTTCAAATGTTGGTTCAAACTCAAATGCATCTGTCACCACTCAGATTCCATCTGACACCATGGCTTTATTTGGAATGTTTGTGCACAGTTATGAAGCTCTTGTTGCAGGTGAGTTAAAAGGGAAGGGTATGACTGTAGAAGATATGTATCAGGTGGATCCTGATGATCTGGAAGAGACAGACATACAATGGCAGATGGCTATGCTCACTCTCCGTGCCAGACGATTCATGGAAAGAACCGGTAGAAGGAACTTCGGAAATCAGGGACAGAATGGTAAGCTGGGGTATGACAAGGGTAAGTTACGATGCTATAATTGCAAACAACTGGGCCACTTCAAAAGGGAATGCCCATTGCCAATTGTTACTGAGCCAGTTAACTCTGCAAATCCAAGATCTGCTCCAAGTCAAGAAAGGGTTGAGGAAGCAAAGTCAAAGAATGAAACTGCACTGCTCACCAACTTTGATTGGAGTGCAGAAATTGAAGAAACCAAGGAGGAGATTAACCATGCCCTTGTTGCTGAGATTGCTGAGATTGATGACACCGATATAAATTGCTTTGATCCGTTCAAAGAATTTTATGGAAAAGATGAGGAAGAGAAGGTGGAGAATGTTGATAAAGATCAATCAGATGTTATTGTTCAAGGACATCTGAATCATTCAGGGTTGGTTTGTGAAGCTGCTGTTAATGAAGTGAAGCATGAGGAGGAGTCAAAGATTAGCTTGGAAGAAATGATTGAGAAGGCAAGGCTAGATGCAGTTGATGAATTCAAAAGAAGCACTCCCTACTGCCAATGTGATCGTGCTCTGGCTGCCGAAAAACTGGTAATTGGTCTTCCTTACGATGTTATTGAAGATATGTGTTCATCTGCTTGCAAAATTCGTTTAATTGGCATATACAAAGCAAATAAATTGTTAATGTCAAACGAAAACGAATTAAAAAGAACCATCAAAGAGCTTAAATTAAGTGAATCAAAATATTTTGTTAAGTTAAGAGAAGCTTTAAAGGAAAATGAACACTTAAAAAGAACTCTTTTAGAAAAGAACTGTGAAATTAA
The DNA here is from genome assembly GCA_030867185.1 of Tagetes erecta. Taxonomy (NCBI): domain Eukaryota; kingdom Viridiplantae; phylum Streptophyta; class Magnoliopsida; order Asterales; family Asteraceae; genus Tagetes; species Tagetes erecta. The sequence goes on from CM061486.1 coordinate 75,459,781, forward strand.
CTACTTGACTGAGCAAGTTACACTTGCTGAATTTGAAGCAAGAAAACTTAAAAACAAATTGCAGCAGTGGACAATATCTGGTATGAAAAGGGAGGAACTCTGCCAGAAACAAAGGGGGGCCAGAGTTAAGACAGGTTTGGGTTTTAGTAACAAAGAATCATATGCATATCCTCCACCCAGTACTTTCTGTTATTCTCCTACACCTATTCCTCATCCCTCAAATGAGTTAATTCAAGAGATTATACAGAATGATACTGACAGTTCCATTGCAGGTTTAAGTGAAGTAAATCTTAAGGAAGTTAGAGAGGATTACGCATATGGTGGAAGTGTTGGGCTCGGTTGTTCTGGCAGTAGTGATTGCAGTAGTTCTGATTCCAAGAAGTCTTTTGAAGACATTAGTTTAATTAATTCTGTTTGTAGTAATGTGTCATGTTCAGACAATTCCATGTTTAATAGTAATCTAGGGTGCTCTACTTCAAACCCTAATGTGTCGAATGATGATTTGATTGAAAATGTGTGTGTGAATGACAAAGACAAACTTTCAGGTCATGTCTCTGAAAGTCAAACCAAAACAAACTGTTTTCAAAAGTTCTTCACTCATCAAATTCCATCTTTCACACCAGTGAGAATTTCAAAACCAAAAGACAAGGAATCAACTTTTTCATACATTCTTAAACCTAAACCTGAATCTGATAAAGTTAAAGTCACAACTGTTAAGTCAAAAGAACTCTATGACTCTTACAGTGACTGCAACTCTCAACTGTCTGAATGTGATGAGGAAATTGAAATGGATAAAATTCCTGTTAACAGAGTTTCCAAAACTGGTTTGAAGTCTCATTGTTTTAAATGTGGAATTACTGGTCATACTGTCAAGCAATGCCCTAAGTTAATCCAAAATAGCTCAAAGCAAAAATCTTTCGGAAAAAGATTAAACACATTTGTAAATAATTTATTCTGTAATTCTTCATCTGCTGCACCACCCAAGTACACAAAGGCTTGGGTGCCTATTTCAAAGGTCTAACTTTTTCATTTTTTTTAATAAATGTCAGGAACATTCAAATGCTGTTGTAAATAGTCATTGGCATATTGACAGCGGATGTTCCAGACATATGACAGGGTTGAAGGACCTCCTGACTAACTATAGGATCATAAATGGCGGTTATGTTGCTTTTGCGGGAGACAAGAAAGGTGGGAAGATGATTGGTCAAGGAGAAGTCTCAAATGGCTCACTTACTTTGGAAGACGTCAACTATGTTCCTGAACTGGCATTCAACCTTCTGAGTGTATCATAAATCTGTGATAAGAATATTCCAGTGATGTTTCTTCCAAACGAATGCTTGTTCTTGAAGCCAGAGTTTACTATTCCCGAAGATATGGTGATCATGCGAGCTCCGAGACGAAATGACACCTATATGTTGAATATGGGATCACAGGAATCAAATTCCACCGTGACCTGTCTCCTGTCTAAAGCTTCATATTTTGAATCATTTTTGTGGCATAAACGTTTAGGACACATCAATTTTAAAATTCTGAATAAATTGGTTAAGAACAATTTGGTTAGGGGTTTACCACTCAAAGACTTTTCAGTGGTTGAGAAATGCATGGCTTGTGCTAAGGGAAAACAGCACAAAAAGCCACATAAACTTAAAATTACAAATACCATCTCAGAACCCCTCGAATTGTTACATACTGATTTATTTGGTCCAATAAGTGTCAAATCTATTGCTAAAAAGTCTTATTGCTTGGTTGTCACAGATGATTACTCTAGGTATACCTGGGTGAGATTCATGGCAAACAAGAGTGAGACTGCCGAAGAGTTGATGAAGCTAATACCTCTAATCGAGGTTCTTGGAAAGAAGAAGGTTCAAGCCATCAGAAGCGATAACGGAACTGAATTCAGAAACCACATCTTCAACTCCTTCTGTGAACAACGGGGTATTCTCAGACAGTTCAGCGCCGCCCGAACACCACAACAAAATGGTGTTGCTGAAAGGAAGAATCGAACCCTTGTGGAGGCCGCTAGGACTATGCTGATTGAGTCAAAACTTCCAATTATTTTCTGGGCTGAGGCAGTTAATTGTGCAGCTTATGTTCTTAACAGGGTACTGATTGTCAAAGAAAAGATGAAGACTTCATACCAACTGTTTCGAGGGATTAAGCCGCTGATTGATTTTCTACGCCCCTTTGGATGTTCTTGCACTCTTTTGAATACTCAAGATCAGAAGACGAAGTTTGGGGCTGTCTCTGATGAATGCTTCTTTGTGGGATACTCTAACACACAAAAGGCGTATCGCGTTTACAACAAGCGAACGCGGATTGTGCAAGAGTCCTACTATGTTGATTGGCAAGAGTCAAACACTACCAGTATTGGTAGCGAACCGGCATGGTTTTATGATTCCACCACCATTTTCAAATCATTTAATCTTCCTGACTCTGACGATGATGATATCATTCCACACACATCAGTTTCTATTTTCAATCATCCATCTACATCATCACCACCACAACCTTCAACATCAGCCACACAACTACCTCCCACTCCATTTGATATTCCACCACCTCCACCACCTCAAACTATTCAAACTTCTCCATCAGATATTCCATCCACATCTACTACCTTTCAATCCCCTGCCACTAATACAATTCCTACACCCTCACAACCATCCAATCAACCACCCTCAACCGAACCAAACCCTTTACTCCTCAACACTGACTTCAAAACCTTGAAAAACCATCCTCACGATTATATCATTGGATCTATTACTGATGGTGTGCGAACTCGGAGTCAGAGTGGTTTGATTAATGAATGTCTTTATGCTGCCTTTCTGTCTCAAGTTGTTCCAAAAAATTATAAACAGGCACTTGAAGATCCAAGTTGGGTGGATGCCATGCAAATGGAGCTGCAGCAATTTCGGAAGCTTAAAGTTTGGGAATTGGTTGATCTTCCTCCTAATAAGTGTCCAATCGGCACTAAATGGGTTTTCCGAAACAAGCCAGATGATCGTGGTGTTGTAATCAGAAACAAAGCGAGACTGGTTGTTCAAGGATTTGCTCAAGAGGAGGGAATTGACTACACCGAAGTTTTTGCTCCAGTCGCTCGCCTGGAAGCCATCAGAATCTTTCTTGCTCATGCCGCGAACAAAAACTTTAAAGTTTATCAGATGGATGTAAAATGTGCATTTCTATATGGAGACATCGATGAGGAGATCTACGTATGTCAACCACCAGGTTTCGAGGATCCAGATTTCCCGTCGAAGGTTTACAAGCTTGATAAATCCTTGTATGGGTTGCATCAAGCTCCACGGATCTGGTATGAAACTCTGACACAGTATCTCCTCAGCAAAGGTTTCTCACGTGGGAGTATAGATATGACATTGTTCAAGAAGGAGGTGGATGGCGAGCTGCTGATCGTTCAAGTGTATGTTGATGATATCATTTTTGGTTCGACTAATGAAGGGCTGTGTAGAGAATTTGAGAAGGTGATGATGGATCGTTTTGAGATGACCATAATGGGGGAGATGTGTTTCTTCTTGGGGCTACAAGTGGAGCAAAAGCCTGATGGAATTCTAATCCACCAAGAGAAATATATCAAAGAAATCCTCACGAAGTTTGGCATGGATGATTCTTCTCCTGAATTGATTCCTTTTACAGCTCAAACATGCCTTACTTCCGATGATAATGGGAATCCTGTGGATGCTCATCGGTACCGCTCGATGATCGGATCTCTCATGTATCTGACTGCAAGCCGTCCAGATATTACATTTGCCGTGTGTTACTGTGCTCGTTTCCAAGCCAATCCAAAAGAATCACATGAAAAAGCTGTTAAACGAATTTTCCGTTACCTTAAGGGTTCCTCTCGTTTGGGACTTTGGTACCCAAAAGGTGGGAACTTTGATTTACATGCTTTTTCTGATAGTGATCATGCTGGTTGCAGGATTAACAGAAAATCAGTCACTGGTGGATGTCAATACCTTGGAGAATGTCTTGTTTCCTGGCAAAGCAAGAAGCAAACAACCGTCTCTCTGTCCACAGGAGAAGCAGAATACATTGCTGCTTCAAGTTGCTGTTGCCAAGTGCTGTGGATTCAACATCAGATGATGGATTATGGCATCAACTTTCTTCATACGCCACTATTCTGTGATAATGAAGCTGCTGTTGGAATTGCCAAGAATCCTATTCATCACACTCGAACCAAGCACATTGAAACAAGAATTCATGCAATCAGGGATGCACAGGAAAAGGGGTTTATTGATATTATTCCTATCGAAACTCGAAAGCAAAAAGCTGATCTTTTCACAAAAACTTTTGACAAACCACGTTTTTATGAACTGATCTCCATGCTGGGTCTTATATCTTTTTGAAAACCTTTTTCTGTGAGAATCCATTTGTAAATATGTAAATAATCTTTTCTTTATCTTCTTTGAAAAATTCGTGGGTCACTCGATTCATTGCTCCGTTATTTTATTTTATCTCATTTTACTTTCCTCTTATTTTTCTTTCTTCTGTATATATATATTAAGAAAAATCTGAAAAACAAAAATTTCTTATTAGATAGCTATTATATAGAAATTTTGGGGGAGATATAAAAGATTAACTTTTTATAGTTTTTCAAATTTTGCTATTTCAGGATCTCCATTTTGATTGATGTTGAAGAGTTGTTGAAGGAGGTCAGAAGCATTGCGTTTGGGATATGTCAGATAGGCTCAGCCCTAAAACGAAGTAAACAGTGATTGTGCAGCCAAACATAATGCTCAAGATCTCGACAACAAGGATTATCTCCTTGACATGATTGGATTGCACAAAGATAATGGTTCTGTCAAAAATGGGTTGAGAGCGTCAAATCTTTGTCTTGATTTCCCTAAAAATCCCAAATCACCCTCGCCCTATCCCCGAATCGAGTTTCTAGTATGCAAAACAAATAAAATAAAAAGCTGCTAGTGATGCTCTTCGGAAAAGCCTCTGAGTGAGTTACTCGTTAACTCCTCAGAACGTTTTGAGTCAAGTGCTTAACTCCTCTGCTATACGGAAGTATTGACCTGGAGTTGGTGGATCTTCTCTGCTATACGGAAGTATTGACCTGAAGATCCACCGAGCATGCTCAAATGTTTATCTCCTCTGTTATACGTGAGTATAGACCTGGAGCTCTAGACTATTTGAGTTTCCCAAATAATAAGTCGCATTGTATTCAAAAGAATCAATTGCTGACAAGCTCCACTCACAAAGAAAAGATGCAAAAATTGCACAAGTGTCAAAAGAAGCAAATGCATCGATCAACATTCAAAAGTTGATCATTGAAATTCAAGCAAAGTCAATCGTATTGCTCAGATATACCCTGATGACAGAACTTGTTCTTTTTACCTAGATGTCTGTGGGGACCGAGTTGTCTGAGCTTCTTCAATCAAACCAAAAACATGATAAAAGAAGCTGCTGATCTCTTGTTGAAAGGACTAAGGCATGGGTTTAAATGGACAAACATATCTGCAATCCCGCCAATCGATGATTCTTCGGATTCTACTCAAAACATCATGAAAAATATATATCCTTATTAGCGTTTAAAATTTCTTCTTTGTTATTTTATTTTATTTTATTTTATTTTATTTTATTTTTAACTTCTATCTTGTTATTACTAGTATTTTTAGGATTAGAATTGTTTATGTTTATTTTTGGAGCGTTGATATCGTGGGACGTTTTAACGGTTTTACAAAGATTTTAAAATTTTAGAAAATCCAAAAATATTTTAATTTGTGTGCGAGCGAACCTGCGAGCGAACCTACAGGTTCGCCCAAATCTCAGGTTCGCCCGCAACCTTTTTGCACCACGCGCCGAAGGCAGTTTTGTCTTTTGGTCTTCTGGCGAATCTAAAGTTCGCTGGACTGTCTGCCAGCGAACCTATGTCTGTATATATAGGCTGTGACAGCGAAGTTTTTCAAAACATTCGCTGTCACCACTGTAGCACGTTTTTTTTTCAAAAACTAAACGACGAACTTTCGATTCTCACATTCAACCGCCTTTTTCACACTTTAATCACTTCGTTTTGGTCTGGTATGTGTTCGCCTTCATCTCAATCTCTGTTTTAAACTCTTAATCGAACTATTAAACCCCTAAATCTGTCAATCTGTTATTGGGTTTAAATCAAATGTCTGATTTGGTGTGTTTAGTTAGGCTTTTACTTCATAATAGTCCCCTTTGATGATTATACTACCTGTTTGTTGCTTTTTATGCTTGATAATGGTTTATTGATTGTGATTCTGGCCATTTTTCAAAAACTAGGGTTTCCAGCGAACCTATGTGTTCGTCTGGCGAATCTGAACGAAAGTTCAAAACTTCGAGCGAACCTATGTCGTTATGCTGCCCGCGCAACAACATAGATTCGCCCGACTGTTTCTAGCGAACCTATACATTCGCTCGACCAAAATGACTTATTTTTCATGTCAGCGAATCTATAGGTTCTGGTGCCAAAATCTCAGGTTCGCTATACCAGCGAATCTAATTTCCAGCGAATCTATTAACTGTTTTTCAAATCTTCATTTCTGATCAATCTCCGTTTATTTTTCAGGCACAATGTCGACATTATTCTTTGAGAAAAAGCACAACATGTGTGCTTTGCTTGATGAAAACTATGAAAAGGCCAGCGGATATAGAGACTGTATCAAGTGGCTGAAGTCATCACATATACATCACGCCATTTCTCACTCACCGACAATATACGAGCTGCATGTTCGAGACTTCTGGAGAACTGCAGTGATGAATGTGTCTACACAGCCATCACGCATATGCGCCAAAGTCAGCGGTTTCGATCTGGAGTTTACTGAAGCCGATCTGGCTAGAATCTTGAGATTAGAAGAGGATGTGGGTGAAGAGGTTAGTATGACGGCGGAAGAGGTGTATGGGGCATTCCGGAACGCTGGGTATGAGGGTCCGATGCCAGGAGAAAAGAAAATGGAGTTTGTAAAGTCGTACTTGATCCAGGAGTGGAGGTACATTGCACATGTGTTCATTATGTGCCTGGATCACAGGAAAGGGGGTACGGATGGGCTGAACTTGGACTGGGCTCGAGCTATGATGCTGTTCTGCCGAGGGCAGAAGGCAAATCTGGCGAAGCTGATCTTCAATTACATGCTCGAGAACATCCATGCCACGAAAGGGACTAAATGGTTAATGTACCCCAGATTCATTCAGATGATTCTGAATGATAAATTGCCAAATCTGCCGGTGGAGGGTGCAGAACTGAAAATCTGGGATATGCATTCCAGAATATTCAAGGATTGTAAAGCGGTGCGATCGGATTGTGTGGGAAGGACTGCTTATTTGTGGGAGAACATGTACACTGCTGACAGATGGGTTTATATACAGAGGTTGATGGAGACGGAAAGAAAAAGGGGTGGTGAGAATGTAGAGGTGGTTGAGAAGAAGATGAAGAAACGGAAAGCTTACGCCAAGGAGAAAGACTATTCGTTTGATCGGGAAGTGGATGAAATCCAGGCAGAGATAGATGCTGGTAGGGAACAGAGAACAAAGAAAAGGTCTGATGCACACGCTGAAGGATCAAAGAAAGCAAAGCACGATATCGGGGGTACATCGGGTGAATCAACTGGTGAATTAAAGGGTGAGGTTGAAAGGATGAAAGCAGAATTGGTTGAGCTGAAAGGTAGGTATGAGGAACTTGAAAAGCAGGATGCTGAGAAATCAACTGTCATATACGAGATGGGTAGGATGATGAAGGATCAGCAATGCTTGATGGTGAAGATTTTCAAGGAATTAAACTGTTTGAAGGAAAAGGTAGGGACTGAGCCAGCAATGTCTGAAGCTGAACTGAACTCCTTAACGGATATTGCAAAGTATCCGTTAATGGATGTTGATTTTGGTGACAAAGGTAATGGAAAAGCTGCTGAGGAAACATTCGATGAAGAAATGGGGATTGATATGGATATTTTTGGAGAAGAAGAAGTGGTCGGTGGATCTGGTGTGGACTATACTCTGATAGATGAACCAGAGACTGATGTCGATGCTGATAGTGAAGAGGATCTGGAAGATGAGCCGGAAACATATCAGGTTGAAGAAAAGGGGATGAGCTATCAGTTCGAGCATGTCGATTTAGACAAGTCTGAGTGGTTTAGAAAGGAAGAAGAAGTGGTTCCCGAGGTACCGATATATCAACATTTGGATGAACCCAACACCAAACAGCTAGATAGGCAGATCATAGCATGGAAGTACAATTGTTTGGTGGATGCTTACATGGTAAAAAGAAGGGGCGGTGACATCAGTTACATCAAGAACAGGAAGCACTTTGCTACCTTTCCTCGTTGGGACTTGCGTAGGCTGGCAGAGCTACCACTGTTGGGGAAAGAAGAAAGTGGGAGGGCTTGTGCGTTCGAAGCTACAATCCAGGAGGCTGCAAAGACTGATTTCGTTGAATTTGGGTACCAAAAGCCTAGGAGAATGAGGCAGAAGAGAGATAGGCATTGGATCTCATGGAAGGGCAAGATTGTGTTGAAGATTGCTGCACCGAAGGTAATGACAAGGGTCAGAGTTCCTGACACTCAACCCCCCAGACTTCAAGAGTTTCACAAATGGTTCTACGATAACAGTACTGGGGAGGCAATTATCAGATTGCGAGGAGATGACCGTCCAGAAATCCGATTATTCGATCCAATGGAGGTCTTCTCCTTCTGTGACGAGGATCTGAAGGTGTTGTGTGAAAATAGGATCAAGCACGGGGCTGGAGAGGATACTGCTACTGAAGCGAACCTGTTTGTGAAGGTCGCAAACAAAGCCCGAGGGATACGTGCTGAACTCAGAAGTGTGAATGAAAGCTTAAGAAGAACTGATGATCAGCGTATGGATATGGATGATCTAACTAGACAGCTGGATCAATCAATTGAGCAAAGGTTTGAGAAACCGGTGCAGGTTATAGACTTGGAGGTATTTGGCGAGGAGCAAACGGTAGAAATTCAGGCGGAGACGACAGTTCAAGATATGCCTGATACTGAGGTCGCAGATACAGAATTTGTGGATTCTATGCTAGTGTTCAGTGAAGATGAGGCCGGATCTGAAGACATTACAAACCCAATGGCCGGAATTAAAGGAAGGGCAGGAGCTTTTATCGAACATCTTTGAAGCCATCAAGACGGAGCTAATTTAGAAGACTTCCCCAGGTGAGGTCCAACCTAGGGGGAGTATTGATAGTCACTATGTATAGGTTGGACTCACCGGCTTGTCGGTGTTACTTTTGTTTGTATTTGTATGACTTGTATTTGTAACTGTTCTAGCGAACCTACGGGCGAATCTATAGATTCGCCCGCAGCTCATGTTGTCTTTTGCTTATGGTGTCGACTGGGCGAACCTATGTGCCCAGCGAACCTGTGTTGGTTCGCTAGATAGATTCGCTCCAGCGAATCTATCAGCGAACCTAACACTGCTATATATTGTAACCTTATCTTCATTTGAATACAACTTTTGCACATCTTTTACCAAAGCTATTATTCACTGATTGTGTTGTGTAATCGTTCAATCTGAGGTGCTAGGAGCATATTCTACTTATCTTTGTAGCTTGTATACCTCATTTGTGTGTGTAATCTTGTTATTGGGTTGTTTGGATATTATATACTTTGGTGTTCAAGTCTTGGTCATTTTGTTGTTAAACAAGTCAACATAGCACTGAAATCACGATCTTTATGGACCAACAATAAACATAACAATACTCCACACTTAAAGATTTTTGACCTAAAAAATCACATATATATATATATAGTTAATAAGCTCTTCAGTTCAATCCGATCCACGGTGGACGCCATTCGAATCATCTGATGGCATTCGGGTCGTGTCAATGGGACACCATGGTGGATGCCATTCGCGTCTCTTAGTTGCATCGCTTATCGATGTTATTTCTTCCTTTTCAAACATTAGTTTCACAATTTGCTTCAAAATATTTGGAAGTGTGGATGTTGTGGTTGTTGCCATCGATACGGTGGCAGTTGTTGGTGTCCATTTTAGTTTCGGGTTAAGTTGGGTGGGTGGCTGGTTCGGGGTAGTTTTTGGCGCTGCTGCTGGTGCAAAAAACATGGGTGGTGGTATTTTTGAAGTGAGTTTTGGGGTAGGTGGTGGTGGTTCGGATGGAGCGGTAACAGTATATTTCTGATCTATCTCGGTTGAATCTAATCTTTGTTTCATCATTACCTGATTCTAGATCTTTATAGATTGTTTATGTCGGTTCATAGCTTGCTCATGTTGTTTCATCATGATGACTAGAGATGTCTGGAAATCAGAAATCATTTTCTCAACATCTTGAATGCACATGTTCATTATCGTGGTGAAGAATGGAAACGACACTGATACCCTTGATAGGGTTAAAACTATTGTGAGAATAAGAAACGTAAATCAGAGGGAAGGAGAATTGAAGAGGAAGAAACTGTGAGATAGGAAATAATATCAATATATAATTATTTTCATATCTATTCCATAGGTAAACAATACATATATAGAAATAGAAATTACAATAAGCACCCTTAACTATCCAAAATAAAACATACTCTTAACTTATTAATTAATAATACTAATAATAATATTATTAATAATAATAAATGTATAAGTTTTGGTGGCAAGAACCAAGGAGAAACCCTAGCCACGCACTTAACTGTTGCAATGAACTAAGATGGTACGTGAAGGTTTCGGATTGAAGTAGAATCGATCGAGACAAACGTTGGTATTTCCCGATGATCGAGAAATTGGAGAATGAGGTTGGATTGACGGAGGTGGTAAAGGATATGAGGGTTTATGGTTGTGATGGTTCCGGATGTTATTTTTTACTCGAGTGTGGGCCACTGATGAGATAATTAAGAGTGATTTTGGTTGTGACAAGTAAAAAAAATCCTATGTGTACATGTTAAATTGATGTTAAAGATGAGTTACTCAATTATTAAAATATGCAGATTTGTATGGGGTAAGGTTGAAGAGATAACTCAATTTAAGTTGTGAACCTGAGAACTACAACAAATGGAAGTGATGGAATTTTAAAGAGGATGTGTAAATTGAAACTTTATATTTATAAATTTTTAAACATTTATAGCTTTTGCATACGTTAATATTTTTTTAAAAAACTGCACCATTAAATCGAAATTTTATTTATCTTTCATTTGAATATATATAATGTTATAAAAAGTAAAATTTTGATCATTTTTTTAATTTTCAATATTGCATAATGCAGTATTACGATATTGTATTTTATTATATTTTTCTTTAAATATCTATAATTTTTTCATATGTTATGTGTATTAAAAATTAAAAAAATCACGTTTTGATTTTTTCTATACTACATATATGTAGTATTATGATACTTGATGCATCTTTTAAAGCAGTCAAATGACTCAAAAGTCTAATAATTATTCTAATTCTACATACGACCTCAAAGGTCCAATAACAAAGTTCATTATATTCCATATTACAAATGAAAACAACATCAATATTAACCTATAATGAAAGAGGAAGTGCTTAAATAGTGTTTTGTGAGATGATTTTCACATTGTGATGCTATTGGTTCATGTTTTATGTTGGCATTTGCCTATTGGTGAGTCATAGTTCTTGGTGGTGACTCACAATTGTTAGGGATGAGTCACTATTATTGTTGGTGGTGAGTCATTGTTGATGGTTTATATAATAATTTCTAGCGTCATTTCTCTTCTACTTTCCGGCGACCCACCCTCTCCTCTTCACCGTCACTGTTTTCGGCCACCATAATTGCCCTCCCCTTCACCTTCATTATTTATGATTTCCATCTTCGGATGTTGTTCAGTGTGGGTGTTGTTGTTGCGAGATCGGTGGTAGGTGTTTGTTTGTTGCATGCCGTGGGGTCGGACGGTGGTTTTGGTTACCGGTGATCTGTTTTGTGTTTTTGGATTTTAAATCGACTTCAATTCGTCCCCAAGGTTGTATATGAGGCTAGGGTTGAAGAAAACATGTTTATATAGTGAAGCAGGCCAAAAAAAACTACAAAACTTTCTGCCGAAATCATCTCGTCGTGTCGCGCGACGAGGGAGGGGACTTGTGGCCGCGTGACAGTATCATCACACCACCATCTGCACCCTTACACACCGTGCTACACAGCCAGGGCACCCCTACATCGCTTGGCGTGGTGAGACCATTCCGTGTGATTTTTGTTTCGGTTTCGTTCGTTTTCGCGTACCGGCTCGCTTGTACCTCCGTTTCGCGTCCCGTTTTCGCCTATGGACTCGATTTTTCGCAAGCTTTTCATTTCTTTATCAACATGGGACATGCGAAACATTTAAACATCAGTAGTATATAAATTCAATAAAAATTGACTCAAACGACACAAAAACGGAAATAAACACTACACGGGAATTATGTATATTTTAGGTTATATCAACGCACGTGAGAAATGATTGAGTAATTATCTTTTACGTATGATTTCAAAATGCTTAAAGATGGACTGATCATTGTGTGTTGTGTGGGTGAACTGAAAAACAGTAAATCTGAAAAGTAGACTCTCTGGTGATAAACTAAATACCTCTATGCAAGCTATGTTAAGTTCTATCTTAGGACATTTGTTAAGTATACGCTTTTCTAATAGACTTCTTGTAATGTCACTTACACACACCAGGTAATGACTCAAAAAAATCAGTGTTAAGCAAAACATCTGTGAACTTCTTTGTTGTGGTACCAACAGACTTGAAGTTTCACACGAGGTCTCCTTTGTTGTAGTGAGCTACAGACCTGGAGCACCTCAAGATAAAAGATTCTCAATGAGGAACACAAAAGATTCCTAATGTGGAACGAAACCAATAAAAAAATTCCAAAAATGAATATAAAAGAAGATTCTCCAAGGGAACACCACATAAGACTTTCATTCATGGATTTCTTGCTTCGCTGATTATATAGTAAATGACCGGGTATTAAAGATGTTAAAGTGCTTACTTGTATGTTTTGATGAGAGTAGATGTTACAGTGTTTCTGAGTGTGAGCCACATACTTTTCATACTTAATTGAACCAAAACATGATAAAAATCACCTAAGTGTTTGAAAAAGTAAGTGTGTTTAAAGTTAAATGTCCATCATCCACTTCAATTTTTTTTATATATGCCTATTCAAAACTTTCTTTTAATTTGTGTGAAGACATTTAACTGGTATGATCCATTACAGGTAAAAGATTCAGAATTGTAAAGGGAAAAGATCAAAAAGATCAAAACATTAAAAAAATAAAAAAGATTGTCATTTTAATTTGTTTTCCTTTTGTTTTGGGAGTTTAACTTGTGTTATTGATGTAGAAGTTGTTTCTCAAGCAATATCTCATCCGATTGAGAACTTAATCTTTACATTGATGATAAATACACATTATGGTCTGAGTTTAATGTTTTTTTTAAATTGCAGGAATAGTTTCCATTGCAGAACAATCTTCCGCATGACTTGAAGATGTTTCTGATCAAGCTTGTTTTCAGATCAAAGATCTCCAAGTCAGATTGCTAAGTATTAATAATCCTCCTCTTAATATCTCATAAGATCTCATTAACCTCTTAAGCTAAAAAGTTGAGGGGGAGTATTCTAAGTCAAAGAAGTCTTCTCGTTCTGCTTCAAATGATGAAGAAGATCCTGTTGCTGATATAGATTCATCGGAATCTACATTCTCTGCTTATCCTTCCATAGTCTTTTATGTTATACAAAAGGGAAAGAAGAATGCAGATTGCTTGTTGAAAGATAGATGCTATCTATGCTCTTCATATGAAGAATTAAGCTTATCAGACAAATTTGTAAAGTATCATCTTAGAGGGAGTATTATTGGGTGTAATTGAAGATGTCACTTTACGAAATGAGTAAACGTTGTTCAAGGTCCGAGACGAGTGAAGATATCGAGCAATGTCACTAGTAAGCACGGGTGAAGACTTAGTTCAATTGTGTTTGTCTTAGAATATATGTGTAATCGTTGTTTGCTTAATTGTACGTGGTTATGTAGGAGATGTATAATAGAAAAACCCACTTTTAATGGAGAAACCTTGAAAACCCAAATGAGTGGTTGAGATTAAGCCACACACCACATTCTTAAGTATTTTGTCCTTTTGTCTTGAAGGGCATTATTGTCATTTACTCACTTGTACCTTCTAAACATTTATTTCTTTTACTGATATAGTATACCGTTTCATATTAACCTAAATCATTTCCATCAAAATTTTCAAAATCCAAATGTCTCCCTCTCTCTAAAAATCCATTTACAAGATCTAACCAAAACTGATGCGATGATCAACAACCACAAGATCGTGAGACTATTGCAATTCAAGATCTTAAAGGTCCAACCGCAAAGTTTCCGTAGATACATGTTCTAAATCTTTTTCCGGTCAAGTTCTATGGTCTTCTTTCGGTAAAGCTTGATTTTTGTGTTTGAGTTTTTAATTCTCAAGATCATACTTTGGTTTGTTATTTATTACAGATCCGTTTTTTTTTATTTGTTGCGTAGATTAGCAACAAATTACATTTCGTCGTCGTTTTCCGATGACAATCGTCGTCATAAATTATGAAGTGACGCTCTTCTCGCAATCGGAAGATCTAAACCATCCCTAGCTTGTTGATTTGAACCTGATGGTAATTCAACACTCTTAATCATTTATGTTTTACATTTACCTGCTATAGTAGATGAAGGATGAGAACAATTCTTCTGATGAAGATAATCTCCAACTGATAAAAATAAATCTCTCGCTTTATCTACCGGAACATCATCAAACACGATAACTTTTCCGTCGTAGAAGATCGTCATCGGTGAAGGTGTAGGTTTAGTTTCCGATCTACTGAAATCAGTTTTGTTTTCATCATCGTCATCATCAAGTACTGAATTCATCGATTTCGACGTGGTCGTAATCTATTTTTAATTTGTAAACGCCGACGTCGTAAACATCTTTCGATCATAGTCGTTTTTAGTATTTTTTGTCAGTTTGTTTTAATTCGTCGTAAAGGTCCTTTTTAATATCTTCCGATGATAGTCCGTTTTTAACCGGGATTTTTTAATGGTAAAAGTGTTAGTAGTGTGCAAATGGTTTTTGTTTTTATTCGTTGTTGTATTTTGTTTTTATTCGTTGTTGTATTTTGTTTTTGTTTAATGGTAAATATTTGATTTTTTAGATCCAAATATGTAACACAATGTAACGGTTTTATAACAATACGTACCGGTTAGTTTTCAACAGGTTGTTCAAATTTCAGTTAAATATGTAACAATATGTAACTTATGTAATTTTGTTTTATTGCTTTTCTAAATTTAAGTTAAATATGTAACAATATGTAACTTTGATTTTTTTAGATCCAAATATGTAACACGATGTAATAACGAGTGGAGCCGAACTACGGTGAATTTTGTTTGCTAGGTGGCGAGGATAAGGAAATTGATTAGAGATGGTGAGGAAAGTTTAATACAGGGAGTGAGGAAGGTTGTGAGGCGGGTGAGAAAGATATGGGTTTTATAATCGATGCTTCAATATATGTCCTACAACACATTTTATTTTTATGAGTTGTCATTTCAGTTCTCTAGATATGAATGAAGAGACATGGCTTGAATAGCAAAACTGAGTAATCTTGATTAACAATTCTTGTATTGATGGCCAAATCTGACAATGAGACGATGCAAAAGGCATTTTGATCTACAGTATGTGAATTATTCCTTTGTATTATATAAATTTGTTTGTATGTTGATGTTCAATATGTTTTACAACATGAAATCTGGTCATTGAAGCGATGAACAAGAATTACGGTTATGTAAAGTTTTTTTAATTCAGTTAAACATGTAACAATATGTAACATTTTTTTAAAGATATTTGATTTTTGTAGATCGAAATATGTAACACGATGTAACATATGTAACTTTGTTTTGATGGTTTTTTTAAAATTTCAGTTAAATATGTAACAATATGTAACATGCGTACTAGTTAATTATTATCATGTTGTTTTATTTTTTTTCTTAGTTTTTTTATATGTAACTTATGTAAAACATGTTCTTGATCGGTATTGATTGTTTACATTCATAGTGTAATTTGGAGTGACTTTGACTTTAGATCTGACTAATAATTGAACGGTTTTTAATAATGTTACACAACGTTACACAAGTATCAGTCAGTCTCAATTAAATTTAAGTTTTTTAATAATGTTACACAATGTGAGCTGACATGTAATATGTAACATATGTAACTTGTCGAATTGGCACTTAATCCATCTAGTTTTCTTTTTTGTAGGTAAAGAAACTTTTGTATCAAAGATGAAGAGATTATCAAGAAACGAAACATGTATGAAGCATGATTGAAACTATGTAACACTATATATGAACTAACATGTATTTTTTTATCAATTTTAACAAAATATGTAACACGATGTAACAAACGTAATGCATGTAGTTTTGTTTATTAAAATTTATGTAACACGATGTAACAAACGTATTCCATGGAGTTTTGTTTTTATATAATATGTAACACGATGTAACAAAGGTAATCCTTTAGTTTTTAATAAAATATGTATCACGTTGTAACATATGTAACATGATGTAACAAACATAACATGTCTAGAGTGACACGTAGGCCATTCATTTTTTTTAATATGTAACAAGATGTAACAAACCTATCAACTAGTGTAACAAGGTGTAACAAACGTATCAGCTAGTGTCAATAAAATAAAAAAAAGTAGGAGAGAGAAATTATAAAGTATGTGAGAGAAATTATATTAAATAGAAAAAGTAGGAGAGAGAAATTATATTATATTAAAAAGTAGGAAAGAGAGTATGAAAAAGTGATGAAGTGATGTGTTTGAGTACTAGAGAAAGAAAAGAGAGTGTGATAACCCTTTCCAATTTTGCCCTTCTTGTACTTTAATCACATTAAAAAAACATAGCAAGTACACTGATATTAAAAGCATTGTACTAGACAAACCCCAACCATTGATCTAGCTTCATCAACGGTTGATATGAAGTTTCCAAGGTTTTCACATACAAACACACGTACAGATAACAATTTTATTCAAAATATGCTCGATTAAATTTCATTTTCATATTTGATTTGTAGAACCGTTCTACCAGATCTACTTAATTGAATATTTAGTCATTTAGGATTTGGAAAATTAATTTTGAATATAAAGTCATTGGGAATGGATAACTAATTAATATTTTAGATTTGGCCAAACATTATTATTGGTTGGATACTTAATATTTTAAAAGTTCATATATTTAGTTTCTAAAAACATAATCAGATTTTGATGTTTGAGATTAAAATATGTAACACAATGTAACATATGTAATACCATGTCAGAATTGACATGTAATGTTTTCCAGTTTTTAATAAAATATGTAACACGGTGTAACATGTCGAATGACGCTTAACCACTTAGTTTTGTTTTTAATATAACATGTAACACGATGTAACAAATGTACTAGTTATTTTTTCAAGTGTTTTTAACCATCTACTTTAGTCTTTACTGTTCGAGTGCTTGACATACGTACCGGCTAGTTTTCAACAGATTCTTCAAATTTATGTTAAATATGTAGCAATATGTAACTTATGTAATTTTGCTTTATTGCTTTTTTAAATTTAAGTTAATATGTAACAATATGTAACTTTGCTTTTTTTTATTCAAATATGTATACGATGTAACATATGTAACTTTAATTTTTTTTAGATCCAAATATGTAACACGATGTCATAAAATATGTAACACGATGTAACATATGTAACTTGTCGGATTGACACGTAATTTGAAAAACTAAATAAAAATGCTTATCGTCATCCATTTACCCACATCTTCCTTATAACATCTTGTTTCTAGAACCTAACCTCGTCGCAACACCAACAGTAGGATTATTATTAATATATATCAAACAATTCATTCTATTTAATTAAGATATATTAAAAAAAGAACCCACTACAACACCAACAATCTTCTATATAATATAGGAAAATGATTTTTGCTTATGTGTCAACCATTTAAGGTTGTTTTGCTTACTTGGCATTATTTGAGAGTTGATCTCATAATAATAACAACTTTATAATTAAAATATATATACATAATCTATAATTATATATTATAATAAAACGAATTATATTTTGACCCCTAATATTTAGGAGAAACTAGAAAACTTAAAAATAGTTACATTTTCAACCTTTTTTTTACTATGGTGTGTATGAGTTGGTTTATATTTAATAAGGTTTATAATGAAACTTAAAGAATAAATTAGTAATATGCTATAATTAAACACCTTAGTATCTTTTAACCATCAATAACTTTTTATACGATATTAATTTTTTTTTAATTTACACCATAAAACGGAGCGTTTAATTGTATTTAGTTTGAGTATAATATTGATATATTAAAAAACTGTTTTTAAATAATCTTGTGTTCCGGTTTTACAACGGGGTTGTCTAAAAACTAATTGGAACCTTCCATGCCCATGAATATCGTTAAAATCATCTGGGTATTACGTTCCCGCGCATGACGCGGGCACTAAACTAGTATAATATATCAAAACAAAAAAAACTTATGTGTCATATTTTTAAAGTTTTTAGCTTATGTGGCATCATTTGAGAATTTATCTCACAATAATGATTTTTTATTTATAATATGTATATAAAATATATTATAATATAACTAATTACATTTTTAGTCCCCTAATATTTTGGAGAATTCTAAAAATTTAAGAGTATTTATATTTTTAACCCTTTATTACAAGGGGTGTACATAAGTCGGTTTATATTTAGTAAGGTTTAAAATGAAACTTATGAATCCTTATATAATATATCAAAATCTATTTTGCTTAGTTGTTATCATTAGAGGTGGTTTTCGCTTATGTGGTATCATAAGAGAAATTGTCTCACATTAATATTTTTTTAATTTAAATATGTATATATCTATAATAATAACATCCTTATATAATATAGCAAAACAAAAAAATCCTATGTGGCATCTTTTTATAACTTTTAGCTTATGTGGCAAGAGATTATCTCACAATAATGATTTTTTATTTAAAATATGTATATAAAATTTATTATAATAAAACTAATTATATTTTTGGTCTCATACTATTTTGGAGAATTCTGGAAAATTTAAGAGTATTTATATTTTTAACGTTTTACTAAAAGGGGTGTACGTGAGTCGGCTTGTATTTGATAGAGTTTAAAATGAAACTTATAGATAAAATTAATAATAACATACAATTAAAGACCTCAGTGTTTTATAAATATACATAACATTTTTATATGATTTAAAAAAAATAAACTACACCATAAACTAAGCACTTTATTCTCTTTAATTTGAGTATAATATTGCTATACTAAAAATCTAATTTTTAAAAATATATCACGTGTTTCGTTTTATCACGGTTTTGTCTTAAAACTAAATGGAACATTCATGAACATCCTTAAAAGTATCACTTGAATTATGTTTCCAAGTGTAACGCGGGCACTAAACTAATCTCTAATATAATATAGGAAAACAAAAAAAGCTTAGGTGTCATCTTTTTAAAGCTTCTAGCTTATGTGGCATCATTTGAGAATTTTTTTCACAATAATGATTTTTTATTTATAATATATCCTTATATAATATAGCAAAACAAAAAAATAAGAGTAATTTATATTTTTAACCATTTACTACAAGGGGTGTACGTGAGTCGGTTTATATTTGATAGGGTTTAAAAATGAAACTTATGGATAAAGTTAATAATAACATACAATTAAAGACCCTGGTGTTTTATAAATCTACATAACATTTTTATATGATTTTTTTAAATAAACTACACCATAAAACTAAGCACTTTATTCTCTTTAATTTGAGTATAATATTGCTATAAAAAATTTAATTTTTAAAAATATATCATGTGTTCCGTTTTACCATGGTTTTGTCTCAAAACTAAATGAAACATTCATGAACATCGTTAAAAGCATCACTTGAATTGTGTTCCCGAGCGTAGCGCGGGCACTAAACTAGTATATAATATATTATAATAACACTAATTAAATTTTGGTCCCCTAATATCTAGGAGAATTTTAAAAAATTTAAAAATAATTATATTTTCAACCCTCTACTACTAGGGATATATATACATGAGTTTGTTTTTATTTGATAGGGTAATAAAAATTCTCACAATAATAATTTTTTATTTATAATATGTATATAAAATATATTATACTAACAACACTAATTACATTTTGTTCCTCTAATATCTAGGAGAATTTTAAAAAATTTAAAATTAATTACATTTTCAACCTTCTGTTACTAAGGATATAAATGAGTTTGTTTTTATCTGATAGGGTATGAAAATGAAAGTTAAAAATAAAGTTGATAATCTTCTATATAATATAGGAAAATAAATTTTGCTTATGTGTCAATCATTTAGGGTTGGTTTGCTTACTTGGCATTATTTGAGAGTTTCTCTCATAATAATAATTTTATAATTAAAATATGTATACATAATCTATAATAATATATTATAACTAGATTACTACCCGTGTACTACACGGATTTTAGTTTTATAGGTTTAACTCAATTTAAATATAAAATTTATTTTTAACATTTCTCTTATTAAATCGATTTGGATATTTACAAATATATTCATATAAAAAATCATATGTTACAAAAAAGGATATGATTTATAATAGTTGGTAAATTTTTATTTGAACATATCAGGTTATGAGATAATTTATGATAATTGTTAATTTTTTTATTTGAACATATCGAGTTAGTAGATAATTAATGATAATTGGTAAAACTTTAATTTGAACATATCGGGTTAGGATAGATCATGATAATTAATAAGTTTTTTATTTGAACATATCAGGTTAGGAGATAATTCATGATAATTGGTATATATCGGGTTAAGATATAGATTATGATAATTGGTAAATTTTGTATTTGAACATATCGGGTTAGGAGATAATTAATGATAATTTAGGAATTTTTAATTTAAACATATCGGATTATTTCGAATATGGAGCATACCATGACCCGTCTAAAAATTCTCCATCAAATTAATTTAGAATATGACACCTAAGCAAAATCTTATGTGGAGTAGTTAAAATGATGACATGTGGATGAGTTACTCAATTATTAGAATAGGTAGATAAAACGAATTACATTTTTGACTCCTAATATTTAGGAGAAACTAGAAAACTTAAGAATAGTTACATTTTCAACCTTTTTTTACTAGGGTGCGCATGGGTCGGTTTATATTTAATAAGGTATATAAATGAAACTTAAGAATAAATTAGTAATAAACTATAATTAAATACCTTAGTATCTTTTAATCATCCATAAATTTTTATACAATATTTTTTTAAAATTTACATCATAAAACCAAGCATTTTATTCTCTTTAATTTGAGTATAATATTGTTATTTTAAAAAATGTTTTTAAATAATTCTTATGTTCCGATTTTATAACGGTTTTGTCTGAAAATTGATTGGAATCTTCCATGCCCCATGAATATCATTAAAATCATCTAGATATTATGTTCCCGAGCGTTGCGCGGGCACTAAACTAGTATTATAATAACCTTAAATACAATTTAATCCCCTAATACTTAGGAAAGTCTTTAGAAATTAAGATTATTGACATTTTAAACTCTCTCGTATTAGGGGTGTGAATAAGTCCTCTTATATTTGACAGGGCATAAAAATAAGACTTATATATAGATCTACCTATTTTAATAATTGAGTAAGTCATCCACATGTCAACATTATAAGTACTCCACATAGGATTTTGCTTAGGTGTCATCCTCTGATTCAATTTGATGGATGATTTCAATGCGGGTCATAGTATGCTCCATATTCGAAATAACTCGATATGTACAAATACAAAATTCACAAATTATCATCAATTATCACCTAATATGATATGTTCAAATAAAAATTTACCGATTATCATCATCTATCTTCTAACCCGATATGTTCAAGTTAAAACTTACCACTTATCATGAATTATCTCGTAACTCAATATTCAAATTAAAAATTTACCACTTATCATGAATTATCTTCTAACCCGATATATTAAAAAAATAATTAACCAATTGATATAGATAATTTTCTTTATTTAACATATAATTTTTTATAGGAAAATATTTGTAAATATCTAAATCGATTTAATAGGGATATATTAAAAATAAATTTAATACCTAAATTCAAATAAAACATATTAAACTGAAATCCCGTGTAATACACGGGTAATAATCTAGTTTGATAAAAATTTAGAATTTAATAGCTCAATTTTTTTAAAGAGTCATAATTTTTTTTACACGACATTATTTTAAAAAATGCACCTTAAAGCCGGGGATTTAATCTTTTTAAATTAAGTATAGTATTGCAATACTAAAATAATAATATTTTTAAATAAAATCTTTTGTTACATTTTTACCAGCGTTTTGTCTCAAAATTGATTGGAATCATCCGTATCCCATTAATATCCTTAACATTACTATTTGTGTGTTATGTTCCCGAGCGTAGCACGGGCACTAAACTAGTAGAATTAATATATTAAAAAAATGAAGGAACTCAATTAAAGATGAGTGTGGAGGAGCAGCAGCATTGAAGCATCCATTATGAAGAGAAGCAAACCTTGTATTGAAGAATTCTTACACCAACATTATTTGAAACAGATCTGAATAAAAGCACCTCTTATTATATTATATTATAACCTTACTAAAAAGTAAGGTCGGTGCCCTTTGTCACGTTTTTTCCACGTGATCTTCACTGCCTTATTTTCTCTTCTCTGTTTCATTTTCTTCTAACTTCCTTTGGCCGTTGAGTACTCCGGTTGTTCTAGGTGATTTTTTGTTGATGTTTTGTTGTTATTCTTGATCGATGGTTGCCTGGTTGGTTGTTATCATGTAGGTTAATTGTACTGTTGTCGTCTAATGGTTTGTTGTTTTGCGTTTTTGTCGATCGGATGTTTGTTTGGGTAATCAGCAGTCTTTCAACTGTAGGTTTTATGTTGTTCTTGGTTTGATTGCTGTTGTGGTTAGTTATGGTGACATGCAGCGGATAATTTCTTTGTTTTGGTCTAATCATTGCTGTGGTTTGTGATTTGCAGTTCTACGCTGGTGAGTTATTCTATTTACTACTTTTGTTACGTTTTTCATAACAATCACTTCAACTTATACATAATTGCCAATTTGGGTTGTTTGATGCAAACGAAAAACATATGTTAGTGGATAAAAGATGATGCCCTCCAGCTGTTTGATAAAATGCCTCCTTTCAAAGTTCTACAATTTGTTAATTTGTCATTATATTTGCAACCTAGATCATGATATGTGATAGGTAACTTTGTTATTTGGTTAATTGGTTTGATTGTGGTGTTAGTTTTGTGAATGAAGAACTATACATGATAGTACACACAATGACACAAGCATTAACAACCCAAATCAACTCTATAAAATCAAGTAGGACAATAGAAAACAAAGTAGGACACATACACATACGCCAAAGACAAGTAAATTTTAACAAGTTTGATGTGTGTATGTCATTATTATTAGTTGTGGGCTGTTCTAATTTAACTCTTCATATAATAGACCATCATTAAAGACTTCATTAGTTTAACCCATTGTTTGTTTTCAGTAAAGTTTTATTTATATAAAATAATTGTTCACCGAAAGATCACACTGTTATTGTTGTCTTTTCTTTCAAAAAAAAGGACTCAGTTTTTCTTGCAAAGATCCAATCTTTTGTAGACCTCACTACCTCAGATGAGCCTCTTTTGGTAATTCAAATCTCAAAATGTGTTATTTGTAATAAAGGGTTCAGAGGTTTTTGTTCTCTTGTAGGTTTGCTACGGTTTGGTCGTTTTTGTCCTGGTGTTTATCGCCAGTCATTTTTATGTCATTTTCGGGTATCCTTCTGTTGTTTCCTGTTAGTGGGTGCTATCTGGTGCCGTCTGTGAATTTGTATGTCCCTCCTTTTCTTATCAAGTAAGTTTTCTTTTTGTGTAGTTCTTTTGTTTCTAGCTGGTGTGGTTGTTTGCCTGCTTTCATTTGTAGAATGATTGTCTGCTTGGTTGTTCTGATTAATGTTATTGTGTCTTTTAGGTTTTGTAATAGCTGTTGTTGTTGTTGATTGCAAGCTATATGTTTAAACTCTTAATTTGTTTATTAGTGATCAATCACTACTTATTTGTTTTACTTTAAATTAGATAACATTAACCTTGCCGAATAACTATATCCAGTAGGTGCACCCATCATTTATATGTGTTACTCATATATCTCTCTAACTTCTACAGAAAATGACAAACAAATACCACTTCCGGTTGACCAACTTCCTGCTAACAATCCCAAGAACCAAGAAGATAAGATGCCACTAAACCACACACACATACTATTAAAATCCTACATATTCGATTGATAACTAACACTATATACTAAATACCCACTAGGCATGCCAACTGACAAGGATCAGCCACTTACAAATGGCAGCCTAAAAACTACAGAAAGTGGCCAGACCAGCACACTCTCAACTCCTGTTCCAGGTAGGAGGACAAGACAAAAGGCCGACAACAACATAACCAGGTAACCATTAATCTACACGTCAACAAACGCAACTACCATTAACCACTTCATAACACAAACTTAATTGACATGCAGCTGCACAAAATGACAAGAAGCAAAAGACACCGCAGCTGAAAGAAAATTGAAGCTACAACATGAAGAACAATCAACAATCCTCAATGAAATGTTTTTGTAAATGTGTCAACTAGAACATAATGGCACCAGCTCACACATCTAATCAAAACAAGCTTTTGTATTGCAAAAATATCAAGTGAATTATCATAACAATATAACTTCGCAGCTGCATAACAAACACAACAACATAAATACGCAACTACGTTTAACAACGGCCTTGGCTGCAGCAACGCGCAGCCCCGGCCACAAAATCTAGTTTACAATAGATAAGAAACAAAACCTCCATTATCTATCATTTACAATAGATAAGAAACAAAACCTCCATTATCTATCAAAGATCGGAAGAAAACCTTCATTTCTTAACGGTGTTGCTAAAAAACGAAACTTGTTGTGGATTAGAAAACTAGAAGCAGCTAAAAAACATTCCGGGAAGGTTCCGACGACAACCAAATCATAAAAAATATCGATTTTCATCGCGACCAGGTGAGACCAAATCATTAATTGAAACAATTCGAACGTTAACACCAAGTAAATCGAACCTGCAATCAGGTGAGAAAAAAGATGGGTCGGGTAAGATGGTGGATTTGAACTCCGAGAAGGTGAACACGTCGGATTTTCGGCTGTTTATTGCGGTGCCCGGAGCAGGATCTAACGGTGAGAAAAAGATGGGTCTGTCCTTTGTTGTGGTGGTTGTGTGTGTTTTGAATCGTTTGTGTGTGTTTTGAATTACATATTGAAATAAGATAAAAAGAAATTTGCTTTTTGTTGTCAGACTACATGTACTTGTTTACATGATAAAGAGAAACACCAAATGACTATAATACCCAAATGGTACAATAAATGAATAAAAAATAGCTGAAAATCAATTAAATAATCAATAAAAACCATCTTTCAATCTCAGCCTTTAATCACAACTAATCAATGGCTATTAAAGGGTTTCTAGGGTTTTCTTGATATATTAAAGTTTTCATTCTAGCCATCCCTTGGTTATGTATTTTGTAAGATGAATGATATAGACTATAAATACCATTACCTAGGTCATTTAGTAGAGAGATGCTACATTTCTATTCCATTTCATTTTGTAACCTTCCTTAGCTCTAATACAATTTCCTATTGAATTTCATCATCATTTTCATCATACTTCGTATTGATCTTTATGAACATTCATGCATCGATAATGATCAACGAGATTCCGCATAACTGATCGTAAACAACGTTCATAACAATCTCAAATCTAGATCCAAGCTCATATTGGTTTCTTTTCCTACCACGTCTTCTTCCCCGTCGTGGTAAGTTTACAAACCCCGAATAGGATTTGGTATATAAAGCTGATGAAATAATTGAAAAACTTCCCGAAAAGGGTAATGGAGCTTTTATTAAGGACCATCATCCACCACTAACCACCACCATAAATTTATTTTAACACACTACAGAAAAAAAAAAAAACAAATATATAGTTCTTATACCGTAAGGATTTATTTTTTTTTTTCAAATGTAATGCAAATGTGATTCGCATTCTTAAAAAAAAAAAAAAAATTCCCACAACTCATAAACAAATCTTCAACACCTCCCATTGCACTTTGTTGGTTGATAGAGGCAAACCTCCGAAGGCTGTCGCCATTGTAGTCCCTCGAAAACATCTACAACTCAACTCCTTCAATAATCGCTGCAAAGGATAAGGAAGATACAAGAACAAACAAGGCTGCAAATGGTCTCT
This sequence comes from Tagetes erecta, assembly GCA_030867185.1. Lineage (NCBI taxonomy): Eukaryota > Viridiplantae > Streptophyta > Magnoliopsida > Asterales > Asteraceae > Tagetes > Tagetes erecta. Next base: position 75,486,123 of record CM061486.1, read on the forward strand.
TGTAATAAAACCCTACTTAAACCCTTTCCCTTATCTTCATCTCCCCATGTTTTCTTCACCCAATTACACCTCAACAACACAAATTTCTCTCGTCATGCCAACACTCGACTCAAAATTAGGGCTTCAAATTCACCACTGTCGTTGTCTTCTTCCCAGAAACAAGATTCAGACTCTTTGCAGCTGTTTGAGGTATATCACTGACCTCAAATCTCACAATTGTTTATGAATTAGTAAAATTGGATATTTTCATTTTCAAATTACAAGAGTTAGGTTACACCTACTCTCTTGCTTTCAAATGTGTTGATTAGGGCCAGCAAATAGTGTCTTATCATGTTAAAAATGGCGTGACTAACACAAGGATCAAACATGAAAATTACTAGTTTAACACATGGTTTTGATGTTTTGAGCGTGACAGTTATATGTTTTTATGTATCAAGGATGAGAAATGATAAACTTTAAGCTACTATTTTAATTATTTTAAAAAATTATAAAAATACATAGCGTAAGTTTTTACTTAACGTGTCTTATCTGTCTTATCGTGTGTAAACAGGTTACCCAGCTACGAGCCCTAGTGTTGATAGAAATGAAATTGCTACATTGATTTCATTACATAGTAGGTTTGACTAATGGAACAAGAGTGGTGGCTAAAATGCATGCTTGAATTTGTACCAAGGATGAGAAATGATAAACTTTAAGCTACTATTTTAATTATTTTAAAAAATTATAAAAATACATAGCGTAAGTTTTTACTTAACATGTCTTATCTGTCTTATCGTGTGTAAACAGGTTACCTAGCTGCCAGCCCTAGTGTTGATAGAAATGAAATTGCTACATTGATTTTATTACATAGTAGGATTGACTAGTGGAACAAGAGTGCTGGCAAAAATGCATGCTTGAATTTGTACCTAATAAAGATAACATGATATCAAGTATGAATAATATGAATTGGTTCAAGTATAAAGATAACAAGTTTTGCTTGACTGTGTGTTTTGTTTTCAGAAACTTAAGGAGACGGAGAGAGAGCGGATAAATAAACTGGAGGAGCTCGATCGAAAAGCAAACACACAGTTAGAAAGGCAGCTTGTTATGGCTTCAAATTGGAGCAGGACTTTATTGACTATGCAGCAAAAATTAAAGGGGACAGAGTGGGACCCTGAAAATTCACACAAGATTGAGTATAGTGAATTCTTAAGGCTGCTTAATTCAAATAATGTTCAACATATGGAGTACTCGAATTACGGACAGACGGTATCAGGTTAAGTTCACTTTTTGGTGATTGCTTTGGTATCTATCTCAATATGCTGAAAACCAAAATCTTCATGTGAGTTAATGAAGTTCATTGTAAAAAATTGGGGGTTAGTCAAAATCTTTCAAGTCTTGGAACTTTTTATAGTATTTTTTGCCACTTTGAAATAATACTATGAGTTGCAAATTATGTATATTCCACCACTATTTTTTTATAAATACTCTATTTATGACATGAAAGAGCCAAGAGGAGGCCCCTATGTGTGTGCAAGAGGAACTTGTTCTAGGATTTTGTTATAAATACTTTAAAGCAGGTTCCGTGTTGGGCTGACCTGCTAAGTGCTAACAATTTCTTTTTTACCTTTTTTGATATTTAATGGCTACAATTTAATTTAATATGATTTTAAAAGCTATAAATACATGAATGGTCCATTTTTTCTGGAATAAAATTAGTGAGGAGGTTATGAATTATGAGCAATTTGTTATGTAATGTGATAATTTTTATCCCAGTTCCCAATCAACCTGTTTCTTTTTCAGTTAAGGTTTTAAATTTACTTCTTTGACACATGTTGAACACTAAAGTTTTGCCTATATCAACCCATTGTTCCATAAAAGGATTGAAATTTCCACTTTCTGCTCATAGTGGAAATAAATTTAGTTAGAAAGAATGGAACTTGTGTTTCCCGAAAACATTTGTGGGCTAGCATTTGTTGTAAACTGAAGTTTTTGTGAGAATAACCCTTTTTATCACTCAGTATTTCTAAGTTTTTATCAACCTATTCTTCTGATTGTTCAGGTCATGATAATAACTTTCGTGATATATAACATATTTTGACCAGTTCAGGAGCTATAACATATTGCAGTATTGTGACCAGTTTCCCTTGTATTATGTATAACATATTTGTTTTTGTTTTATAATTTAATAAACAACTATGTTATGTGGTGTTTGCAAAATGCATATAGTCACCATTGTGCTGTTAGATTGACTATATATCCACTACTTATAGTTGTTTAAAGTACTTAATTTTGTTTGCTACACATATGAAGTAATTATTATTTTATTATATTTGTTATTTATTATTATTATTATTATTATTATTAATTTTTTAGGCTTTATAGTAGGTACAAGTTGCAAGAATGCTAGATAGCAAGGATCAGTTGCTTAGTTTTGTCTTTTCTAAACCATTGGTACTCTTTGCAGTGATTCTACCATATTATAAGGAGGATGGAAAATCAAAAAAGGAAATTGTATTCAAGAGGCATATTGTTGACCGTATGCCTGTTGATAGCTGGAATGATGTTTGGCAAAAGTTGCATCAACAGGTGGTGAATGTGGATGTTGTTAACTTGAATACAGAAGTCTATTCAAGTGTTGCCACTATTGTTGTGTGGTCAATGCGACTTGCTCTTGCTATAGGATTGTATGTATGGATTGATAACATCATGAGACCAATATATGCAAAGTTAATTCCTTGTGATTTGGGAAGCCCGCCTAAAAAGATCAGACAGCCAATAAAAAACCAGACACTTGGATCATTAGGCGAGAGTCGGTAAGTGCCTCAGTTCTTATGAACCAACCAACCAACAAACCAACCATCCGCTTGTTACGATGTGCAGGGCGAAATTCATATCAGCAGAAGAAACAACAGGTGTCTCCTTTGATGATTTTGCAGGACAGGAATATATTAAGAGGGAATTGCAAGAGATTGTTAGAATATTAAAGAACGAGGAAGAATTTCAAAATAAAGGCATATACTGTCCTAAGGGTGTCCTACTGCATGGTCCTCCTGGAACCGGTAAAACTCTTCTAGCAAAAGCTATTGCTGGTGAAGCAGGTCTTCCTTTCTTTGCAGCCAATGGCACTGATTTTGTCGAGGTCAAAATCCTTATATCACCCTTTTCACTTTATTTAAATTAGACGTGAAGGGTGGCGTAAAGGGTAGGTAGTACAAAATGCGTAGCGCTTAGCACACTTTGAATTGACAATAACCTTTTTATAAATAATATTTTGTCTAATTTCATTACAAATATTATATTACTTCAATTTCTATCAATTTTTTTAAAAACATTTATGCAATAAAAGCTACCCAGTGGTCTTGGTTCTGCCCATTTGACATGTTTTCTACTTTTCTTTTAAAGTTATTTTTTTATCTGATGTTTTGAATCTTTTGACCCTCAAGAAATTAAGAATAAACCCGCTCATAAGTAAATAGTTAAGGTTGCGGGATCATGTTAACTTTGGAGATTGTATGCAGATGTTTGTTGGAGTTGCAGCATCTCGTGTAAAGGACCTTTTTGCTAGTTCCAGATCATTTGCTCCTTCAATCATTTTCATTGACGAGATAGACGCGATTGGTAGCAAACGTGGTGGCCCTGACATTGGTGGGGTACGGTAACTATACTTTCTTTCAATCTCCAATTATGTTTTGACACCTTACTCTTGTGGTGAAAATGAAGACTAATAATGTAAGCAGATTTCTATATACACATGTTCGCACATCCTATAATTGCTGTTACTTTCTTTTCTTTTAAACTATAATACTATTCGTCAACATTTACAATTACAAATATAAAATTTGTACTTGAAGCCTTTGATATTCTGACAAGGTCTGAAAAACAGGTGATATTATTCTGAAGGGATTTGCCGCATTGTAGTGTGTTGCACATGCTAATTCCATTTTGTATATTATGGACACAATAAATTAAATTTGCTTAAAAGTTGATATTATGCTGTCTTTCGTTGCTCTAGTAAAACCAGCTTTTAGAATACAAACACAAATTTTTTTTTTCAAAAGGGAAGAATTAGTAATCTCTTGAAATATACGAGTTATGGTATGAATATGTACACATGTACTTTTCGATGATCGGTAAAGGATCAACCGTAGATTCTTTCAAATATTTATCCACATCCATGCATCTCTTAACTAAAATAAAATGCTTATGGACACTTGTAAACCTTACATTTGTTGATGTTGTATTATAAAGTGTAATGAAAGTCATAGAAAATGAGAACAAACGTCAAGTAATTTAATTGCCAAAATATATGTACGTAAATTAGTGTAAGAATGAAATAGTCAACATAAGTAGTATAATATCACCAAGAATAGATTTCTAATACTTGTTCTTACATTTTATAGTTTACAGTTTTATCAAAAAAACATCTTAAAAAATATTTCAGCTCAGATAGTTGTATTGTCACTAGGTTGTTGAGTGTTTACAAGAGTACAAATTAAGTAATTATTTACAACGAAATAATTTGTAGGTTCTGCTCATTGGTGAAAGTTTGACTTATTAGTTTTCTTATGGCTTTTTATTATAAATCTAAAGTTTATTGAGGATGTTAGGTAGTGCCCATGCAGAAATTTAGTATGTATACAACTATACATATATGTGCGTATGTTTATGTGTTACATGGGTTGAATAAGATTTAGAAAATCTCCACAAATTGTAATTACTTCAAAAAAAATTGTTACTTTAATTTTAAAAAATCAATAGAAGACTATTTAATGTCATCATGTGATAGAAGAGAGAAGGCGGGAAAAGTAGTCTAGGGATGCCTGGATTTGTGCCACGGGCATCCTGAATCTTCATTTGTTATAAGTATGCACGGTTATGTATGTGTTTGTGCATGCATATATACCTATATATACGTACATATGCATGCATACCTACATAAATTTTGTTACCAGTTAGTTTGTTACCATGCATAATATACGTATGTAGGATATACAAGCATATTAACATTTATAAATATATGCTCCAAACTGCGTTTTAACCACGTAATATACCAAATAATAGGGTGGTGCAGAGAGGGAACAAGGGCTGCTTCAAATATTAACAGAAATGGATGGTTTCAAAGAGTCAACATCTCAAGTACTAATTCTTTTTTCAGCATAGTTGATAAGAAGATTTGGTTGTACTGCACAAGCTAATAACTTTTTTTGGGTGTGGGGCATGCACTATGTAGGTGTTGGTTATTGGAGCAACCAATAGGCTGGATATTCTTGATCCTGCTCTTTTGAGGAAAGGTCGTTTTGATAAGATAATTAGGGTTGGTCTGCCCTCTAAAGATGGTAGATTTGCCATATTAAAGGTAAGCATGCCCATCTTCACTATCACCTTCATTAAGTTTTACTGTTATGATCTTTTTAAGTTTGTTATACTAGGTGCATGCGAAAAACAAATTTTTTCGTTCTGAGGACGAGAAGGAAACCTTATTGCTGGAAATTGCAGAAAAAACTGAAGATTTTACTGGAGCAGAACTGCAGAATATACTGTAACTCCATTGATGTATTGTAGATGTGTAATAATGGGATGGTTGGGTAACATGTCAAAATGGTTGATTCTTTGAGTGGGTCGAAATGGATTATGAAGGATTTGGGTTAACCTAAAACACAATTTTTTCTTTCCATAAGTTTGATATTTTTACAAAAAATTAGGGTGCCAGTAAGATTACAAAGTTCATTCATTTATATCTATGCCTTGGGAACGTAAGCTGTTCAGTCCGGTTGACATTGTCATCAGGAATATATTAGTTATAAGTCAGAGAGAAGCTAACAATGATGTGAACAGGAACGAGGCTGGTATTTTGACTGCCAGAAAGGACTTGGACTACATAGGGCGAGAAGAACTTTTGGAAGCCTTGAAAAGGGTACATGTTAAAAGTTATAAAGAAAGTATTGTTACTAAGGCTTGTTTTTTCTGAACATGTGCTGGTGATTTGTTTTGCAGCAAAAAGGAACATTTGAAACAGGTCAAGAAGATAGAAGTGAAGTCCCTGAGGAGCTGAAACTGAGGTTGGCATACAGAGAAGCAGCAGTTTCTGTTCTTGCATGCTATTTTCCAGATCCCCATCGTCCTTTCCAGGGGGTAAGTGTGTGTATGTATACTATATTATAATAAATTTTAGGAGGACACCATTGTCTTTTTACTATATTGTTAAGTGTTTAAAGGGACAAAATTCTCTTTTATGAAATCGTATTATGAAAATAATCAATTTCCTTTTCGATATCCACTTATGTAAACAATCAATTTCTTGTTTAACTAAAGTCTCAAAATCATTTTTATTTTTTATGATTTCATATTTACGTTATTTTATGAACTTCTATTAAACCTACAAATCTATATAATACTTCAATTAATCGTTCAAGCATTTTACTAGTGTCAATGTTAATGTGTTGTGTTCCCCTGGGCTTCGCACGGGTATCTTTACTCGTGAAAACTTTTCAAGATCAATGAAAATTCTTATTTTTTTATTGTTGGAATAGCATTAGTGACTATTTTATGTGTAAATTCACATGTGTAATTTTATCCTACACACTGCAAACAGCTATAAAAATTAAGCTATGTGTAGTTGCAAATTACACATGCATAGTTTTTAATACACTTGTCTTTTCATATGTATATAAAAGAACATAGTGTTGTATATGTGTTATATTGTTATCCCAACAATGAAAATAATGTTTTTCATTGATCTTGACTAGTTTTTATAAGAGAGAAAATACTTAAGCGATATAAATTGATGATCAGGTTACAATATATAGAGTTCACAAGGAATCCTTGAAACCTAACTGTGCCTGTAGGCTCATACTAATAAACCCTAGTATTATATTCCAACACTCACCCACAGGCCACAGCTATAGCGAGAGGTAATTGGACACTCAAACTGGAAAACAATAAAATAAAAAGAAAAAAACACAAAAATACTAAGGTTGATTTTCTTTGATTTCAAAACTCCAAAACTCTTGCCAACAAATCCATATGGTGCTTGAGCTTGTCGTCCATAGTCTTCAAAAGCAGGTGCCTATGGGGTTGAGTTTAACATGACGAGCTTGGAAAGCCTTTATTCTTTAAAAGGTTTCACCAATTTTGTTGGCTTTAAGCGGTTGTAACTCATTGGTTCTTGGTTCGTGGAATGATAAACACGATTGTTAGAGGTAAGTCCACAACCGGCGACCGTAGTCGTGTGACAGTGTGTCGATTCTAGAAGTCGACAGTCTCTTAAATCCGTAGCTCAAGAGATTGGACCCGTATTTCTAAAAAAGAAAGCAACGCCGATCTCTGTGGTCAGATGGTGGCCTCTTAGACCCGTAGATCGAAAAAAACCTAATCTAATCAAATTGTAGTTTGAGACCCATAGAGAATGATAGTGAAAAGATATAACCTCAACCCATGTGAAAATAATCACTGCTCATCAAACACACAAAAATAATTACTCAAATAGTTACCCCAAGATAACAATAACACATGTTAACCATAGTGCACCCGATAAGAATACCGTCAAAACCCAAAAAATAATAAACATCATAAAAATATTGTCAAAATCCATAAAAAGTTGACCGCGTGGTAAAATAGTTGAAAAAGATGTCTAGGAGAATATACTAGATCCACTTAAATTGCAATTTACGGTCAATTGTGAATTCACAATGACGGTGACAGTGGCGGTGATGACGTGATACTCACGTGAAATATCAACAATTCTAGGTGGATTACCATTAACCAAGTTCCACTAAGAATTGGAACTTAAAAACTATGTTATCAAAGGCGATAGGCGCACTCAAGGCACAATACCCTAGCCTGGGGCCTAGGCGCAAAGCGAAAAAAAAACGCTCGCTTCAGACCAAAAAAGCGCAGAACTGAATTAATAAAGAAATTAAAAACACAATCCAATCAGCAACAAAGGATTAAAGTACAAGAACATTGAAAAAAACAAAGAAATTATGAACATTGCTAACCTTGCCGCTTGAAATATTGAAGAATAGTAGGTTTTGTTGATGATATTGAATTGTTATATAAAATCCCTGAAATCAGCTAGTGATAAATCAAAAGAAATTGGCAGAAAAAACAAGTCAAAGAAATTCAGTTACAAATAAGAGAAATCCTAACTTTTCTCCTTGAATCCTCGCCTTCAACCTACTGAAGCGCAAAACCTTCGTTGCACTTAGAATATGCGCCTAGGCGCACCGGGCGAGTGCTTTTGACAACATATCTTAAAAAGCACGAGTGATCGGAATTAATAGTTTCAAAGGGAGAATCATTGGATCAAGATCCAAGTTTATTTGCAGAATAAAATTATATATTTAGAAAAAAGAATGGTGACTGGACAGGGCACCGGCGGCAGCAGTGGCGACACGCTGTCCCGTCTGTGTGTTCGTGCAGCGGAGGTGGTAGAGAGCCTAGGGTGGCTCCGATACCATGTAATATGGTAAAATACTGAATGATATATTGATATTATTCAATGACGAGGTTACAATAGCTAACCCAAGAAACCTAATTGGCCCGTAGGCTCATACTAATAAAACCTTGTAATATATTCCTGTAGTTTTCATAGCTTGCAAGATAATAGTTAGTGCGTCATAGATATTGTGTGTGTATGTATATTTATGTATATCTTATCATAATTCTGACATGTAAGAATGGGTCGGTTTGGATAGTGTTTTATGCTTTTATCTAATAGAAATCAACAACGGTAGCTGGAAAGGCAAATCCAGTTGAGGGTTGGACCAAAGAATGCATAAAGCCTCCTTTAAGTAGTTTTATTAAAAAATTACAATTTTTGCCAACAAATTTGTTAAAAAATTTAGTAGCTTATTGGGTGACATGTCCCATGCCAAAAATTACCAGTTTTAACCTGTTACCTAAGCTTGTCTATTTGGCCAACTTAATCTCTTGTTATGAGTAAATCAAGTTGGTTTTCTTTTCATACACAGACCGATATCAATTCTGTTAAGAGTCAATCGAACATGCGGTATTTAGAGATTTCAGGGCGTGTGTTTAAGAGGAAATCAGATTTTGTGAACTCCATTGTTCGTGCCTGTGCTCGTAAGTATATTATTAACTATTTGTTATTGATTCTTTAAGATAACCCATTTCCCTCCTTTTTTCTTTTTGTTTCTAATTTACGTGCTATTGTATCTCATATCCTCTCCTCAATTAATATAATAGCCAGGGTAATTGAAGAGGAGATGTTCGGAGTAGACAATTTATGTTGGATATCCGCAAAGGCTACACTAGAAGCTTCAATGCTTGCTGAATTTTTAATTCTTCAGTCTGGAATGACATCATTTGGCAAGGCTTACTACCGAAAGCAACATGATTTAGTACCAAATGTAAGTGTTCCCTGCATTTTGCATTTTAAGTGTGTAGTTTGGTCATCCGCACGTGCACATATGTTTAGCTTTCATGTTATCATTGTGTTGAAAACAGCTCTTCCTTTTTTTCACAGCTTGCTGCCAAACTAGAAGCACTTAAGGATGAGTACATGCGTTTTGCAATGGAAAAATGTTATTCTGTGTTAAGAGAATATTATTCTGCCGTTGAAGAGATCACAGGTTTGTTTTGTTTGGTGTGTAATGAAATGTTGATTGTCTGATATCTTAATGAATTATTATCGATTAGCCAAAACCCTCATACTTAAGAACACATTGTTACTTATGGCTACAGATATTTTACTTGAGAAGGGTGAAATTGAAGCAGATGAAATTTGGCATCTATACAAAACTTGCCCTCGGATATCTCAGGTTATTTCCAAACCACTTGCTTTGCATGTCAATGTTTTTAATTTTTATACATTATTCTCATCAAATATCATCTATATGCATACAATATCAGCCTAGTGTGACGCCGGTGGATGAACATGCTGCACTGATATATGCTGGAAGGTGGGGAATACATGGTGCTTCTCTTCCAGGTAGGGCCACATTTGCACCTGGCCATGTCGGATTTGTAACTTTTGGTGCCCCACGTCCAATGGAGGTTAGTGCAAATTGTTGGGTTTCAGTGATATCTTTGATTAATCAAAAAAGGTTTTGACAATTTTATTAATTAGATTAATAATTGCGTGCATGCAGCGGAAATAGGTTTATTATAAAATCTATACCAATAGCGAAACCTATTGGATTCGGTTACAACTCACGCAAATAAGGTTAATAATAATGAATAAGATCAGTAATTAATAAACGCATCGGAAATAGGTTTATAATAGAATCTATATCAATACTGAAACTGACAAGTTCCATTACTAATAATGCAAATATGGTTAATAATAATTAATCTATTGATGAGACGAACTATACCTTTGGTTAAGAAATAACCATTTGAGACATCGAGGGTTCAACGAACAAGAGCTAGAACTTGAACACGAATGGGAGTGCAACACCTACTTGTTTCGGTGCTTGTTTCAAGTTTTATTCACAAAGATGAATTAATTTTTTCCTCCTTTTTGTGACAATTCCCGAAAACCAAAAATAAAAGGTTTTCACCCTTTTTGTTGGTGTAGTGAATGATGATCAAGATTCAAGAACAAAAAAAACATACGGTGGTTTTCTTTGTTTTGTTTAGTGAAAGTATTTATTCCCTAATTCCCTTAGCGAACTCTAAGCCGGTTAGATTGTTTATAAATTACAAACGCGTATTTCGTTTGTGATTACCAATTAAACGAGTTAAGTGGATTTTATGTTCGTTGCCCTCGGTGTAACTCTTACGGGTCACAACTCAGTTAGCTACGTTAACTTATAGGGTCCGAACACATAAAATCCAAAACAAACTTTATATATTTTTTTGGATTAGAGGGGGATGCTTGTATATCTAATCTAAGTTTGCATTAGAGGGAGATGCCTATTATTTGTTTGCTTTCATCCAAAAATCTACATGAACACAAATGAGTTTGGGTGAGCCCTATCAAATTTTAAAAATGGTATTTGAATATAGATGTAGTGTTGAAGGAGAATTTGTTGTTTGGAACGGAGAGCGTAAATATGATGTTGCATCTAACTTCGCGTGTTTGGTTGATTTAGTATTGGAGATTTTATAAATCTTTTCTTGTCGTTTTCAGAATCTTATGCCAGTATCGTTTTAAGTCTGATGATGAGTTTTTGTTGTCTTCAGACTCAAGTTATTAGCGATGATACTTGGAAGCTAGTTGACAATATTTGGGAAACAAGGGTGCAGGAGATTAGGGATGGGGCAAAAAGAGAAATCGAAGCAGAAAATGAGAAACCACGGGTTTTGATCGGCAGCCATTTCCTATGACAGTTGTCACATGAAAAGATGAAGCGAGTCCCGGCAAAGATCTAAGCTCTGTAATTCGTTAGTTGATGGTTCATGAAAAGATCATGATGGTACTTGAAAGGTGACAAGGAAGCATGGGGCATGAAAATGTTGTAATTTGACAAGTAAAATATGTAGCAGGCCTAACTAAATTTGGAAGGAGGCTTCCCAGACCAAGGCTTTAGCAACTTAGCTTGCAGGATGCATTGTGGTTAGCCATAAAGTAGCATTTGATAGCATTTATGATGTTTACAACAATTTACAAACATTAAAGAATGATTTGAGAATGGTAAATTAGTGTGTTATGAAAGTATCTAAATTCTTTATTTTTTACATGGGTATCAAGTTATCAAAAAATCTATATGTAAACAATGTAGCATATATTGCTCGAAAGAGAAGTGTTGTTGGTCACTCCACGGTAGGGGTGTTCATTATTCGAATATCATTCGAATTATTCGAAATTCGATTTGAATCGAATTCGATTAAGGCCATTCGAATTTGACTTTCAGTCATTCGAATTCGATTCGCATTCGATTCGAATAATTTTGTCGAATGTGGATCGAATACGAATATGATTTTCTGTATTCGCATTCGATTCGCCCAATTCGAATAAGAAATTTATATATTTTTTAATATATATTTTAATATATCTAATTAATTATCTATATATGAATATGATTTAATAGACTTGAAGTAATTAAAAATACCCAAACCCAACCCATTACTCAATCTTAATTGTTGTTTCTGCATTTGAACATGATTTTGTGTTGTGACAACTTCTTAATTGTTGTTTCTACGGGTTTTAAACTTGTTTATAGTCTTTTTTGTGTTTGATTATGCAGTTTTAGATCTTTTGTTAACATGTTTTAGACTTGTTGATGTGCTAGTATTTTGCACATTGTTTGGGTGATGTTGTGCTACATTTGTATTGTTGCTTGATGTGGTTGTTTATTTATATATTTTTTAAAGCGAATACATTCGAATCTATTCGAATTCAATTCGAATAACTTAATCGAATCGAATACATAGATTCGAATACGAATACAGTTTTTAAAAGTCTCAATTCGACCAATTCGATTAGTCTAATTCGCCCAATTCGCATTCGCCCACCATTTAAGTTTAATAATTATTAAATAAATCAATTAAGGCGTGCAACCAATTCTTAAAAGTGAGGAATCTAATCAAGAATTGCTAGGTTATTAAATAGGCGTTGCTTGACAATTTGGGTAGCCGATAACTCGGGTTCACATGTTTACTCGCGTCGAGAGTTTCCTGGAGTTTCGGTTTTCTAAGTTTATTCGGCTTCGTAACTTGAGGGTTTTAGTATATAGAATAGCTTATACCTGACAATTATGGGATTTGGTGGTCGATAACTCGAGTCAGTCCATTTTAGCACTTCTTCACGTGTCATACTGTCAGGTTCGATTTATCTTCCGGGGGTTTATCGGATTAGACAAGGTCTTCATTCAATTCCAGAAATTAGGATTCCATTAATAAGTCTAGGGATTCTTGCCTAGGTAACCTACTTTAATCCATACTTGAGTCTCAGTTTATTTTCTAGTTTTCGAGCTTGCCTTCTGTTCTAGTTATTTATTTATTTAATTGCAATTAATTTAAGAACCATTTATCATCAAATCAAATTAGTAGGCTAGGATTCGATAGAGATTTATTTTCAAGAGTCGTTAGATCTGTGTCCAAGGTTCGATAATCCGGACTTATTTACTTAGCTACACCGCGACCGGTGCACTTGCCGTTAGTGTGTGATTTTGTAGGTTTTTTCTAATTTAAAACTTGGTTTGAATTTAATAGATACACTTTCACACATCAGTATCAAAACTGGTACTCAATACCAAACGCTCATCCATACACACATGTGTACTTTTCACTCACACAAGTTTCAATCATACGGGTATACTCGATGTGGTAATTGGTTTACATTTGAGATTAATTTCATATATACCCCTATTTAATTTGTGAAATATCATATATATCCTACAAACTTTTAAAATATCAAATATATCCCCACAAACTTATGAAATCTATATATAACAAAAGAAAACAAGGTGACGTGTCATTTATTAGATACTCTGAGACACGTGTTAGATATATAGGGCTTCGAGCTACATGCTTGACGATGAAGACATCGTTAGGCATCTTCTTAAGGTGCGTTTTTCTTTTAGTTTTGATCCGAATGAGATTCACGTGCACATGTTGTTTTGATTCTTTTTTTTTTAAATTGATGAATTCTTGATATTTCGAATGGTGAGGTTCTCCTCTCAGTGTTGAAAAAAGGTAAAATATTTTTCATTTTGGCAATGTTATTGAGTTAGAAACAAACAGTTTAAGCTCAAAAATTCTACTTTTGTCATATTTTTATTGTAAACTTTAAATCGTTGGTAAAGTATGTTAGTGTTGTCATGTGGGGCTATTAGATGAACAATGAAAATAGATTTTGAACCATCTGAGTTGGCTTTATAACACTACTAGATTATTACCCATGTGTTACACATGTAGGTCATTAAAATATTAAATTAATAAAATGATTGAGGTATTAACATATAACTATAAAAAACATATAATATTATCATTCAAGTAAATATTGTAAATAACAAACAACGTAAAGTAAAGTTTGGTTTTCAAAAGTAAAAAAAAAAAGCAAAGTATATTGAATAGTTTATAAAAAATGTAAATTAGTAAAAACTTCCTTGTAAACGCCATTTGAGACTATGTTTGTGTGTTTTCGTATTTTTCTAATATATTTCACACCATGTCTTGTTTTCACACAAGTGTGTGAAAATCCAAGTTCTATCAAACACTTTAAAACATGCTTATATAGCATTATAGCTCTAAATTTTAAAATTCAGCTAGTATATCCTATTTTAATACCTGTTTACAACCATAGAGCATAAAAAAACACAATGAAACAACAAACATATTGTAGACGCATGTATGGGATTATACATATTTAGGAGATTCGGATGCTAGTAACAATGTTTTTTTAAAACATATGATTAAAACTATGTATAATTAAAACTTTAAGTTATGATACAATATATTACTACGTACGATGAATAAAAATCTAACCTGATCATAATTCTACAAAAAAAACTATTTAAAAATCATATTGTCTCATGATTCTCTTTTTATGTAAAAATAAAAATTTGTATGGTTCCTAAACCATACAAATCAGAATATCTTTAGTGTCGATTTCTTACCAAAAATAGTAGAAAAATTTTGGCGGGAAAAACTATCCACAACATGCCTCAATGCATGACATGTGACATCAAAAACCTTTTTTTATTAATATGTATAGATGTATAAATTAGTAATTTAGTATCTTGGTTTGTTTTGTTTCTCTCTTTTTGTTTGTTACTCGTTCCTGGTTTGTAGATGCTTAGCATCTGTTTAAAATCCTAATCAATCAATGAAATCATCATCGGTTCTTGATGCCAGTTTCTTCATGGTATCAGAGCAGGATTCCACAAAACACAAAATCTATTAAACATCGCTGGCAAGATGACCGACGGAAAGAAAATAAAAAGCTCCGCCAGTGTAAAGAGTGATGTCAAACCATCGATTCTAACTCTCCTTACTACATACACGCTTCCGATTATCCTCTTCAGATGCTGGTAAACGAACCACTCAATGACAACAATTAAAATGATTGGGTTCAAGAGATGACGAACTTTCTATTCGCCAAAAAACAAAATGGGATTTGTTGACGGGACGATTGCGAAACCAGAAAATAATCAAGAAGATTATAGGGCATGGATGCGTTGTGACGTCATGATCAAAGGGTGGCTACTGGCTAACAACTGCAGTGGAGAAAGAGATTAGGAGCAGTGTTAAATATGCTAGCACAACGGCGGAAATATGGAAGGACCTTCAAGAACGCTTTGGCAAAGAGAATGCTCCTCGAGCATACGAGTTAAAGCAATCTCTTACGATTACACGTCAAGACGGAGCATCAGTTTCAGCCTACTACACAAAGCTTCGATGCTTATGGGACGAAATATAGTCGGCACTACCTATACCCCAACGCACCTGCGCAAAATGTTCATGTGACATTGGAAAAAGACTTAATGAGTTGAGGGAAAAAGAAATGTTATATGAATTTCTTATGGGATTGGATAGTGATTTCAACACCATTAGAACACAAGTTTTGTCAATGAAGCCAACCCCTACTTTGGGGGAAGCTTACTGTCTCGCTTCCAAAGATGAACAACAACGATCAATCGCTGCAATGAAGAAACCATGGGTGGAGTTGGCAGCGCTCCAAACACAATCACAAGGCAAGCTAATGGTAGATTCCATAAATTAAAGGTTAGAGTGTAATTATTTACAAGGGTTATAATGAAAATAGTGTTTAGATGACTAAATTGGCCTCATTTTTTGTTGTATATCATGCACTAACACTTATAAGTGTTCTTATTTTTTGGGTATCTTAAAATACCTCTTCAATCTCCTTTATATATAGTATAGATAAAATGTGAAGAAAAACCAAAGCTTATAAAACAATTTCAACACAAGGGTTATTCCTTGGTTTGATTCGGATTATGATCATTAACGATTACGGTGCAATAGTCTTATTTATTAATGACTCATACCGGTATTAGACATCACGCCGTTCGTGCATCCCCTTCATCTAATGTCTAACAAAGCGCTATTCGTTAGATCCAATTCACTACCATAAGCTCAGGCCGTTCGGATCTTAGCATGTGAGTTACAATGACGAAAGTACCAATTATTATTAAACGCCCACGCCGTTCAGGGTGTTTAATCACATTACATAGTTTCTATTACAAACTCGAGTTCATAGACAAACGCGAACTATTATTCGTTTCTTGTATTAAAGATAAAAACTTGATTAAGGTTTTAAAAATTAAAGAACTTTATTAGAAAAATTAATAAGTTGATCAAGTTTATTAACAATCTAATTTGACCCTAGATGAACTTTAGTTTTGAAGTTCTAGAAATTACTTAAATCAAACCATTCAATAATCAAATCAACAATCGTTTTACATAAGTTTACAAATTAAAACAAAAAAAATTTCCCAAAGTTCCAAAACTATAACGGGCCGTTTAGTTCACGCAATACATGGGAATTAGAATTGGTGTTGAAATATAAGATCTTTCAATCAAAGATATTTGAGGTAACAATAAGAAGTAATATTTTATCCCAAATTCCTTTGATTGTGGGATTTCAAATTCCTTTCACATACTGAAGGATTTCTAAATCTCACAACCAAGAGAATTTAATGTAAAACATTCTCTCCTATTGATCTCCCAAACTAGGGGTGTAAACGAGCCGAAGCTCGGCTCGTTTCAGCTTAACCAGGCTCGAGCTCGAGCTCGACTTGTTTAAAGCTTTAATTTCAAAGCTTGAGCTCGTCACAAACTTCTCAAGCTCGAGCTCGGCTCGGGCTCGGGCTCGGCTCGTCTGGTTTTTTATTATTTTATTTTTAATTATTTATATTTAATTTTATATAAATTTTTAATTATTTATGTTTAATTTTACATAAACTTTTAATTATATGTAATTTATATATAATAAATACATATTATATATTTTTAATCATAATTTATATATATTTTAACTATTAATAATAACTAGGAGAGACCCGCGCGATGCGGCGGGGCTGACATTGTCCGCAATATTGGTTCATGGGTGTTTTCTTATCTGTGTAAAACTTACGTAAGTATTTATATTTATTTTTTAAAAAAAAGTTAAGTTAATATCATCATGGTGGTTGATATATATGATGAGTGTTACAAATTTCAAATTACTAATAGTTCAATATATGAAAATTATCAAGCCTTTTAGCAAACCATTAGTGTAATAAGAAAATATACAAGTCTTAAACATAAAAGTTGAAAATAAGAAAACTATCAAGCCCTTCAAGATACCATTAGAGAAATAAGAGAATTATAAGTTCTTCAACAAACCAATAGCAAAATAAGAAAAATATCAAACTCAACAAAGCATTAGTGTAATAAGAAAATATAATGTCTTAAACTTAAAGGTTGGAAACTAAAAACAATGGTATGTGAAGTACATGCATCACGCTGAGACAAATTTAGTCGTACTTATCATCTAGATTGTCTCACCATCATTTAGTATCCAGAAGGAGCTCATAAATTTCTTGTATTTCCTTGGCTTCATCTGCTACATCTTTGTGAGGTTGTCTTGTCTTCTTTGACTGGCATAGTAATGGAGCTAGAGCGGCTTTAGATGCTATAAAAACAATGTTTAGTTTATTACTTGTTACATTATCATAAGCACCGAGTAAACAACGTTAGGATCTTGGTGGTATAAATTTTAAATTTGTATGAAACTCAAGTATGAGCTTATCACGTCTCATCTCAGGTTTAATCTTACCTTTTATTCATTTGAACCATTTCAATGACACGAAGGGCCGAAACATGTAAACTTATATAAAAATTATGACTGTTTCCAATATCATATTATAAAAAAACTGAAGTTGCGGTGATAAAATAAAAACTCAAGTTCCCGTGTATTAAAATTTAATGATTTACATGTCAATTGCACAAAAAGTCTAAGATAGCGGTACATGAAATCTAACATAATTAGATGCAAAAGTCTCCATTTATTGGCCTCAAAACATGAATAATCAAATTGACTTTTTCTTACTAAATTTAAATGTTTTGTTTTAAAGTTACAAATATAAACCCCTAATATCAAGCACACCGTGATTCAACTACTTGTTTATCGAACTACAGCTTCTAAAAGTAGAAACAAATTAGCGGAGGATTTGGCGAAAAAGATTGTTAGATAGCATGCACAATTTGTTTTCAAGCCATATTCCACCATATTTGTGTTCTTGTCACTTTGATTTCAAAATCACCAACATTTAAAGGAACTCACAAACATTTCATAATTTAATTTAACATTCTGGGTTATGCACATCCATAAGTCCAACCATGACAAATCGGGCATGTTCAAAGCTATAGTTCCATAATGTTTTATACCTTGAGCATAAAATGTTATACATTGCTATACATAAAAATCCTTGTTAGAACTTATAAGTGCAGGCCTTGTAAGTAACTGGCATATTCAAAATTTTGACCCATGTAAGATAAACATTACAGTTACCATTAAGCAGGTATATAACCTTAGGTTATGACATGGCTACATGGGTTATAAAACAAGACAAACTTATAGCATTGTGGTATGAGTTATCAAGCATATGATCTATATTTTTGCCATTATCATGGACAACTTAACAAATTCATAGAATTAGATCGCATGCAAAGTTTCATGTTATGTGTGATGGAAATAAGTATTACATAAGTGAAAAGGGCTTCCCACTATTAGACACCACACCATCTGTCTTCAACATTGAGCAATAGAAAAACTCATATTTTCTAGTACACCAATTATATTGAAATCAATCATAAAAACCCAACAAAAATCTGGAACCCGAGCAAAATCAAGTAAGACAAAATATAGAAATAACATACAAGAAAGGTAAAGTGATAACATTCTAAGAAAGACAACACCATATCAAACCCAGAGACCATGGAGTCATCACATCGATTGCCTATTGAAAACCCCGAACTCAACCCAATAGTTGCAAAACCCGTGTCAATCTTAAGGTTTTGCTGATACGCTCGTTGCTCTAGAGAATTGATAGAATGCCACTTAGCCTTTACTCATATCATGAAAATTGCAACTGTTCTTTATGGTTTCTTGTTCAACTTGTATCCAAAACCATGATTTCTTGACCCTCCATATTGTGTCTAAAACTGACCAAAGTCATGTTTTGCACTCACCCTACCTTTACCTCTACCTCTTTGAAGTGTGTGATTTTATTTTATCTTCCAATATTATGACCATCCTTCAAACCAATAATACCATGAACCAACTCTTTAAAACTACCCCTAGACCTAGACAACTTTTAGCCTTGAAAAATTATGGATATTTGTGATGCAGGAAATTATAAGCATATCTTCTAATATTTATTTAAATTTCAAATTCCTATTTAATCTAATTGTTTCCAAGTTTATATTTTTCTTACTTTATTATAAATAGTGATAGAGGTTGTTTAGTTGGTAGTTGATTTTGATTAAGTTTAATTATAAGAACATTGTTCTTGGAACCTATGGTTCAATTTATGGTCTTTGATTAACTATTGTGTCTTGAGCCATTTGATTGCATACGAAACTGCATCAGTTGGTATCAGAGCTATGGTTGTCAAATGGCTCGACGTGGAAGAGAAGACCCTCTAGTTTGTAGATTCGCCGACCGAGGCAACAACAGAGTTATTCCCGGGCCACGTGCTCGTGGAGATCGATTCAACTGTGACCGTAGATCCGCCGACCGAGGCAACGAGATCAGGAACCGTGACCCATGGGATTTTGAGATCGAACGACTCAAGAAACGAGTCCGAGATCTCAAGGCATCGTTGACATTGAAGGAAACTGAACCAGAAGAATCCGTCTGGGACGAGTATTTTGGGGAGGAGGAGTATCCTTCAAGTGACGATTTGTTGACATTAAAGGAAACGGAACCTACAAAATCTGTCAGGGACGAGTTTGTTAGGTATGAGGAGTATCCTTTTGATGATGGCTTTATCTACGATTCTCTACCCATGTTTGATTGCTATAGGGACGAGGAGTGGTATTGTTGGATGACAGGTTGTTCGACTAATAAAGATGAGACTAAGAAAAGTTTGAACCAGAAGATGATAGAAAATACAAATGATTATGTGAGTAACTTTGATGAGTTGACAGCACCTAAGTTGATTAAAGGTAGTTCTATGGTGTTTGACGATGGTTTAATGGTGGTACCGGAAGGTAGATTCCCTTCTAGCCGAAATTGGGTTAGTGATTTCTCATGTTTGGTAACTCAAACTAACCTACTGGTTTGTGGTGATATATTCGAAGGATCAAAATTTAATTTGAATAATATCAGTTCAAATATTAAAAATAAAGATTTGAATGCAAGTATTGCATCTTCCAAAAATATATGTGATAATAAGAATCACGGTGGAATTAGAAATTACATCCCAATGGGCCACTACATTAACAGGGGGTCCCACTACATTAACAAGAGGCTAAAGACCTATTTAAATGAGCAACATGGTGATGGAAGTAATTCAAGTCCAACGAGTGCTGAAAATTTGGGTTCCTCTTCTGGGTCTACTACTGGTCGAGCTGGGCTACAAAAGAGGAAAATGAAAAAAATCAATATTACTTTTGATCCTGGTGGATTACATTTGAAGTTTACAAGACTCGAGGTCGAGTCTTTTTCCGAGAAGGGAAGTATGATGCAGGAAATCATAAGCATATCTTCTAATATTTATTTAAATTTCAAATTCCTATTTAATCTAATTGTTTTCAAGTTTATCTTTTTCTTACTTTATTATAAATAGTGATAGAGGTTGTTTAGTTGGTAGTTGATTTTGATTAAGTTTAATTATAAGAACATTGTTCTTGGAACCTATGGTTCAATTTATGGTCTTTGATTAACTATTGTGTCTTGAGCCATTTGATTGCATACGAAACTGCATCAGTTGGTATCAGAGCTTTGGTTTTCAAATGGCTCAACGTGAAGGCAAGTGTTTTCTTGTTCGAAGAGTCGCCGACCGAGGCATCATCAAGAACATTGGTGGTTCACGTGCTCATGGAGATCGATTCAACTGTGACCGTAGATCCGCCGACCGAGGCAACGAGATCAGGAACCGTGACCCATGGGATTTTGAGATCGAACGACTCAGGAAACGAGTCCTAGATCTCAAAGCATCGTCGACATGGAAGGAAACAGAACCGGAAGAAACCGTCCGGGACGAGTTAACCGGGGATGAGGAGCATCCTACCGATGATGACATTATATATAATTCTCCATCCGTGTATGATGAATACATGGATGAAGATTGGTATTCATGGGCAAATGTGTGACAGCTGCCCCAAACCCGAACCCGAATGCCCGACTCAGACCCGAAGTCGTCTGTTTTTATTAATTTGTATTAAATCTCCTTAAAACGTAACGCTTCGTCTAATATTATAAATGAGTATTTCGATTTCATGTTTTTTTCTCATCTTTAATTAAGCGATCGAATTTACTGCGAGTAATAACTAAGTTTATTATTTATGATAAACAAAACAAAAAAAAAATATACAAATTGTAATTTACAAGCGGAATTTTATAAATAATATCAAGTTTATGATCTTTAAGTCTAAACGTAATCCTTAAACGTCAAGAACAACATAAATACATGAACACGCCATCTTAATAAAAGTTACAAGTTAACGTGATTAATTTAGTTAGTTAAGATAAAGATTTAATTAATTCTGGGCCAAACTTGTAAAATTTGAAACTCAAATTAAAGTTTTAATTCAAGTTTAATAACAAACCAAATATCAGGGGCTAAACCGTAACATTGTTTTTAAATCAGCCCACCCTTTCCACTTTAGAACCGTACATCCGGATTAGCTCCGGCAATCGCCGGTGACGGCTCCGGCGAAGAAAAAGCGACCATTAACCATGTTTTTTTTATGCAATTAAACCGGCCTAAACCATTTTTGGGCGTGATTCGAACCCCAATCGATCCTGAGAAACAATTTCCTGCGTTGTGTGGTGTGTTATTGAAATCACGGTTCATCCATAATAACCCAAAATCTGTTACATGCTTTACCATTACAACTCCATTAATTTTGTGAACCACAACGGTCGAGGGACGATTCATATGATAAACCAAACAATTAATTGCATCTTAACTGTGAAGTAACCATCAATTTCTTCAATGAAAGTGACTTGAAATCTCTAAATCGTTTTGTACCAAAACTGGTACCAAGACACAAATTAACTGTTACAAATTTATCCCACATAATTCCTAAAGGTCTCTGATACATCAATTCGAATCGAAACCTGCTCAAGATCATTCATTGATCCTCCATTCGGTCGAGACCTGCAACTGATCCTTGAGCATCGAAACCTTGTTTTTATTTGCAATCGCTTTGGGGCTTTACTTCACCTAATCACGGTTAAGAGATCTGGAAAGTGAATTGGAATATAATATCTTAATTCGTTGATTTAATTTTTGAAGCCGCCGCCTATGTTCTTCTTCTTTATTTCATCATTTCTCTATCAATCAAGTAAGTTTTTCGCATGAATCTGCTCTTGATTAAGTGTAAACTAAAAGCCCTCTACCAATTTTGTCTGTGTTTGATCGATTGAATGGGTATTAGATGGATTAGGGTTAGGGCTCATACTTGTGATTTGGGAAATTACGTTACACCTGCAAATAAATAATTGTTTCAGAAGTTTAACACAACACCAGAAGTGGTTCAGTGGATTAAATACTTGCTAGTAAACTCATTTACCCGGGTTCGAACCCAGGCGCCCCCACATTTCTATTTTCATTTTATTTATTAGTTTTGGTTAAGTTCCATAATATAAATATTAATCTCTATAATGATATTATAAATTGCCAAAAAATCTTACGAGATATGTGAAACCACGATCTTGTATAAATCTAGTTTTATAAATTTAACATTTTCAAATACTTTAAATACCTAGAAAGTACTATAAAATACATTTTAACGATTCTAAAACATATACGGTTTCATAAATGATACTTTATGCTTTATAAAGAGACGTTGATGAGACATTTTAAATACTTTACAAACGTTACAAATATTTCAAGATATTCTCGTATACATAATCTAATCTCGTCAAATAATATATTGGAAAAAAATATACTATTTGAGTTACTTATATTTTGCAAGACAATACTATTATTATGATTAACACAAAAATTGTTGTTATTATCAATACTATTATTTCCTACGTTATTCTTAATTCAATTAATATATATTCTAACCATATACCGAAAAACCCCAAATCACAAAATGAAACCCTAGAATTCCAAATTACCTTAAATCTTTATTATCCTATTCTAGTTTTCTATACTATATGTCCGGCTAAGTTAGGATCGTCATTTACTTAGGTGATCCTTGTATTTGGACGTTCCACGATTGCTATCTAGTTGGTTTGCTATCTAATTCGAGCCCGAGTTTTCAAGGTGAGTAAACTCACTCCCCTTTTTCCATTTTACTATTTTGGGGCTGAAATATGTCTTTTACTATATTGCGTTTTCTATTCGTTTCTAAAAGAGATCATACAAATATGTTAATCTAGTTCGCGGCTTGATGCAATCTTATGTGTTAGTTAAAAGTAGTTTTATTGCTTTGTAATCCCACCGGTACAATGTTAGCGCTAATGGTTTGACAAACCCACCTGCTTGTACAACATCGATAGGTGATTTAAACCCGGCCTTTCTAATTCCATGTTTACTATGTCGAGATGCTATGTTGCTATACTACGTTGCTATGCTATGATGCTATACTATGCCATGTCCCTAAATTGCTAAATGATGACTTATATATCGAGACGGTAAACGACGGTTATTAAAAGTTATCATTATTTATTACATGAGTGGTTCTCATGACAAATGGCTAAACGAGATACTATGGTTTCTATTGTGGTTGGTGTGCTATTCTAGGGGTCCTGGTAGGGTGATATTACGAAATTACTATACATGTGGGATTGCGCAGCATATCTTGTTGATCTCGGATTTCAATACTATTACTATTCAATTTGGGTTTTACTCACTAGCTTGTGTAGCTAACTTTATTTTTCGCGTATTTCAGGAGGCGCGTGATTTTGGCTTGTTACTTTGCTATTCAAGACATAGGGACTTGGACCTAGAAATAATACTAATCATGACTATTTCATTTACTGTTATTTGGATTGTGTTTTGCATTTAAGGCTTATGTTTCCCCAACTTATGATAATAACTATTAGACTTTAATAAAAGTAACACCATGTGCTTTGTTTACTATGGATATCCAATTCTATGACAGCCCGGTGTTTTCCGCCACCGGGCGGGGTGTCACAGTTGGTATCAGAGCCATGGTTATAGAGAACTAGGATAGGGTATTAGAAACACACCGTCCTAGACTATAACCTAAGAGTCCTTAGTGCAAATTGATGTGCTTAGAGAACTCTTCAGAATTTATTTATTCATTTATTTATTTATTCTATGAACCGTTCTATGCCTTTTTCTTTATCTCATTTCTTAACCGATTTCGCGAAGGAGCTACAAGAGACTCGTCTGTGTGATTAGGATCTTTCTCTTTGTGGAATCTCGTCATCGTCTTAAGTAAGTTTGAAACGTAGGAACGTGTGCAATCCGGAAGGGGGAACGCCTGTATCACGGACATCCTGTCTAAGGCAGAGCATTTCGTATAAATCTCTTCAAGAGATCTGTATGCTTACCTGGGAATGGACGAGATGAGTGTAACCCTATAGGCTAAAGCACGCCTCCTTGAATACGTTGAAAACGAACTTAGCACTTTGATTAGTCTTAAGTGTCAAAACCAAGACACATTCCTAAGCCTTTAAGTTCTATTTATTTATGAATTCTATGATTATCATTTTTATGATTTCAAATTATTTTAATGAGTTTCTATATTATTTCAATGTTATTCCAAGTTTGCTTATTTACATTTCAATAATTTCCAAGTGACTACTATGTTATGTGTTCTAAAATTCTATGAAAAATTCGAAGTACAATTATTCGTTTTATTCAAATCCAAAAGTTCCATTACAGCTTGTGTTATCCAACAGTTTTTTTTATGTCTCATGAAATTCTTTTTCTATCTTATCCTATAGAATGACAACAAGACGTTAACGACTCGCTAATACTACCACGACCCCAAATGTTTTAAATCAAAACTAAGATATTTGACTAACCTCAATCAAATTATCAAAACTTCAAAACAAATACCAAATGCCGAATCTAAGGTTCAAATCTCAATTCAGTTATCGAATCCCAAATTAAAGTTGGTGTTTTGCACTCTAGAATTTCCTTTTGACCATTGCAGAAGATAATTACCTTACCCATGCATCCACCATCAGCTGCCCCCAAAATAGTAAAATAATTAACTCTATTGAAGATTAGGTGAGAACTTATCAAAATCAAGGATCATTCACTAACAAATACTTAAAGAGTGAAGACACAGTTTGAACACACAAAGATTCAATTATATAAATTTCAACTTCTTTATACAATCAAATCGGGTATTCACATTCAAATCCAAACATCAAACGGTCTCCAAATTTGAAATTACTAAGTAGACTAATAACATATCGGCAATATCTAAACATAAAAAACTCAAGGTAAGATTTAGTAGTTACCTGGAGAGCAAGCGTTAGAGGTCCTGAAACCACCATTTTGATCGAAACTGCCCAACTTTAACAACATAGATATAAAAACCTTCCATGCATAAATGAACCACAAGCAATCATATTTAACAATGTTTATAGTATCTCAACAAAAAAAACAAAAATTAAGATGCCCATTTCCCCTGCTCCAACATGATACATAAAAATGAATCAAAATATATAATAACATTATAAAGTAACAGTGAATGAGACTACAACAGAAGTAAAGAGCATTTAGGAATATTAAATTCAAAAAAGATATAATAGTATGAATGGTAGGCAAAATGTTACCAACAGACACTATACATACAACATTATCCGTTCACCATAATATAAGAGAAAGAACACATACTATCACATTTTGGTTACCTTTTTTACTTCCATCCACACAAAACGACTCACAACTTTAAGGGGTTATATGCATGTGAATATTAAAAAAAGTAACAAAGAATGCCATCATCACATCTCGTCATGCCACCACCATGGCTCTTTCCTTCCTCTAGACCATAACTATATTTAGTTGCATAAATAATCTCAACAACTTTCAACCTATTGAACCCAGTTGACCCGTTTCCTTTTAAGTTGAACTCTTTATTGAACAATTTTCTTTCAAAATCACCAACTAAAATATAAAGAAATATGCTAGAGAACATCAAATTTGGATCATTGTAACATGATATGACAAAATATATGTCAAGAAAATCCTCAACCTAAATAGAAAATGGTTTGACTTTAATATACTAATGTAATTAACCTTTGCAACTCTTGTTCCGAAGGTGGCTACTCCGATAGACAGTTAGCTACATGCATTATCGTTTCTCTAAACTATCAGAAAACATAATAATAATATGTTTTTGTCAAGAATTCTAAACCGATAAACACAAACTCTAAATAATCAATTTGTTATTTTAGAAGCACATAAGTAATGAAATGGCTATTTAATGAAAATAAGAATCTAAGAGAATACAAGTTTTTAGCATTAAGTATCCATAAATGCATAGGTGATAAAATAGTACCTGAGAATCCAAGACTTAAACCTTAGTAATGTTATTGAAGAATCTATTTCACACTTTTAATTCATAAAAAAAGAAAAATTAGAGAAAAAAATGTAAAAAGGCCATAAAAATAGAAGATTCAACAAATACATACTTACAAACCTCGGCCCCTTCTATTTCAACAACCATATTCGTGATTTTATCAATACAAATTCATGAAACAGAAATGTATGACCAAATTGAAAAACAAACAATAATTATTTGTTATAGTTTAGGTCCTTTAGGATAGCTATGTAGCTTCACATATAACGTAGAAAATGATTATTAATAGTTAAGCATTTAGGATACCATTCTTTTGAAAGGGTAAGATCCAGGTTTGTAAATTGTGTAACCCGTCAACTCTCACCCTTTTCCCAAAATGTGTATTACTATTCCTCCCCCAATCCTGATACCGATTCCACGAAATATCCAAATGGCTCAAACACAATTGATAATCAAAGACGATAATACGAACCAAAGGTTCCAAGAACAATGTTCTTTAATTCAATAATCAACATAAAACCTCCAGAAATAATCATAGAACCCTAATACTTATACTAGACTCTAACAAACCTAGAGATAAACATGAATAAATCAAATAAATAAAAGATATCATGACTATAAAAAGATAAGATAATTAAGGAATAAAATATTATTTAAATCTCTAAATATTCTTCAACTTGTATCCATATCCGTATCATTCTCCCCTTCTTCGAAAAACTCGTCCTCGAGTTTTAATTCTAGATCAATGCCGCCCGGGTCGAATGGTACATCGAGTTGTTTCTTCTCCACCGATATCATCGTAACTCGCCAAAACACTTCAACTTTATTGTTTGTTTTGTCCGGCTCTTGACATGTTCCACCAGGGTCTATCAGGATGTCAGGTCCCCTAATTCTTTCCTCCTTCTCCCCTTTTTTTGAAAAAGACTCGTCCTCGAGTCTTGAGAACGTCAAAAAAATCAACACACCAACATAAAAGACCCTTCTCTAATATCAACTCATTTACATCAACATTTTTATTATGTTGATGAGGAGGTATATTTTTATTTAAGCTACTTGAATCCTTCATGTTTTTCGATGTAATCCACCCATGCCCATGTTTATGCATGTATATGTATATCTTGTAAATATGATCTTCACTCTTATCTATTTTTTTAAAACCGTCAAGCACATTCACATCTTTATCACATATTTCAAATTTTAAATTGGTTTGACTTTGCTTACCTAACCAATCAACAGTGATGAATTGCCGATCATTTGTGACTCGTTCACCGTCTCTAACCACAAGGTCATCATCTTCCTCATTGTTCGTGTTTAAGAGCTTATCAAATATACTAACAGAACCTGTTTCATATTCCACCATCTCCTTATTTAAGGACTTTTTATTCCAAGACTTCCAATCAGATGTAATTATCGAACTACCGGTCATCCAAAAATACCAATCATCGTCCTCGTATTCATCATACACGGGAGGTGAATCATAGATAGGGTTGCCATGGGTAGGATGCTCCTCATCCCGGGTGAACTCGTTCTGGGCGGGTTCTTCCGGTTCTGTTTCCTTCCATGCCGATGATACCTTGAGATCTTGGACTCGCTGATTGAGTCGTTTGATCTCAAAATCCCATGGGTTGGGATCAACTCTGTCGTTGCCTCTGGCGGCGGATCTACGAACAGGGCATCGATCTTCTCCATGAGCACGTGAAACGAAAATACTTATGTCGTTGCCTCTGGCGGCGAATCTACGATCGAGTAAGCATCTTCTTTCACGCAGAGCCATTTGAAAACCAAAGCTTTGATACCAAATGATACCGATTCCACGAAATATCCAAATGGCTCAAACACAATTGATAATCAAAGACGATAATACGAACCAAAGGTTCCAAGAACAATGTTCTTTAATTCAATAATCAACATAAAACCTCCAGAAATAATCATAGAACCCTAATACTTATACTAGACTCTAACAAACCTAGAGATAAACATGAATAAATCAAATAAATAAAAGATATCATGACTATAAAAAGATAAGATAATTAAGGAATAAAATATTATTTAAATCTCTAAATATTCTTCAACTTGTATCCATATCCGTATCAAATCCACACTCTTTTTAACCAAATCGTTTGTAAATATTTTTCCTCAAAAACAATGAAAGGTATAATAATTACCTCAAAACACAATATTCAGCACAAGTCTTTGTTCAAACAATTACCATTGAAGCTAATAACTACACTATCATTTTATATTTTTATTGATACAGCTAAAGCGTGTTACAATCAAAATATCATAAAAGTGTGTTAAATCTTTGGTCATGAATGGAAATACCTTGTAAAGTCTGAACCAAAATATCATAAAAGGGCACCAATCAACACTTCAAGTCAGCTAATTACAAAACTTATTCAATATTCTCACAAGAGCATTTCCCATATCACCTAACAATATAAAAGTAATTTCAATTTCATGACCAAAGTATAATAGTATATAATGCAATAATGGATTTAACATATTTCGTTGTCACAATACCGAGATATAAAGTTCGTCTTCTGATTAATCTTAAATGCAGAACAATCCGTTTGCGCTCCTTGTGGTTCCATAATACCTGATTACTCAAAGACATAGAGAAAATATTGATAGACACTTTCTAAAGATAAGAACCCTAGATCTTTGAAGCTTTCACCAAAATCAAAATCTTGAAGCTACACCAAACTCAAAATCAAAAAACAACATAAGAACTTTATTCAATAAATCAAATTGAACTAATAAATCATATAACGATAGATCAAAGTCGTTACCAAATTTGCATTCCCACAAACATATGAGTTTATAAAAAAACAATGCTCTAGATCACTGAACTTACAAAAACAAAAATACTAACTCCAAATAATTCAAAATCAAAGGTTTTTAGTTTTACCTTATGTAGCAAATGTTGTGCCACTTCCAGATTCAATCTAATCAAGTTATAAAAAACCTGCGCCACTTGACGGAACCACATCGATTAAAAGTAGACAAAATCGTAAATAACGCAATTGTTACCTGGTAGTGATGGTCATTGGCTTTGATGGACATGATCCCAACTGAGATTCATAGAGAAATATGAATGTAGAGCTACGATTGCCGCATGATAATCATATCACTGGAAGAAAACAAAGAGAATGATTAGGGTTTTGATTGAAAGGAGCTCTGCTTCAACATGAAGAAAGTATGAAATAATTCTTCGGTTTGATTATGATATTATAACTTTTGGTCAATTGACAACCACTTCAGGTTTGATTTGAGGAGAAATCAGCGTAGAATAGGTGCATAATGCGAAGATCTGGTGAGGAAATGGGATTTTAAAAATTGATATCCTGGTCTTTAGAACACGTGAAGATGAAAATAAGGTCAAATAAAACTTTGAGAGTTAACAAGACACAATTATCCTTAAAATTACTTGTACATCATGCAGCAAAAGTTGTATGTGTTCTTATTTTTTGGGTATCTTAAACTACCCCTCTAATCCCCTTTATATATAGTATAGATATTTGAGTTTCAAATATAAAGGATAGGAGATAATAAGTCTAAATCAAAACCAACTTTTATAAATTATTAACGACCTTTTCAAAAATTTTCTCATCAAAATGTCCCCTTCCTGCAACACGATTTTTTTCACCTACAAAACAATAAAAACGTCGACAGTAAACTCAATTCCACCGCAAAAACTTATATTTATAAAATATTAAGATATAAACGTGATATATGCATGAGTGCTATCTAAACAACCGCTAAATGCAATATAATGAATGCCTAAATATGCAACTAACACCATTATGGACTGTTTAAAAGTCTAAAAATAAACTGAGAAACAACTACAAATATGACATGCTTGGTTGTTAATTCGTGTTTTCATGTTCATATTTCAGCAACAATTTACATGTTAAGACGCTTGAGTCTCACACTATGGATGGCAAAAATGTTAGCTCCTAATCTAATTTGATTTATAAATTTGAGATATTGTTAGATCATGTGTAGTGGAAGGAGCCTATTGAGGGGTTTTATGTGACATGTGAAGTACATGTCATCAAGGAGCTTTTTGCTCAAATGAGGTGTAATATAAAGAGCCCCTAACAATCATCATCTCATTATTTGCTTCATTAAATATAAATTATAAGTATTAATAATTGAAAACCTAAAATTTCATTAAACATAAAAAAATACATTTGTTTATAAAAAACAATACATAGATAGAGTTCGAAATAAAATCAAATATCCGTCAACCCATGTTTTTCTTTGATTTTTTCGACGCACTTCATATGAAGTGCTAGTTGTAACTCGTTAATGCCGTCGGTAGGTTTGTTTAAGAGTTCGAGATCTTTATGCATTTTTCGGCTTCACGAAGTTGTAGTTCCCCTTGACGAATTTATAGTTCTTTATCTTTTTGTAGTTGTCGTTGTTTGAGCACTTCCCTCTATTCCGCCTTCTCCTTGAGTTGCTGTGATTTTAACTCTTGTTCATCAATTTTTGTAGTTGACGTTTCAACCCTTGTTCATCAATTTTTTCTAGTCTAGCGTTCACATTGCTAAACTAGATATGTTTGAACCCTTCATCGATGATGCCGTCCTCTTTTCTTTTTTTTTCTGCTTTTTCCTACCGGGTGGACGTGGTGGCTCTTCAAAGACTTGTTCCTATTCAACATCAAATTCGTCATCGTTTATGTTCAAGTCGATAAACGTGCGAGCGTTGGAAGACTCGCTTTTGGTACCTTGAGTCTTGAGAAGACGATGTTTTGTGACTTTTTTGAGTGTGTCGTCTTGACATTCATGTCGAGGCTACTTAACCATTTGGGGATATCCTTTAGGAACAACCAACAGTTCATGGATAGGAAGTTTCCTCTTGTTTGTGTGAACTCTTCCAACGCTCGGTTTTGTATGTCGTTGTCGTTACGACTACTACCCCAGTTAGAACAAAGAGGTTTGTAAAGGCCATTGAACTGATTGCACTTTGTGTTTATGTTCAACCATTTTCCGGATATTGAGTCAGTCATACGCCCTTACACGATGACTCGACGCACGCGGCTCCAAAAATTGTTTTTATCTTGATAATTTGCAGCAAAAAACCAAATTATCTATAAGAAGTTTAAAAAAAATAACATCCATAAAACTATTATTTAATTACTTACAACGAACCGGATCCTCGGACGTTTCTAGCTAACATCGCGCTAAAATCTTGTAGTCGTCTGTCGTCCATGTTATCATGACCGTTTTAGTCCTAGGCACATCGCTAGGCTTCTTTTTGTGTGTAAGTCTCCTAGGTTGCGAAGAACCAGGTACATTTGAGGGTTGTTGTTCGGGTGCATTTGATGGTTGTTGTTCGGGTGGTGTCTCCGGAATGGTTTCCGGTGGTGTAGAGGATTGTTAAACGCCAAATAAATTTTGTTGTAAGCTATATTGGCTAGGATGAATGGCAAAAAGGTTGGGTTGAAAGCCATAAGGATTGTTAATCGGAGACAAATTTTCAATATAGTTAAACAACGGGTCGCTTTGGTTTTGGTTCGGTTGTTGATTGGGAAAATAGATGTTGCTGAACCTGGAGCCGTTAGGAAACATGATTGTTGAGAAGTATGTAAAAGAAATTGTAGTGTAGAGAAGATAGTATTGTAGATTGTGTGTATGGTTTAAAAAATATTGGGTTGGTATTTATAAAAGAAAAATAGATAAGCAATTAAATGTTAATTTTTTTTTAAAAATGACCGTCATTTGTTTTTTCCCATTGAACAACGGTCAAAAACATTGATAATTGCAAAAAATGGGCGTTTTGTGGGCAACACCCCAACCCAAAAATTCAACTAAAGCGCCCCTGTGTAATGGTCCAGGTACGCCTTTGGGTGCTTTCGGGCACTTTTAATGTGCAAAAACGCCCCATTACACATGATCTTATCAAGAATTATGTGCGAATAAATATGACATGTAATTGGTAGAGGCTATTGCTTCAATATACATGATGACGTAGGTCATATGACCACATGGTTGAGGAGCCAAAAGCCCGGTACGTGAACAGTAACGCTACAGTGTTCTTACCATGCCTTCCACAACAAGCATTCTCAAACATATTCCATAAAATCTCTTAAAGATATCATGGGAAATGTAAACTGAGCAAAGTAAAAGCAAGTGCAAAGGCCTTACACGAAAATAGCTAAAAACATATTTCACTATACAACACTAAGGTGCTACAGGCTGCCAAGAATGAAAGGTGCACTGGCTGAGGGGCAGCCTCAAGCCAGGAGCTCTTGAACACTTCAGATTTGAGTAGACAGCATATGATATCTTGTGTATATTTGTTACAACAAATCCCTGAAGCAACACACATTCATTCACATATTGGCTCTTGCACTCCACTCTTAAAACACACACGCATTCCCAATCCTCTCTTCTCTTAATATTTTCTAACCTTGAACACTCATACTTCTTATTATCAAACCATGGACCTTAGAACATGGTCACTACCCTCATCGCCATATTCTTGTTGTAGCAACAAGTGGCGCCCACCGTGGGGCTGCGCTACTTAGAAAAATTTTCCGGTAGTTTCAGCCATTGTTCCTAAGTAATCTCTTTTTATGGTCGAGGAAGACGGTTTCTAGTCAGTTTCTAGCCATACATCGGCTGAAGGGGTTGGTTGTAGTGCTCCAGCAGGCAGCAGCGGACGGACCTTTAGTCGAACCGTCATTACAAGATCTACAATCTTTAAGATCTTCATCTCCTACGAAGGCAACAAGGTCGTCATCAAAGAAAGATGTGTTATTTTTCATCGACATGGTAGAGTCACCTCCTGAAAAGACTAGGTAAACGTCTACGCCTTCTAACACGCTACGGTAACTATGTACGTGTTTTTTGTACAAAAAGTTCATATTTACTCGAGCATGTCAACTATTTGTAAAAATAACTCGATTATCTTCATTTTAGTAGTACATGTTAACTACTTGCAAAAAAAGACATATAAAATCGTATATCCTCAACAAAACTCATTTCATGATAAAAACATAAAAGATATATTCTTCATTATTATTACATGTGATCACATTTTTACCACATATGTACAAAACATCATGTAGTGCTCACTAGAATGGCAAAGTTATAATCAACTATGTACAAGTTATTAAACATAGTACCATATAAACCTGCATGATAGTTACATATATAAAAGTCAAGCAAAAGTGTGGAATGTTTTGATTCATGTGTTTAAACTTTAGCTACTGACAAATCCATGAAGTTTTGTTGAAGGAAAACAAGAAGTTTAAAATAAGACATCACTTTTGTGTTACTTTGCTACATACTTTTGAAAGTAGAAAAGTATGTCTTCATAAAAAAGAAATGTGACAGCTAAAGCCTGACAGCTGCTCAACCTGGGTATAAGAGCTTACTGTTCACGGCTGCTTTACAACTACTCAACCTGGGTACACAAGCTTACTACTGTTCACAAAAACTTTACAGCCGCTCAGCCTAGATGCACGAGCTTACAGTTGACCACGACTTTACAACTATTCAGCCTGGATCAACGAGCCTACAGCTCACTCCAGCCTTGTAATTTTTTTTAGCATGGATAAACAAGCTTACTTGTAATAAACAAGCTTACTTGTAATAAACAAGCTTACAAGCAAATGCACCTAATCAAGCTTCATATTCAGCTACAAATGCTTCATATTTGTTACAACTTTACAAGCTTCCTATTCACTACAACTTTAAAGATGTACAAGCTTCCTATTTGTTGTATCCTTAACATATCTTCAATAAGTATAAGTGAACCGGATAATATGAATAGCAAGGTAACAAAGTAAAGAACCGAACGCAACCGAAATATATGAATACGGTCTTAAAACAGGTACCATATCACCGTTGATAGGTACCTACCCGTTGAGAAGCAAAACATTTAGCAACCTAACTTTAGTTTCAATCAGACACACGATAAACACTATTAACCGAAATAGGTAACGTAAGTAGGTGTTCTATCTATGTGAAAATACAGATGACGACTTCTTGCTTCCATCTAACAGCTTCCAACTAACAGCTTCCAACTAACAGCTTCTTGCTTCTAGCTGACAGTTTCTTGCTTCCGGCTGACAGCTCATTGCTTCCAGCCGACAGATCAGCTACTTGGTAATCAGGTAGTCAACAAACTGAAAAGCAGAGAAGCCCCAGCAATAAAATGTTATAAAAATCCTCTTTCAACGAGAAGTTACAGGGATTAATATCTATGATGTACCAATGTTGTCATGCAAATAAGATTATCCAGATAGAAACAATATAAAAATAGAAAAATAAAAAAAAGCTAGAAGCCCAGAAGCCATACAATTAGCTTCTCAGCTCATAAACTCATAAGCATCTTGCTATAGTATCCAAAATATATAACGGTCTGAAAACCAACATACATTGCCAAAACATCGATTCTTTGAAGAAATCATCAGAGAAGAAAAAGTCCCTTCCAATATGTGACTTTAACCTACATAATAAAGGTAAATGTATGAGTTACACTAGCTAAAAGCAAACAAACGAGTAGCCTAAAAAAGACATGAAGTGTATAACTAAGCCATACTTAGAGTACAGCTACAAACAACATGTCTCTAGTATCCTAAACATACTTGTTTTACACAGATAAAGTCATATATGTTTTTTAACATTTATACAAAAACGACACATGTCGTAAGCTATGAATCAACTCATATCAACACATGGCATACGAAACCTCTTGATGAAACAAAGAAGGTTGATTAAAAAACCATGTACATGAGTAATGCTCCAAAGAAGTGAGTCGTGCGTGCTCATAACAAAGACCTAAACAAGTAACCTCACTTGTGCAAGTTAGGGTCTCTATCAAGCTTTACTCACCTGATAGCATACCCTATATTTCTTATGAAAACCACAATGTCAAGTGACGACGATATACACATCACCAGCGAACGTGGAAGGCTCCGTCTAAGACACTTCCCACTTTTCGCTTAAATCTCACCATAAACTCATTCAGAAAAGTCCAAAGAAGGGTGGAAATGTCCCTAAATGTGACTGACAAATCATAATCAAGATTTTTCTCCCAGGATCCTTTTCGTTTAAAACATCACTAGACTTCCTCTAAACGGAAACAAGTGAAAATAATAACTCGGAAGACTACCTGCACATGTTTACGAGAGCAGTTGGAAAAATAAATGAACCAATGTCGAACATTGCCACACATTAACAGGCTCGACACGACTCTAGTTCGAATATGCATCCCTTGGTAATAAAAGCATAAGCTTCTTAACGAACTTCACTCAAAAGAAGCTACATAAGAAGAAGGTCAACATCTTACACCAATATACGAATATAAAATACCTTTGAAGCTTCATAGAAATATTAAAACGTTATCCTACAACAGGAAAACTGAAAGGATAAATATACGCAACTTCAAAAACGTTGATCGAAGAGACGAGTGGTCAAAGATTCCAACAGAAGAATCCTTCTAGCAAGTAAAGAAGCTTCCAAACAAGCTGATAGCTTCCTCATGAAGCAAACAACTCAGGAGCCATAAAGAAAAATCCATAAACGTTTCTTTCCTTGTCATCAAGGACTTGTGAGAGAAAAGAAACAAACACGGCTTACACCTTAGGGGGCTAAGATGTAAAAAAAATCCTTAAACAAAATCACGACCAAAGAAGCAAACAAGGTTAACACCTATGCATGAAACTAACGCATCAATGATCATGCATAAACAATGCTTCTCACGTCTTTAAAAACGGAACATGTTTGCTAAAGTCAAATGCTTCAATCATAATATGCTTCGAAAAACAGCAGTGGCTACACAATAAAACAATTTTCTAAGTCATGAGCTTCAAGCCCCTGGCTACAAGCTTCCAGCTCTGAGCTACAAGCTTCCAGCTACAAGCTTCCTGCTGCAAGCTTCAAGCTTCTTGAGACGTTATGACCTCAAGCCAGTCATATTCTTAAAGCAAAATGGCATTGATATTTTCTTAAATATGTGATTCTTTCTCACGATCTCATTAAATTATCTATTGATACCACATAGGAGCGACACACGGAGCTTCTCGATTACTAAGCTACATATTTACCACTGGTATACAGGTCAAACCACAAAGCACAATGGTAACTTCTTTACAAATGGATTGGTCAAGAAAGACACTAAACGAATCCAACAAACAAAGCTCGACATCCCTTTATAGGATCATTCTTAGCTTTGTTATTCACTTACTTCGTGCTATGTAATGCAGTCTCAAAGAAAACATTGTGACATATTGTGCTGGAACTAAAAGAAGAGGTTCCATAATAAACCTCTACACCAATGGATACACTTATGGATCCCCAAGCCTCTAAAAAGGCCTTGAAAGCCACGAGCTCAACCTCGTCAGACAAGCCACGAGCTCATCCTCGTCTGGCAAGCCATGAGCTCAACCTCGTCTGACAAGCCACGAGCTCAACCTCGTCTGACAAGCCATGAGCTTACCTTGTCTGACAAGCCACGAGTTCAACCTCGTCTGACCTTAACATGTATAAATATAAGGACACATGAGTCAAGAAAGACATATAAACCTAAGAAGCATGAAGGACACTTATGTCACTCTGCTCATGATGATGCAAAGTAAAGAAATACTTCATATAACCAAAGATACTACCAGTCCATTTGGACTTCAGAACCGTAAAAGCATGCAAACATGGAAGCATTAGACGAAAGTATATGAAACACTTGCTATTAGTACTAAAGCACTTTGAAAAACAATAAAAAAGGTTAAAAACACGTCGACAAAACAACAAAGTAGCCTACTTAATCTCTATAGTAGCCTACCAAAACATCAACATAACAAAAACATCCAAGGCAAAGTTTTTCACTACACTCTCACCTAAAGACTAACTTTAGCAGAGAACGTGTTGATTAAAGCTTGACACCTCAACTGTACTTCACCATACGAATCAAATCAACATTTTCTAAGGATGAACGGACCCGTGGTCGAATCATCCATATGAGACTAACCTCTTTTCAACACAACATGATCCTTTAAAGGAACAAACATGTCGCCTAAGGCAGATGCTTACCTTACAAAAAAAATAAGCAACTCCAAAAAGAGGGAGCATACCTTTTTAGGCTGAGGTGGCTGCTAAATAGCTATATCCATGAAATACCCTTCAAATGAACGAAGGTCCTTTCATACTTTCTTCAATTGGATTCGACTCAGGTACAATGAGGAAATACTGAGTCATAAACACTCATAATTACGCTATGACTGCTTATGACTGCGGGCTGATGGCATAGCTATATGAGTAATCTAGGCTTTTGCTCAAATACTTAAATGGTAACAAGCATTTCATGGCTAAGATTTTGTTAAAAAACTAAGACAACCACAAGCAGCTCGCTACATATGTAAAATCAGCAGGGGAACCAAATAAACCCCAAGCAAGCCCATAGTCAGAATAAGGCACATGCGCCTTTATGGCATGAACATTGCTTCTTTTACTTAAGTAGCAAAGGAAGAAGCTATGGGGTGAAGGATGAAGGTATCAAACTAACTGAAATTCTGATACATCCTTCAAGCTTCAGCCAAATAGCTCTAATCAGGTGATCGCACCTATATCGAGCACATTAAAACGCTTATTTGAATCAAAAGACTTTGGTGTAAACAAAACCTACAAGGTCAAGATTAACAATCATCTCGCTCAATCATCAAAGAAGCTTGTTAAAAATGCCTTACGAAAGGACTCTTATGACAAGAATAACTTCTATACTAAATAATGAGTTTAGATGCTCCAGTTGCTACCATAAAGGATTCAATCTCTAATTGATGATTAGCTCTTAAAAAGCCTACAAGACTTAGAAGCACAATCACAACCCATAAGAAGCATTAATAAAACTTATGGACAAGCACATAGGTCGTTAAAACAAGTAAAAAGGCTTCGATCTATTAGTAATGTAACATTCAATAAGCTAAAGAAGCAGCTTGAGAAAGCAAAAACATAGCTTCTGAGAACATCAAAATATCTCACCTAAGCTAACGACCTATCATCAAAGCACCATGATAAAGCACCATCCTATAATATAACACCGAAGCGACTTGCTTAATCACCAAAGCAGCTCGCTAAAACAATGGCACATGCTAATTGCTAAGTACCTAGCCAATACGCTAGAGAAGAAAGGTCTTAATCCCAAGCTAAAGCGTTTAACCATAACACTTTGTCTAAATAAAAAAAAATAAGTTTGGATTTGTTGAATACTACTATCAACTCCACAAAATCTATAAGATTGTTTGATCCGAAACTTCTAAGCTTGTAAAGACAATTGTACACATGGGAAGACCTAAACTTATCATAATCTCCAACTCAGAAGCCTAAACTTCAAAGTTTTATCACCTCGGAAACACATGAAGCTCAGTTCATAAGCTTTTATGTATTCGAGCACACGCAAAATAAACAAATACCACATTATGATTCAACAAGCATAAAAGCAATAAACCATTGCATTAAACAAAGCTATGCATTTGTCTCATGCGGTTTAAAGTTTATAACAGCAAAGAAGGCTTCTCTTGTCTCAAGAAATCTTCTTTTTAATTACTTTCCTTAGTAAACTAGCTCACAAAGATGATTAATTGAAGATTATCGCCTAATCTATTATAAAAACTATGGGGTGAAGTCAACTTTGTGTGAACAAAGACAACATCAACATATATATTCTCACACTTGATATTACTTAGGAATGTTACAAGGTACTTGTACCTTCCCAAAGTGCCGATCAAGAGATCAGATTGCTATGTTTTCTACCCTTGCCAAAAAGCTTTTGAAGCTTACGCTAAAGGTAGATTATCTAACTACATTATCCAAGAAGGCAGTCACCTTGGTGACTTAGAAGCTCACATGCAACAATAAAGAAGCTAACCTTCTCTATTACCGAAAAGAAGCACTCTTTTCTTTTCATTTAACCTTGTATACACAACATATGGCATACATCGAAGGTACAAGCCTTAATGTGAGCATGACACGCGAGAAAATTCATCTTCTTGTAAAAGGGCGGTATCAGATACCTACATTAATACATTATTAGAATTGCCAAGAAACCGATTCAGAACCTTCAAACACTAGCTAGGACATGATTCCTAAAAGATATCTCTACAAAGTTTTAACTCATAAACGTTAACCTTACAAGATGGATACAACATTCATGAGGCAACCTACCTTAGGTAAGCTCGATAAAAAAACAAACATCTCATGAGTCTCTTTATCTGACGACGTTTCAAGTCTGTTAAGACTCATGGTTTCACATACACAAGCGATTCATATTGAACCTTGTTGATTATCCTATCGAAGGGTGAGCCCCTCCTAACTAGGCTCCATGGGGTCCGGAACTACACCTCTCCATGTAAAGGTTTGAGCTCCTAGGCCATATTGCTCAACAGGAAACATGCGCTATACCTTCATGTATACAGGGTGAATTCCTAAAACAATACAATTCCAGGGATACATAAAATCAATCCATGAAAGAGAGTGAGCACCTCACACTAAATCGGCTCCATAAGTACAAGAAACAAAATTACACTAACTTATGAAACAAATCCAAGAAAGCTTCTTGGGACGTAACAGATAGGATAAGGTGCATTAACTTTCCTAGTTAAATCAGGTAAGGTGAACTGCAGCACCATACCTCGATGAGACTACGAAAACGATACACCACAAACGACAAAAATAAGTTATCTCCTCTAAGACTAAAAGGTCACGTGAGCAAATCACATGCATAAAGTGCCTTCAAGGCCAAACAATTACGTAAAAAGATCACCATGTATTGTCCGCATAGGCTAACATGACATCAAATGGAACCTTACAAGGTGCATAAAATACCACAATGAGCATAAAAAAGCTCGTTCCTTAAAGTCTACCGACTCCGCTGCTCGCATAAAAGCACCAGTCAAAAGAGACTCTAAAGTATCTTGCAAACTAAAATGTCATCAGGTAGTGACATTGAAAGGCATGGCCAAAGACCCTTCTCTCAAGCAAAGCTTGACCTTTTTATATCACATAACTTCAAAGGCATAAGTTCCGTAGACAACAAACTTGTCCACATATTTTAGCAACTCAATGCTAGCCATTTGTTACTAAACAAAATCAAAAGTGACAAAAACCTAGTATCATACTTTGAAGAAAAGAAGCCTCTTAAATAAGCTTTGAAAAACACCCATCTATGCGTGAAAGAAGCTTATAGCATGGCAAAAGAAACTTACCAGCATACATGGTAAGCTACTCTTCAAAGCTTACTAGTACATGCAAATATGCAATAAACTAGCTAACCTTCAAAGCTTAATCATATGCACAATAAGTTCGATAACATGTGTGATAAGTTCGTTTTAATATGAAATAATATTGCCAACATATGTGTGACACCCCGCCCGGCAGCGGAAACGCCGGGCTTGTCAAGTGGATTGGATATCAATAGTACAAAACACATGGCACACTAAAAGCATATTTTAATATCATTAAAGCAATAATATTGTGACATAAATGAAGCAATAAAAAGTCTTAAAACATAAATAAAAGCCGACAATTTAAAGTGTCTAATTCCCTTTTATTCTAGGTCCAAAAGCATCCTAAATGTCTCAAAGCTTAAACGTCTCAAACTCCATTTGAAATACGTGTAAAATAAGTTAGCTAAAAACATTAGCTAGTGAGTAAAACACAGTTAATAGTACATAATAAGAAATCCGAGATCATTATAAATATGTTCTGCAATCTTATGTGTATAGTAATTGCATTATATATCTCAACCGTGACCATAGAAACACATAGAAACAAGAATCATAGACCCCGCAGGGTAACCTTTAGCAACAAGTCATGAGGAACCACTCATGTTACAAATACTGATAAATGTCGTTTAACCGTCATCTAACCGTCTCGATATATAAGTTATCAATAAATGTTTAAGCATCTAAGGGACATAGCATCGTAGCAACAAGCATCACAAATAGTAATTAGTAACCAACACATAGAATCAACCATAGAATCGTCGGGTCTAATCACTTATCAGGCCATTAGTGTAGGTGGGCTTGTCAGGCCATTAGCGCTAATATCATACCGGTGGAAATTACAAAATAATATAAATACTATTGTCTAACACATAATTTTGCATCATGCGACCAAACAAGATTAACACATCTAATGATCTCTTTTGAAAATAGAAACAAAAGAAAAGAAACAGTAGTATCATAGGAACATGTATATCAGCCCCAAAAACATGAACAGTAAAAAGGGGGAGTGAGCTTACTCACCTCGAAATTCAAGGATAATAGAAAAAGAAACGCAGCTATAACGAACCGAGAGTCTCCCAAATATTGGTACCACCTAATTAATTGGGAAAAACCCTAATCTTATAAACGAACAAATAGCAACAAGAATCACAAATCCGAGATCTAGAGTTTCGGATTTGGGATTTAGGACTTTAGATTATAAATTGGAAATTAGGGTTTAAAATTTAGGATTTAGGGTTTTGAATTAAAATTTTGGAATTAGGGTTTTGAATTATAATTTAGGAATTATGGTTTTGAATTACGAATTGTGATTTCGGGTACGAAACGTAAATGTGTTTTCGTATTTGAATATATACATATTTCATAAGTATTTGTCTTTTTGTATTTTACTTTAAATATGTGTACAATTCAAATACTTAATAATATAACATTATTATTTAAATCTAGAATTTTATAAGTTTTATAAACTTTAAATGTATTTAATATAAAAGATATTATTTTTTTTTGGTTCACTATAATTAAAATTTAATGTTAATGATGAGTAAAAGGACTTGAAACAAAAAAATAAATCATATTGCAGGTGAGGGGATTCGAACCCGTGACCTTGGCATGCATAACAATCACATACTAACAACCAGACCAAAGCAACATTTGTTAAACAATCTGGACAGTTAAAACTTTCAAGTTTTAAAATCCAAGAACACCCTTCTTAATACAAGCCCTAGAACAATAATCAATCCAATTCGTTCGAGCCAAATCAATCTTAGGGTGTTTAATCTAAACAGAAACACGATCGTTTTGATATAAGTAACTTACTTGATCGATGAAGAATTGGTATGGATTCGAACCGGAGCAAAACCGACTGTTATGGATCAAAATCTGTTAATCTGGAACGATATGAGATGTAATAGATATGTTAGATAGATGCAGATGATTGGAAGGTTTGAAACGAATGTAAAAACTACCTGAATTGGTGCCCGGAATGTGGAGATTAATTGGAGTCGC
Source organism: Tagetes erecta (assembly GCA_030867185.1). Lineage (NCBI taxonomy): Eukaryota > Viridiplantae > Streptophyta > Magnoliopsida > Asterales > Asteraceae > Tagetes > Tagetes erecta. The sequence continues at coordinate 75,528,940 of CM061486.1, forward strand.
CGGAATAATTTTGAAGTTTTGATTCGGGTATTGTAGAGAAAAGATTAGATGTTTTGGTGTTATACCAAGGTTTTTCGAGTGCAAAACGAGCCTTGTGGTAAAAATAGATTTGAATATCCGGTCCTAATTTTGGTGATTACGATTTCGAATTGAAACCCAAAATAGATCCGTGCTAAAACAGTTCTAAACGTGTTTTTTTTTGTTAATAAAAAGATTCGAGAATAGCTTAGGACAGATTTGGAATGATTTGCGGTAATTTTGGAATGGTTAAACGTGTGTATAAGGGCTAGCCGGAAAAGAATGGGGGTGGCCGGAGGGGCTGGTCGGAATTGCGGGCAACAGGGGGGGCTGGGCTGGTTTAAAAACACATTTACACAAACAACCCTTAAGGTTTTTAATTGTTTATTATTTGGTTAACAGCTTTTAATTCATGTTTTAAAAGTGACAGTTTTGACCCAAAGTTAGTTTATAAGTAAAATTAACTAACTAACCTAACCAAGTCGAGACGCAACATCATTGGATTCACGTTTTTATATTTTTACTTCGTTTATGTCGTTAAGAGACCATTGTTAGACTTAGAAGTGATATTTGTTTGACGTTCTCACTAAATTTTCTTTTATAAAACACAATATATATTTTTAGATTTATAAATAGTGATTTTTAAAGAAATAAATACGAATACAAAATAAGAGATAAGCAACTTCGGGTTCGAGTCAGGTATTCGGATTCGGGTTCTGGGCAGATGTCACAATATGCAACAAATTCGGTTTCATACAAAAGAAACTCACAAGCATGTACCACATACGTATCTCAACAGGCAAGAAGCTCACCGATTTACCTCGTCTGTTTCTACCTACTAGCTTTCATCGCTTGTGTCAAAAAAGGGAAATCTATACGTCAGCTCAAAGACCCAAAACATCTAGGTAGACAAGTTGTTCTGTTTGATTAACAAAATCCAAAAGCTTTTACTCGGCAAAAGACAATTGGCGAAACTAATGTCCTAGAAGGCACCTGAGCGCACACATACACAAATGTGATGGCTTCATGAAAAGATAACCCAAGCAGGCTATTGAACTCTACGATATTAGAAGATTGTGTATATTGAACTTATAAAATCAATGTTCAAAGCCATTGCTTGTAACAAAGGCTCACCGATGCAATGATTCCATTCACGGTCGAACTATTATGCTCTTCCATGTACGAATGACAAGCTCACATTTTAGCTTCTCACAATAAAAATGATTGATGAATACCTTCAAATTTTCGATAATAAGAAATCATGAAAGTATATTATCAAGTCATGATGAGTTAGCCAAAAAGCAGCATAGTCTACTTTGATGTGCAAGAAGTTCGCCTTCTACCACATAGAGCTCACATACTGCGCCTAGCATGTGCAACAACACGCAACAGATTTGACCAAGTCAACATATCAACTTGATAAATATCACTTAGTACAAAATCATGACTTGCTAAAAATCTTTATTGAGCCATCAAGCCATAATCTTTCAATAACACTTGACACCATTGCCTTAAGAACTAAGTTTCTCTCCAAAGCTTTAACATGAAACAAATACATTATCAACAAATTATGTGACCATCTCGTTATTCAACACATCACAGTCTTGGCAATGCACGAAGAAGCCTAGTAAACTAGAGCTAAAACGTGTCAAAGCCTAACGAGTCAATACCAAATGCACGGAAGCTCGTAAAAGCTAACAAAGCTAAAGGCTAGCTGGCTAAAATCTTATCACCACCTTCTGGCTTACACTGTCCTATCACGTCTAATTAGGCAGACAATAACCTTTCAGTTGCCAAGAACTAAAACGGACTAAGAAGCTTGCATCTAAGAGCCAAAGGCTAAAAATCCAAAACCATCAAAAGTTACTCTAAGTCACAAGCATTCATGATTAACATCACAAATACTTATGACTGGGGGGCTGATGGCGTAGGTCATATGACCACATGGTTGAGAAGCCAGAAGCCCGGTACGTGAACAGTAACGCTATAGTGTTCTGACCATGTCTTCCACAACAAGCATTCTCAAACATATTCCATAAAATCTCTTGAAGATATCATGGGAAATGTAAACTAATCAAAATAAAAGCAAGTGAAAAGGCCTTACACGAAAATAGCTAAAAACATATTTCACTATACAACACTAAGGTGCTGCAGGCTGCCAAGAATGGAAGGTGCACTGGCCGAGGGACAACCTCGAGCCAGAAGCTCCTGAACTCTTCAGATTTGCTTCAGATTTGAGTAGACAGCACATAATATCTAGTGTATATATGTTACAACAAATCCCTGAAGCAACACACATTCATTCACATATTGGCTCTTGCCCTCCACTCTTAAAGCACCACACTCCCAATCCTCTCTTCTTTTAATATTTTTTAACCTTGAACACTCATACTTCTTATTATCAAACCATGGACCTTAAACATCGTCACAACCCTCCTCGCTATATTCTTGTTGTAGCAACGATACATGTAACACAACTTTTTGTGTTCTGATGACGTAGGTCATATGACCACATGGTTGGGCAGCCGGAAGCCAGCAGCCTGGAGCCAGAAGCCTGGTACGTGAACAGTAGCGCTACAGTACTCTGACACTTATTCCCACAACAAAGATTTAAACATATCTTGCAATATCTTCAAAAGATATCCTTGGTAAAGCAAGATTGAATGCAATTAATGCAGGCAAAACCCTTTACACGAAAATAGCTAAAAACATAAACCACTATTCACACCTGAGGTGCTGCAGGCTGCCAAGAATGGAAGGTGCACTGGTCGAGGGGCAGCCTCGAGCCAGGAGCTCCTGAACCTTTCAGATTTTATTCAGATTTGCTTGGGCAATACACAATATCTTGTGTATATATATTGCTGCAATCTGAAGACAAACACACACTCATTCACATTGGCTCTTGCACTCCACTCTCAAAACACACACACACCTTCACTCCTCTTATCTCCTCTTTTCTCTTAACATTTCTCTAATCTTAAACACTTAGATCTATAACCGAACAATATCATGGACCCTAGAACATCGTCACTACCATCCTCGCCATATCCTTGTTGTAGCAACAAGTGGCGCCCACCGTGGGGTTGCGCTACTTAGAACAATTTTCCGGTAGTTTCAGCCCTTGTTCCTAAGTAATCTCTTTTTATGGTCGAGGAAGACGGTTTCTTGTCGGTTTCTAGTCGGTTTCTAGCCATACATCGGATGAAGGAGTTGGTGGTAGTGCTCCAGCAACGGACGGACCCTCGGTCGAACCGTCATTACAAGATCTACAAACTTTAAGATCTTCATCTCCTACGAAGGCAACAAGATCTTCATCAAAGAAAGATGTGTTATTTTTCATCGACATGGTAGACTTACCTCTTGAAGAAACTAGGTAACCTTCTACGCCTTCTAACACTCTACGGTAACTAGGTACGTGTTTTTTGTACAAAAAAGTTCATATTTACTCGAGCATGTCAACTATTTGTAAAAATATCTCGATTATCTTCATTTTAGTAGTACATGTTAACTACTTGCAAAAAAACACACATATAAAACCGTATATCCTCAACAAAACTCATTTTATGATAAAAACATAAGAGATATACTCTTTATTATTATTATTATTACATGTGGTTACATTTTTACCACATATGTACAAAACATTATGTAGTGCTCACTAGAATGGCAAAGTTATAATCAACCATGTACAAGTTGTTAAACATAGTGTACCATATAAACCTACATGATAGTTACATATATAAAAGTCAAGCAAAAATGTTGAATGTTTTGATTCATGTGTTTAAACTTTTGCTACTGACGAATCCATGAAGTTTTGTTGAAAGAAAACAAGAAATTTAAAGTAAGACATTACTTTTGTGTTACTTTGCTACACACTTTTAAAAAGAAGAAAAATAGTCTTCACAAAAAAGAAATGTGACAGCTACAGCCTGACAGCTGCTCAACCTGGGTACAAGAGCTTACTGTTCACGGCTGCTTTACAGCTACTCAACCTAGGTACACGAGCTTACTGTTCACAAAAGCTTTACAGCTGCTCAGCCTGGATGCATGAGCTTACAGCTGACCACGACTTTAGAACTATTCAGCTTGGATCAACGAGCCTACAGCTCACTCCAGCTTTGTATTTTTTTTTTTTAGCATAGATAAAAAAGCTTACTTGTGATAAACAAGCTTACAAGCAAATGCAGCTAAACAAGCTTCATATTCAGCTACAAATGCTTCATATTTGTTACAACTTTACAAGCTTCCTGTTCACTACAACTTTAAAGATGTACAAGCTTCCTATTTGTTGTAGCCTTAACACATCTTCAACAAGTATAAGTGAACCGGATAAACTGACTAGTGATGTGCGTGAAAGTATATATATTTTTATAAAGATTTTTCACACAAATTTAGTTTTAAAAGGGGTTTTCACCTAAAAATACTAAATCACACACAGAAAGGCAAGTGTACCTATCGGCTAGTAATATAGTAAAAACGGTAAGAACCGGATATCAATCCGTGGACACGGTAGCTCTCGATACTAAACGTTTGTTAATGTTTGTCTGAATAAAGAGCGAATTTTGGGTTTTTCTTAAACTAGCATACAAGGAAAATATTAAACTAAGAGAATTTAAACTAGAGGAATAAAACTATGGAATTAAGGTATTATCTAGACTAAGAATCCACTTAACCTTGATGATGAAAACTATTAATGGTGAAGTCAATTTTTCTTATAGGAATAACTAGACTCCGATTAAGGAAATCTAACTAAAATGATTCTTTGGAAAACTAGAACGATAAACACATCCTAATCACCTAAAATCATACAATTAAGTCCAATTGATGTCTTTTATGTCAAGAACTAAAGGTAAACTAGTCATCCGCTAAAATGTCCTAGTTTCATAACTAAAGGAAAACTAGAACGATAATCACATCCTAATCACCAATAATTACGTAAAGTAGACAAAATCATGAAATATTCCAACATGTAATTCTCAAACTAAGTCATGCAAATCTAGATATTGTGGCCACAATTCCAAACCTACACATCTAACATGTCTAAGAAATTACAACATCACAATCATCTTTTCAAATATCTTGTGAAAGAAAGCACACTTGTCTAATTTCATGTCATCTAACATTCCAATCATCATTTCTAATATCATGGCATAAATCCTACAAAATTCATTTATAAGATTTACAAACAAATATCAAGAAGATGGGTTTTTCAACATGTCAACTTCCTAACATTCATCAACATCATATGACAATAAAATTTGACAAGCATACAACATCATTGAAATATTATCATAACTTCATCATTGATCTTAACATAAAACATCACCAAAATATTCAAGTTTCATTCATCATCAAGGCATAAGTATCATCCTAATCTAGATAATATGAGTATTTAGCCCATAAGGCTTACAAAAACTACAAGAAACATGATTAAACTAGCTAAAAACATGATTAAACTAATTAAAACGTTCAAACCGAAAACAAGCAAGGAGAAGGAAAATGGTTGGTTGATGATTCTTGAGTCTTCTATGGCTTCCAATGGCTTCCAATGGCTTCCAAAACACTCAAAATCAGTGAAACTTAGTGTAATTTTGCTCCAAAAACTCAACAACCCGTAATGAATGAACACAAGGCTTTTTATAGCAAAACAGCAGATGTGCACTACCTGGCGCACGGTCGTGCTCCAGGTCGTGCTGGTAGCTACAGTGTTCTCTTTTTCGCCCAGGCATTTCGCAGTTTCCATTTTCAGCAAAATCTCGATTCCCGTCTCGAGGTGGCAGGAGCACGACCGTGCTTAGACCAGGCACGGTCGTGCTTGAGTCAAAATCACGGGCACGTCCTTGAAATGTGCGGCACGAGCTTGTGACGATCTCGGAGACGATGTGAGCACGGGCGTGCTTGGCTGGCGCACGGGCGTGCTCAAGTCAGGATTACGAGCACGTCCTTGTGCACAGCCTGTGCACCCGAGTGAAGAACACGGGCACGACCGTGCTTGGTCTGAGCACGGTTGTGCTTTTGACCTGTTTTCTTCAATTTCTCTTGAAAATGCGTCTTTTCTCCGTTCTTTTCTTCGGTGGTTTGTCTTGGCTGTAAAATCACAAAAACCACAATTTAGTACTTAAACTAATGAAATTACAACCAATTAACAACCAAATTCGGGTTAAATGTAAAGAATAAATATGTATATTTCTATACATATCAACTAGCAAGGTAACAAAGTAAAGAACCGAACACAACCGACATCTATGAATATGATCTTGAAATAGGTACCATAACACCATTGATAGGTACCTACCCGTTGAGAAGCAAAACATTTAGCAACCTGACTTTAGTTTCAATCTGACGCATGATAAACACCGTTAACCGGAAACCGGTAACGCAAGTAGGTGTTCTATCTATGTGAAAATACATATGACAACTTATTACTTCCAACTAACAACTTCTAGCTAACAGCTTCTTGCTTCCAGCTGACAGCTTCCAACTGACAGCTTCCAGCTAACAGCTTCTTGCTTCCAGCTGACAGCTTCTTGCTTCTGGCTGACAGCTCCTTGCTTCCAACCGATAGATTCTTACTACCAGCTACTTGGTAATCAGGTTGTCAACAAACCGAAAAGCAAAGAAGCTCCAACAATAAAATGTTATAAAAATCTTCCTTCAACGAGAGGTTGCAGTGATTAATATCTATGATGTACCAATGCTGTCATGCAAATAAGATTATCCAGATAGCAACGATATAAAAAAAAAAAGAAAAAAAAAAAGCGAGAAGCCCGGAAGCCACACATATTAGCTTCTCAGCTCATAAGCTCATAAGCATCTTGCTACAGTGCCCAAAATATGTAACGGTCTGAAAACCATCATACATTCTCAAAACATCGATCATTTGAAGAGATCACCAGAGAAGAAAAACTCTCTTCCAATATGTGACTTTAACCTACATAATAAAGGTAAATGTACGAGTTACACTAGCTAAAAGCAGACAAACGAGTAGCCCCGAAAAGACATGAAGTGTATACATAAGCCATACTTAGAGAACAACTACAAACAACAGTCTCTAGTATCCTAAACATACTTGTTTTACACAGACAAAGCCATATTTGTTTTTGAACATTTATACTAAGGAGACACATGTCTTAAGCTATGAATTAACTCATATCAACACATGACATACGAAACCTCTTGATGAAACAAAGACGGTTGATAAAAACCATGTACATGAGTAATGCTCCAAAGAAGCGAGTCGTGCTTGCTCATGACAAAGACTTAAACAAGTAACATCACTTGTGTAAGTTAGAGTCTCTATCAAGCTTACCTCACCTGATAGCAAAACCTTATATTCCATACGATAACCACAATGTGATGAAACGATGAGATACACTTCACCAGTGAACATGGAAGGCTCCGTCTAAGACACTTCCTACTTTTCGCTAAAAGCAAATCTCACCATAAAATCCTTCGGAAAAGTCCAAAGAAGGGCGGAAATATCCTCAAATGTGACTGACAAATCAAAATCAAGATTTTTGTCCAAGGATCATTTCTTCGTTTAAAACATCACTGGACTTCCTCCGAACGGAAACAAGTGAAAATAATAACTCGGAAGACTACCTGCACATGTTTACAAGAGCAGTTGAAAAAAGAAATGAACTAATGTCAAATAGTGCCACACATTAACAGGCTCGACACAAATCTAGTTCGAATACGCATCCTTTGGTAATCGAGCATAAGCTTCTTAACGAACTTCACTCAAAAGAAGCTACATAAGAAGAAAGTCAACATCTTACACCAAGATAAGAGTATAAAAGACCTTTGAAACTTCATAGAAATATTAAAGGGTTATCCTACAACAGAACCACTGAAAGGATAAATACACACAACTTCAAAAAGGTTGTTCGAAGAAGACGAGCGGTCAAGGATTCCGACAGAAGCATCCTTCTAACAAATAAAGAGGCTTCCAAACGAGCTGATAGCTTCCCCATGAAGCAAAGCTCAGAAGCCATAAAAGAAAATATCCATAAACGTTTCTTTTCTTGTCATCAAGGACTCGTGAGAGCAAAGAAACAAACATGGCTTACACCCCAGGGAGGCTAAGATATAAAGAAGCCTTAAAACAGAATCACGACCAAAGAAGCAAACATGGTTAACACCTACGCATGACACTAGCAAATCAATGATCATGCATAAACAATGCTTCTCACGTCTTTAAAAAGGAACAAGCACATATTCGCAAAAGTCAAATGCTTCGCTCATAATATACTTCGAAAAACAGCAGTAGCTACACAATAAGACGAAACTTCTCAGTCATTATCTCCAAGCTTCTAGCTTCAAGCTCCTGGCTACAAGCTTCCAGCTCTAAGCTACAAGCTTCTAGCTCCAAGCTACAAGCTTCTAGCTACAAGCTCCCAGCTACAAGCTTCAAGCTTCTTGAGACGTTATGACCTCAAGCCAGCCATATTCTTAAAGCAAAATGGCATCGATATTTTCATAAAAATGTGATACTTTCTCACGATCACGTTAAAGTATCTATTGATACCACCAAGGCAGTATGGTTTACAACACAGGAGCGACGCACGAAGCTTCTCGCTTTCTAAGTTACATATTGACCACTGGTATACAGGTCAAACCACAAAGCACAATGCTTACTTTTTTACAAACGGATTGGTCAAGCAAGACACTAAACGAATCCAACAAACAAAGCTCCACATCCCTTTATAAGATCATGCTTAGCTTCGTTATCCCCTTACTTCGTGCTATGTAAGGCAGTCTCAAAGAAAACATTATGACATACTGTGTTGTAACTAAAAGAAGAGGTTCCATAATAAACCTCTACACCAACAGATCCACTTATGAAATAAAGGCCTTGAAAGCCATGAGCTCAACCTCGTCTGATAAGCCACGAGCTCAACCTCGTCTGACAAGCCACGAGCTCAACCTCGTCTGACCTTAACATGTATAAATATAAGGACACATGAGACAAGAAAAACATATAAACCTAAGAAGCTTGAAGGAAACTTATGTCACTCTGCTCATGATGATGCAAAGTAAAGAAATATTTCATATACCACCAAAGATAGTATCAGTCCATTTGGACTTCAGAACCGTAAAAGCATGCAAACATGAAAGCATCATACGGAAGTATATGAAACACTTGCTACCAGTACTAAAGCACTTTGAAGAACAATAAAAAAAGAGGTCAAAAACACGTCGACAAAACAACAAAGTAGCCTACTTAATCTCTATAGTAGCCTACTAAAACATCGACATAACAAAAACATTCAAGGCAAAGTTTTTCACTAGACTCTCACCTAAAGACTAACTTTAGCAGAGAACGTGTTGATTAAAGCTTGACACCTCAGCCAACTTCACCATACGAATCAAATCAACATTTTCTAAGGATGAACGGACCCGTGGTCGAATCATTCATATGAGACTAACCTCTTTTCAACACAACATGATCCTTTAAAGGAGCAACATGTCGCCTAAGGCAGATGCTTACCTTACCTAAAAAATAAGCAACTCCAAAAAGAGGAAACATACCTTTTAGGCTGAGGTGGCTGCTAAATAGCTATATCCATGAAATACCCTTCAAATGAACGAAGCTCATTCCATACCTTCTTCAATTGGCTTCGAGTCAGCTTCAATGAAAAAACAAGCTTCACAAGCCTTTACCAATGGTAACGTGGGGGCTCAGAGCTTCCCAGCCACTAAACAGTTGTTACAACTATAACTCATTTAAGAAGCTTATAAATGAGAAGTCGAAGAACTAAGAAAAATATTGAGTCATAAACACTCATAACTACGCCATGACTGCTTATGACTGGGGGCTGATGACATAGTTATATGAGTAAACTAGGTTTTTGCTTAAAAACTTAAATGGCAACGAGCATTTCAAGGCTAAACTTTTGTTAAAAAAATAAGACAGCCACAAACAGCTCGCCACATATATAAAATCAGCAGGGGAACCAAATAAACCCCGAGCAAGCCCATAGTCAGAATAAGGTACGTGCTTCTTTATGACATAAACATTGCTTCTTTTACTTAAAGAGCAAATGAATAAGCTACATGGTGAAGGAAGAAGGTGTCGAATTAACTGAAATACCGATACATCCTTCAAGCTTCAACCAAATAGCTCTAATCAGGTGATTCCACCTACATAGAGCACCTTAAAGAGCTTACCTTGAATCGAAAGACTTTGGTATAAACAAAACCTACAAGGTCAAGGTTAACAAGCATCTCGCTCAATCATCAAAGAAACTTGCTAAGAACGCCTTGTGGAAGGACTCTTATGACAAGAATAACTTCTATACTAAATAATAAGTTTAGATGCACTAGTTGCTACCGTTAAGGATTCAATCTCTATTCGATGATTACCTCCTACAAAGCCTACAAGGCTTAGAAGCACGATCGCAATCCATAAGAAGCATTAAAGAAACTCATGGAAAAGCACATAGGTCATTAAAACAAGCAAAAACGCTTCAACCTAGGGGTAATGCAACAGCCAATAAGCTAAAGAAGCAGCTTGAGAAAGCAAAAACGTAGCTCATGAGAGCATCAAAATATCTCACTAAGCTAACGGCCTATCATCAAAGCACCATGATAAAGCACCAGCCTACAATATAACACTGAAGCGACTTGCTTAATCACCAAAGCAGCTCGCTAAAACAATGGCACATGCTAAGAACCTAGCCAACGCGCTAGAGAAGAAAGATCTTAACCTTAAACTAAAGCGTTTGACCATAACACTTTGTCTAAGTCAAAAAAACAAGTTCGGATTTGTTGAATACTACAATCAACTCTACAAAATCTATAAGATTGCTTGATCCGAAACTTCTAAGTTTGTAAAGACAATTGTAGACATGGGAAGACCTAAAATTGTCATAATCTCAAACTCAGAAGCCTAATCTTCAAAGTTTATCACCTCGGAAACACATGAAGTTCAGTTCATAAGCTTCCATGTATTCGAGCATATGCAAAATAAACGAATACCACATTATGATTCAACAAGCATAGAAGCAATTAACCATTGCATAAAATAAAGCTATGCCTTTGTCTCATGTGGTTTAAAGTTTATAATAGTAAAGAAGGCTTCTCCTGTCTCAAGACATTTTCTTTTAGTTACTTTCCCCAGTAAACCAGCTCATAAAGACGATTAATCAAAGATCGTCGCCTAATATATCATAATAGCAATGGGGTGAAGTCAACTTTGTCTGAATAATGACAACATCAACGGATATATTCTCACACTTGACATTACTTAGAAATGTTACAAGGTACTTGTACCTTCCCCAAGTGTCGATTAAGAAATCCGATTGCTATGTTTTCTATAATTGCAAAAAAGCTTTTGAAGCTTACACTAAAGGTAGACTAACTAACTATCTTATACAAGAAGGCAATCCACCTTGGTGCCTTAGAAGCTCACATGCAACAATAAAGAAGCTCACCTTCTCTATTACGGAAAAGAAGCACCCTCTTCTTTTCACTTAACTTTGTATACACAACATATGACAATACACCGAAGGTACAAGCTTTAACGTGAGCATGACATGCAAGAAAATTCATCTTCTTGTAAAAAGATAACAAAAAATACCTACATTAGTGCATTACTAGAATCGCCAATAAACCGATTTGCAGCCTTCAAACACTAATTAGGACATGGTTCCTAAAAGAAAGTTCTACAAAGTGTTAACTCATAAACGTTAACCTTACAAGATAAATACAATATTCATAAGGCAACCTACCTTAGGTAAGCTTGATAAAAAAAAAATATAAATAAGACTTCTCATGAGTCTCTTTATCTGATGACATTTAAAGTCTTTTAAGACTCATGGTTTCACATACACAATTATTTCATATGGAACCTTGTCTATTATCCTATCGAAGGGTGAGCCCCTCCTAACTAGGCTCCATGGGGTCCGGAACTACACCTCTCCATGTAAAGGTTTGAGCTCCTAGGCCATATCGCTCAACAGGAAACAAGGCGCTATACCTTCCTGTATACAGGGTGAATTCCTAAAACAATACAATTCCATGGATACATAAAATCAATCCATGAAAGAGGGTGGGCACCTCACGCCAAATCTGCTCCATAAGTACAAGAAAGAAAATTACTCTAACTTATGAAACAAATCCAAGAAGAAAAAGCTTCTTGGGACTTAACAGATAGGATAAGGTGCATTAACTTTCCTAGTTAAATCAGGTAAGGTGAACTGCAGCATCGTACCTCGATGAGACTACGAAAACGATACACATAAACGACAAAAATAAGATAACTTATCATCTCTAAGACTAAGAGGTCACATGAGCGAATCATATGCATAAAATGCCTTCAAGGCCAAAGAATTACATAAAAAGATCATGTATTGCCAACATAGGCTAACATGACATCAAATGGAACCTTACAAGGTGTCTAAAATACCACAATGAGCATAAAAAAAAGAGCTCGTTCGAAAAACAATCAATTTATCCTAAGCTTCGTTGCTCGCATAAAAGCACGGGTCATAAAAGAATCAGAAGTATCATGCCAACTAAAATGTCAGCGGATAATGACATTGAAAGGCATAGCTAAAGACACTTCACTCAAGAAGAGCTTGACCTTCTTATGTCACATAACTTCAAAGGCATAAGCTCCCTAGACAACATGCTTGTCCACATATTTTAGCAACTCAATACTAGCCATTCGTTACTAAACAAAATCAAAAGAGACAAAAACCTAGTCTCATACTTTGAAGAAAGAAGCCTCTTAAATAAGCTTCGAAAAACGCCTATCAATGCGTGAAAGATGCTTATAGCATGGCAAAAGAAGCTTACCAGCATACATGATAAGCTACTCTCCAAGGCTTACTAGTACATGCAAATATGCAATAAACTAGCTAACCTTCGAAGCTTAATCATATGCATAATAAGTTCGCTAACATGTGTGATAAGTTTGTTTTAATACAAAATAATATTGCCAACATATGCAATAAATTGTCTTTTATACAAAAGAAACTCACAAGCATGTACTACAAACGTGTCTCAACAGGCAAGAAGCTCACCGATTCACTTCGTCTGCTTCTACCTACTAGCTTCCATCGCTTGTGTTAAAAAAGGAAATCTACACGTCAGCTCAAAGACCCAAAACATCTGGGTAGACAAGTTGTTTTGTTTGATTAACAAAATCCAAAAGCTCTTACTCGGTAAAAAACAATTGGCGAAAATAATATCCCAAAAGACACCCGAGCGCACACATGAAAAATGTGACGGTTTCATGAATAGATACCCCAAGCAGGCTATTGAACTCTACGATATAAGAAGATTACGTATATTGACCTTATAAAATCAACGTTCAAAGCCATCGCTTGTATCGAAGGCTCACCGATGCAATGCTTCCATTCACGGTCGAACTATTAAGCCCTCCTAGATACGAATGACAAGCTCACATCTTAGCTTCTCACAATAAAAATGATTGATGAATACCTTCAAGTTTTCGATAGTAAGAAAACTTGAAAGTATATTACCAAGTCATGATGAGTTAGCCAAAAAACAGCATAGTCTACTTTAGTGTTCAAGAAGCCCGCCTTCTACCGCATAGAGCACACATACTGCGCCTAGCATATGTAACAACACGCAACATATTTGACCAAGTCAGCATATCAACTTGATAAATATCACTTGGTACAAAATCATGACTTGCTAAGAATCTTCATTGAGCCATCAAGCCATAATCTTTCAATGGCACTTGACATTATTGCTCGAAGGCTAAGCTACCCTTCAAAACTTTAACACGAGATAAATACATTATCAGCGAAATATGATACAATCTCATTATTCGACCTATCACAGTCCTAGCAATACAACGTAAGAAGCTTAATAAGCTAGAGCTCAAACGTGCCAAAGCATAACGAGTCAGTACCAAATGCATGGAAGCTCGTAAAAGCTAACAAAGCTAAAGGGCGGCTGGATAAAATCTTATCGCCACCTTCTGACCTAGGCTATTTTATCGCGTCCAATCAGGCAGACGATAGCCTTTCAATTGCTAAGAACTAAAACGGACTAGTAAGCTTGCAGCTACGAGCCAAAAGCTAAAAATCCAAAGCAATCAAATGATTCTAAGTCACAAACACTTATGACAGACATCACAAGCGCTTATGACTGGGGGGCTGATGACGTAGGTCATATGACCACATGGTTGGGCAGCCGGAAGCCAGCAGCCTGGAGCCAGAAGCCTGGTACGTGAACAGTAGCGCTACAGTACTCTGACACTTATTCCCACAACAAAGATTTAAACATATCTTGCAATATCTTCAAAAGATATCCTTGGTAAAGCAAGATTGAATGCAATTAATGCAGGCAAAACCCTTTACACGAAAATAGCTAAAAACATAAACCACTATTCACACCTGAGGTGCTGCAGGCTGCCAAGAATGGAATGTGCACTGGTCGAGGGGCAGCCTCGAGCCAGGAGCTCCTGAACCTTTCAGATTTTATTCAGATTTGCTTGGGCAATACACAATATCTTGTGTATATATATTGCTGCAATCTGAAGACAAACACACACTCATTCACATTGGCTCTTGCACTCCACTCTCAAAACACACACACACCTTCACTCCTCTTATCTCCTCTTTTCTCTTAACATTTCTCTAATCTTAAACACTTAGATCTATAACCGAACAATATCATGGACCCTAGAACATCGTCACTACCATCTTCGCCATATCCTTGTTGTAGCAACATGTTCATTAAATGTTAACCAGATGTTTCGAATGATGATGAAATTTTCACATACTAAAATATTAGATTATAAGTTTAATAATTAATCGTGAGTAAATGCCTATATTACAAATGTTTTTTATCCAATATGTTAAAACGATATATACAATATTATTTCATAAGTTTGTAAGGATATATATAATCTTTTTATTTCATAAATCAAGCATTGGAGGAAGAAATGCACATAAGTATCTTCACTGCATGTGTTTATGAATTCGAAGATGAATAAATTGCGGCTTTTAAAATACCAACTAAAGCCCTTGATCATCTCGTATATTTTGTTATCCTCAACCACACAAATCCACCACCGTCAATAATTTTCAAACCTCTCATCTTCAATCTCAATATCCATGCCCATAAACAATGCTGCCCCACAATCACCAAAACAAAATCCCTGCTGACGACAGCTTGAAATCACTCAACGCTTAATCAGTCTGTAATGGATAACGCTTCGTTGCAGTTGGAGATGAATAATGTGTTGGCTGAAAAAGCTGTGATGTTGGAGATTGAAAAATCAATGGCGTTTGTTTTTATGACTTCGCAGGTGAATCAATTGGCAGAAAAGAGTGAGAGTGAGAGATCAGTTAGAGAAAAGGAATTGGAGATTGAAGATTTGAACAGACGATTGTGTTCACAGTTGGTTGAGATTGATGAAGCGAGAGATGTTTCGGCTCGTGTGAGTGATGAGAGGGATGAAATTAGTGCACGTTTAGATGCTCGCGTTCAAGAAGTGAATGAACTGCTGTTGAAGGTTACAGAATTAGAGAAAAATGAAGCTCGGGTTTTGAACGAAGTGATGGAGCTAAAGATGGAAAACACTGCTAGTGAGAGGCAAATTGAGTCTATAATCAAGGAAAACGATGATCTTCAAACGGGTTTGATTGTGTCGAATGGTTTAGTGGAACAACTGCAGAGAAATATTGCAAAGTTAGACGAAGAGAAAAAGACGATAGCAGATGAGAAGATTGCACAAGATAGTCACAACTTAGAGTTGCAAGCTTCGGTGGATGAGCTTAAGAAGTTGATTGAGAGTATGAGAATAAACGAGGTAACATTGTTACGAAAAGTTGCTGATTTGGAGAAGAAATATGCTGAAAGTTCAAGAACTGAAGTGGAAATGAAGACGGAAATTGATGTGTTAGTTGAGGAAAAGAGTTTGGTTGATAAAGATTTGGAGGCTGCAATGAATGAGTTGGAGCAGCGAAAGCTTTTGTATGAGCGGATTGTGAACGAGAGAAGAGAGTTAGAGGATGCAAAGCGAGAAGGGGAGAGTGAAATTGCTAACACACGCAAGCAATTAGATGCGCTTAATGACATAATTTCGTCGCTGAAAATGACTAATGTGAGTCAAAGTGAGAAAGTTAAGGAGATGGAAGTTGAAGTTGGAAGGTACAAGTCTTTATTTGATGAAACTGCAATGGAGAAAAATGAAGCCATGAAGCAACTTGACAACGAAAAAGGTATAATAGCTGAGTTTAAACAGACGGTTACACGGATGGAGAATGAAATGAAAGATTTGAATAAAAAGGTAGCAACTTTGAGGACTGAAAATGAGAAACATTTACATGAAAAGAAGCAGTTGGAAGATGAATGTGCAGGGTTGGTGAAAGAAGTAGGTGATCTAGAAGCAAGGTTTGCTGAAAGCCGAACGGAGTTTGATGGTAAACTTGGCGCGGCAGAGGCTAACTCGAAAAGGGTCTTGAATATCTGGAAGAAAACAGTGTCGGTTTGTGATGGAGAGAGTGATGTTAATGAAGAAAATATCATGGAAGATGGGATAAAAGAGCATGTAGCAGGGATTGAAGCAATAAAGAGAGCTTTTAAAGATAAAGAGTGTAGATTAGAAGAGATGAAGAGGCAAATTGAGTTGTTTAAAAGTTCGATGGACGAAGCGCGAAAGGAGAAGAATTTTTGGACAATGGTGTCGTCTGCGACTACTCTTTTGGCAACGGTTGCTTCTCTGGCCTATGTTTCAAGAGCTCAGTGAATCAAAGTGTTTTTGAGTTTAAATTTTATGATACAGTTACGAAAAGTGTTTGGCGCTTTTGAAATTATATAAAAAAAGATGTTCATCTAGTGCTAGATGAAATTGATATCTTAGTGTTTTGGTTTGCTCTAGAATTGGTGATGCATAACAAGTTTTGGTTGTTTGGAAACAAAAGAAATGACCAGTGCTTTTAAACCGGCCGGTCCGCGGTCGGATCGTGTTTTTTGAGAATCACGGTTCGATAGGTCACGGTTTGATAGGTGTTTGTGAACCGCTCGAACCGTTATCGAACCGCTCCAACCGGACCGTTTTGAACTGCTATCGAACCGTTTTTTCATGGATTTTATGTTTATATCTATAATTTTTTGTGTTTTAAGTGATAAAAGTCAATATGTTGATGTTCTGAGTGATGAAGATGATGAATTAGTTTTACTTAATGATGAAAAATTGGACACGTGGCGTGACATTTGAACTTAGAACTTATGATGATGATGATTTGGTTTTATTTTGGTGTTAAAATTTGTTTAAATTGTAACTTTTTAGTGGTTCTTGGTGTTAAAATCTGTTTGATTTATGACTTTTGTGTTATAACTTAATATTATTGAACTTAGGTTGTGTTTAAATTAGAATTCTTATGGTATTATTTTGATAAATGTATATTTCGTCAAACCCTGGTCCAACCACGGTCCGACCCCAGTCCGACCGGTCCGACCAATAAAAATAAAATTACGGTTCGGTGTCCGGTCCGGTTTTCAAAACATTGGAAATGACCCATTAAATTTCATATACGAACATTTAATTTTTTAAGAGAAAATTTCATTTTTCGTCTAAGTGGTTTGTAGTTTATCTTGCTTTTATTTCTTTCTTTTCAATTTAACTATTTTGGTCACTATGGTTTCAAAATTATCTGGTTGATTAAAGAGGCGGGCATTTTAGTCTTTTTACAAATAAGGACTAAATAAAAAACTTATAAACCTATTGAATGCTCTAGCGAGTAGCGACCATTTATGTGACACGATGAAAATCTCATTACATATATTAATTTTGAAACATAATGAACAATGAAATAGGTGATTGGTGCGCTTTTTCGATTTCGTTTTATGAGCGAATTACTCATGACGTGCGAGCGCTAGAAACGGGTTCCGGAAGGTAACACTCAATCACCCCTATTGTAAATTACTCACCAAATCTCCATCCTCTTGAACTTTTTTGAGTTTTGATGACCATGTTCTCCTCACCATCAAAAACATCACTAAAATTGGATGGGTGGAAGCCCATCAAAGCCCCAGTAGAACAACTATTGTAGAAGCTTGAAGAAAGACATAAGTTATTCATGGCAATTCTCTTTTTCACAATACACACATAACACGTTAATATTTATGGCCACATAAACCAATATATTATTTCATGGGGCAAATACCACAAAAAACCAATGTACTTTATAGTTTATCTCGCAAAAGTCACTCAATAATTTTTTGAGTTAATTACACGGATGGTCCTTGTAGTTTGTCCTTATTTCATCTATGGTCCATAAGTTTGGTTTATTACATCTATGGTCCTAACTGTTTTTTAGTTTGTAACACTGATGGTCCCTACCATGGATGGACGTTTGTTTCCACCGTTAAATCTCATCACGTTGGACCCACGTGAGGGTATTTTGGGTATGCTAAATCCAACCAAAAATACCCAAAATACCCTCACGTGGGTTAAACGTGATGCATATTAACGGTTGAAACAAACGTCCATCCATGATAGAGACCATCAGTGTTACAAACTAGAAAACAATTAGGACCATAGATGTAATAAACCAAACTTAAGGACCATAGATGAAATAAGGGCAAACCACAAGGACCATCAGTGTAATTAACTCTAATTTTTTTAACATTAAAGTCCATTCACATGTCACATTTGGACAAAATTGTGAACTTTATTTTTTTTAAAAACAATTTGAAAACGACACATTCGGTTGTTTAAATTCACATGTCACATTTGGACAAAATTGTGAACTTTATTTTTTTTAAACAACTTGAAAATGACATATTCGGTTGTTTTACTTATATATATTTTTTTCAAATTAATCCACGCTCTTTTTTTGTATACAAAACTTTGTTATGAGAATGAAATCCATAACAAATTTCAAAGTTATTTTTTTAAGAAAATCCATATTTTTGTTCAAATCTACCTATTCTAATAATTGAGTAACTCATCCACATGTCATCATTTTAACTACTCCACATAGGATTTTGCTTAGGTGTCATGTTCTAATTAATTTGATGGAGAATTTTTAGACGGGTCATGGTATGCTCCATATTCGAAATAACCTGATATGTTTAAATTAAAAATTCCCAAATTATCATCAATTATCTCTTAACCCGATATGTTTAAATACAAAATTTACCAATTATCATGATCTATATCTTAACCCGATATGCACCAATTACCATGAATTATCTCCTAACCTGATATGTTCAAATAAAAACTTATCAATTACTATGATATATCCTAACCCGATATGTTCAAATTAAAGTTTTACCAATTATCATTAATTATCTCATAACTTGATATGTTAAAACAATTTAACAATTATCATGAATTATCTCATAACCTCATATGTTCAAATAAAAATTTACCAACTATTATGAATCATATCTTTTGTTGTAACATATGATTTTTGATATGAATATATTTGTAAATATCCAAATCGATTTAATAAAAGATATGTTAAAAATAGAATTGATATCTAAATTGAGTTAAAACCTATAAAACTAAAATCCGTGTAGTACACGGGTACTAATCTAGTTTATAATGTTAAGATTTAGTGTTTTAAATTGTTTAAGGGACTTTTATGAGAAAAATATAAAATATGCTGGTTTTACATGAAAAAAATATAGACTTTTATAAGAAAAAAACATAAAGTATTTAATAAGATAGCTCCATCTCTAGGTAAATATGAACACAATGTACATAAGATCAGGTTTATGTTGTTTATCACATTATGAGTTTACGCACAGCTACAACTACGAACATAACCGCCCGGGCCTACAAAGTTGCCACGGTTAATCTTTGAAACAAATAACATAAATATACAAATATTTATAGGAATTGAAAGAAGATGAACTTGCTTCTGACGATAATTTTGCTAGCTAGAGGGCATTCGATGAACTTACTTCGATTGATTGTGGATGATGATGGTGGTGATTTGGTAGGGAAGGGTAACTGGAGTTTCCGTAGGTTGAGGATTTGTCGGAGTTTCTGCGTGTAGTTTGGCAGAGTGTCGGAAATGGATATACCGGACATTTTCTGGCTTTTTGGGAGATTGTTTTTTAGTCATTATATTATTTTCATCAAATACATGAACGGTTTGGAGAGTATTAAAAAGGTTTATAAGTTTTACATTTAGTCTCTATCCGTAAAAAGACTAAAATGTCTCTCTAAGTAGCTGAATACTTTAACGGCGTTAGCGTCATGACTTTAATTGAAACGATTTTGAAACCACAGTGACCAAAATAATGAAATTAAAAAGGATGGACCAAATCGAGATAAACCACAAACCACATGGACGAAAACGAAATTTTATCTTTTCTAAAAAACCTTAAAAACCAATGCATAAAATAACATTTGGATTTTATTTAAACTAGGTATATGCGTTTGCTCGCGCGATGCGCGAGCGTTTTGTATCTCGAGTGATTAGTTTTTTTTCGTATGATTTAGGCCATGATTCATGTCTTTTGGTTATTTGAGTCTTATGGCTTTATCCTTGTTCGGTGATTCTAAGTTGGTAAAATTGATTTTCAACCAAAAACCCCGGAAAAACAATAAGAGGGTTTTATCTAAACACTTGCTCATTTTAGAGTATGATATGAATAAACCATAACACGCAACTCCATTAATTGTTAATCAAACCAAACACAAACTTCAAGCAATAATCCAAAAAAATAATCATGTTAAAAAAAGGTAATCCAAGTTGCTCAATGACTTTTATGTTAAAGTAAATGGAAGCTTCAACGCCTGGTTTACAAATAAGAAAAATGATAATGAAAACGGTTAGAACAGGGCTCAGAATACGTATTCTCATCACCACCCGAAAAACAACAATTACATAAAAACAGGAAGGAACTAAGACAAACCGACAAAACAAAACATCCAACACAAAATCGATACAACAAAACTTAGAAGGGGCTCAGAGAACTTCAACATCAACGACTATGTTATGACCGATTCGTGGCTGCATTGGGGTTGCAAGCCCAAACCGCCACCCGCCAAAGCTGCCACGCCAACGTAACATCACCGTTGAAATAATACGGTTTCATGACAGACCCATCTTATTCATCACAGCCCAAAACCAACAATAATTAAATCCAAATACCAACAGGCAACAATCACAATAGTAATGAGTGTGAAATTCCCACACATGTAACTCACACTCGTAAAGCCCCAATAATCCCCTTAACAGCATAGTTGAAACACCCAAAACACAAAAGATTCTTTTAATACTTATGTATCATCATCATAATCAGGCAAAAGCTTCACCCAACAAATGGGTTCATCTAATCGCCACTGCAACCACCATCATCGGTTACAACTGGAAACCATCAAAATCCACCCATTTTACTGTTTAAAATCCATGAATTATCAATATCAAAAAAATATAAAAGTGAATAAAGAAGAATGGTTCACTGCACAACATTACAGATTTGGTTCATCATAGATCTAATGTATCGCGCAAACATTCCCACAACATGACAACATCAATCGGGTTTCACCCAGTTCTACCCACATCACAGATCTAGAAATCCATATCATCAGCTAGGTTTCACCCAATTGAAGCCACCATCATCGTCCACCGCTACTGGTATACTGAAAGCCACACGAAACCAAAGATCGGCAACCATCTCCGACCATTAAAGCCGGAAACGACCACATGCAAGCCGATGGTCACACGGATCCAAGGTTCGGCAACTTTCTACCTGTGAAACAGAGCAAGAAGCACCGCAACGCACAACTGTGAAAACGACCGGAAAAACCCGGTGAAACATAATGAAGCAAGAGACACGCCTGATAAATGAGAGAGAAAGAGGGTTATGTTCTTATAGTCAAAATGAAAAAAACGTGAAAAGCCGATATTGCCCTCACAATTCATCCGTGAATTGTCAAAATTGCCCATTTTTACTGTTTAAAATCATGGGATTTCAATATAAAGAAGAATTAACTAGGAGGGATAAGATCGTCCAACGTTAGTGTATTAGTTTTGATAACTCCTAATTTCTTGTAATGAATATATGTTTATTTTATAGATTTTAATTATTTTCCCTTACTAACACCATCAATTATATACTTATGAAAACCTAAAATTTAATTATACATATGCATTTTGACATATTAAATTACTCATTTACTTATTCTTTTACACATACCCCACATTGAAAATTAAAATTCACATTCTTTGTGTTATTCGGTTATGAATTTCTCCGAACGAACGTATACAAAGTAGCTAGAGATGAGATTGGGATCGTCCCGGTACCGGTACTGTGACGTCTGCCGCAAACCCGAACCCGAAAGCCTGACTCGAACCCAAGACTAATTATCTTTTATTGCATCCGTATTTATTTCCTCGAAGATGTAAGGTATCACTAATAATATAAATAAATGTGTCGAAACTCTATGTGAAATCGTCTTTAATAAAACGACCGAATTATTATCTAAAGTTTACTATTTGATTGCGATTTATAACAAATAAATCTCCAAAATATATAAATTATATTTTTTTTAAAAGAAGAAGAAATTTTATAAGTATTATTAAAGATAATTGCTACAAAGTCTAAAGATAACCGTTTAATGTCAAAAAAGAAGTAAATATACTAGAATGTCAATTATATAAAAGTTACGAGTTAACTCGGTTAAGTTGGGTAGTTATGATAGTGATTTAATGATCTTTGGGTTAAATTTGCCAAGTTTTAAAGTTACATTAAAGTTATAGCAACTAATTAATCAACAACTTAATCTAGAGGGACCTAAGATGTAAATATTTTAACACAACCCTGCCTCGCACTCATCCTCGTTTTTCCGAGCAAAGGCTCCAGCGGAAGTTGCGGCTTACTCTGGTGACTTTTAAAAAGCGTTTCTGATCAATTTCAACTCAATTAATCATCGGCAAAATGATCCTAAGCTTGATTCGAACTCATGTCCTTCTACTAACTTGATTTCACTGCACTCTTTAAGCCATATCATGCGACTTTATAACCATCGGCTAATTTAAAACCCAATTATTCCAAAATGTGCTTTCAATTCAAAAAGGATCAACAAAATCATTTACCTCGTCGATTGGAGTCTGTCAATACCATTTAATTGAATTATTATTACCGAATTAATCATCAATTAATCACACTTCAAACTCGGTCATTTGAAACAGTTTCTAAATCAAATTGTCTCGAATCAATGCTTGTAAAACACTTCTAATAGACCATTCTAACTCCTTCCCCAATCAGTTCCAAACAGCAATCGCAAAAACGGAGTTTTGATTCCTTATTTGATCGAACCTGCAACTCCTTAATCGGGCATCAAAGCATTATCATCATCCATAATTATCTTGGGGCTTTTACTTAGCGCATCATCAAGAGAATTTTTGGAGTTCTAATTTCATTTTAACGGCCTCTGGATACCATTTTGTCTTTCCAGCAGCGTGTTCTTTGTTCTTCATCTTCTCTGATCGAATTCATCCGTAATCGGGTAAGTGTTTATGTTAAAATGCCCCTTATCACGTCTAGATCATAACCCTCAATCAATTTTATGTTTGGTTGTTCATGTTCAAAGTAATTTGTGATTTAGTGTAGTGTTCTAGGGTTTATATGAAATTGGGGTTTTTTGTTTAAAAATATGTTAAGACCATTTTTATTTAAAATCAGAACACTAATATGATGTGGTCTGCTGGCTGAAGGTTAATATTTTAGAAACCAAAGGTAGGTCCATGATTCGAAACCTGGGACAAGCAGCTTTGTTATCTTTGTATTTAAATCCCTTATTAACCATTGGTTCTATTCAACTTAAACCTAATACCAATACTATATTATATATTTTATAAAAATTCTAAAATCTTATAAAATATATCAAAAGCATGATTTTGTATAAACTTAGTTTTATAAATCTAATTATTATAAGTATTTTTTTACTTTAAAAATACCATAAAAATATATTTTAATACTTTTTTAAATACATACAAAGTTTATAAATAATAGGTTATACAAATGAAACTTTTACATGGACTTTTGTATACTTTAAAAATTGTGTCAAATGTTTTAAAGTATTTCTAAAATATATAACATATTTTTGACGTTATATAAATGTTGTTAAAAATATATTATTCAAATTGCTATCGTTTATAAAAAAAACTATTATTATTTCCCGCCGTAATGATTAAATAATTTTAGATATTTTTAAGCGTTTACCGAGAAACCCCTAAATTCCAATTCAAAACCCTAGAATTTCAATTTCCTTAGATTCATATTGTTTTTCTATTCTAGTTTTCTATACTATATGTTTTACTAAGTTAGTATTCTCATTTATTTAGGTAATCTAGTATTTAAGCAATCCTCTGTTGTTATTGTTTCATGCTCGTGTTTTAAGGTGAGTAAACTCACGTCCCTTTTTATTGTTACGTTTTGGGGATGAAATATGTGTTACGATCCTATTTACTATTTTCCGAAAGAGATCATACAAATATGTTAATCTAGTTCGCGGCTTGACGCAACCTTATGTGGTAGTTTAAAGTAGTTTGTTGCTTGGTAATACCACCGGTACAATGATAGTGCGAATGGTTTGACAAGCCCACCTGCCTGGACAACATCGATAGGTGATTTAAACCCAGGCATTCTAATTCCATGTTTACTATGTTGATATGCTATGTCGGTTGTTGCTATACTATGATGCTAGTTGTTATGCCATGTCCCTATGTTGCTAATTGATTATTGATAACTTATAGATCGAGACGGTTAAATGACGGTTGTTTAAAACTTATCTTTAATTGATACATGAGTGGTTCCTCATGTTAAAATGGCTAAACGAAATGTTGTGGATTTCTAAGTGGTTGTGTTTTATTCTAAGGATCATGGTTGAGTAATATTTACGAAATAGCTAAACATGTAAGATTGCGCATCATATCTTGTTGATCTCGGATTTCAATACAATTATTTACAAATTGTGTTTTTACTCACTAGCTTATATATCTAACTTTATTTTACACATATTTCAGGCGGTGCCTGATGTTGATTTATTGTTATTATTCAAGACATAGGAATGCCTTGGACTTAGAGAAATAATAATAATAAAGACTATTGCAATTACTGTTTGATTATTGCTTTTGTTGTTTTCTATTTGAGTCTTATGTTCCAAAACTTATGAATATCATTATTAGACTTTAATAAAATGTTACCATGTGTTTTGTTTACTAATGCTATCCATTTATATGAAATATAGGTTTCATGTTTTATCTTTTTTTAATAAAATTTATTCGATTATTTTAGTTTTATTTATACCTTTAATTTAACTATAATATAATATACTTGAATATAAAAAAAATAAATAAAATAAGATATAAATTAATTCAAAATTATATTAAATCTTTTCGATTCAAAAGTTGATAACATAAAAAAACATTAAAAAATAAATCAAGGTTGTAGAGAAAACCATTTATAACATTAAAACATCTAATACGCAACATTTAGAACATCCCAAGTTATTTAAAATATATTAAAAAAATATTTTTTACGTAACCGGTAAAGTACTGGTACCGGTACCGCCTAGTACCGGTACATAATTTTAGGAAAAGTGGGTACATGTATCGATTTTGTTCAATCGGTACGATACCGGGACGGTACCAGTATCGGTACTGGTACTCAGTACCAAAAGCTCATCTCTAAAAGTAGCCAATGAAAAAAAAGTCGATAACAACATAATAAAGATAACTATAAAAAGGGTTGAAACAAACTAACTGATAGTCTTAGATTAAAAAACATCAAGATATATTTATCAAAATCATTAAGGGTAAAATAGTAATTCAAAAAGCCTGAAAAATTAACCTCGGGAAGGTCGAATAAAAATGAATAGAATATTACCAAATATGGGAAAGTAATCAAAATAAATAGATAAATCTACTTTTCTAATAAATTGCTAAGCCATTATATCACACAGCGCCACTTGTCGTAATCATAATGAATCTCAGCAAAAATAAGGATCCTTAAAGGTTTACCCATTTGAGATATGGTTCCTTTATTAAAA